>CATIUR010000001.1:309204749-309217249 GCA_949592205.1 Helichrysum umbraculigerum | reverse complement strand
GATGAGGGTGTTCTATTTGTTTTGGTTACGATGATTAGTTACATCTGCTTATACACCAACAATTGCATACCATTTACTTGAAACCGAGTTACTACATTGCTATTTTTAAATGGAGTGGTGATATTCAAATTGAAATCTAGTGACATAAATTATATATGGTCACTTTCAAATCCAGTTCAAAACCTGTCAATCATTGACCCATTTAGAGGATCACAATGTGATGTAGGTAAATCAAGTAATAAAAAAGGGACTATTGGTGGTTGTATTTGCCGCTATATTTCTTGTTGGGTTCTTTGTTTCCTTTGTTTATCATAGAAGAAAACAAAAGAATCAAAACTTGAGTGATGGGAGTCTAGGGGTGTCAAAATGGTCAGGTCAACTCGAATCTGATATGTCTTTAGTACAAAGATGCTTGGCCAGACTTAATTTCTGTGCATAGTACATAAATCGATAAAAGCTAGATATATAAATTCTTGAATACATATAAGAATACAATTATTTTAAACCCCTTATAAACTAAAACAATATGATGCTAAATCCTAAATATTTGCAATTCATTATAGTGTTTGATATTCAATGACTAACCCGATAAGTATATAAACCCAACTCTATTGGACCCGGACCCGAATGAGCACGAACCTGAAAACCTAATTTCTTATAGGATCGGATTACACATTACTTTTTTAAAACCTTTAACCCGATCCGATAACCCGACCCTATAACACCCCTAGGTGACACATCTAATCGGGTATCACTTTCCTCACATAAAGACTAACACTTTTGGCTCTACTAGTAGGACCAACACTACAGACCTTGTGGTCATTCAGACCTCGGGGCCAGTTTCTGCCACTAACATCGTATAATTATGATCATCAAATTTTAATAAAAATCCAACTCTGTGCATGATATTAGCAACAATATATCATAGATAACATTCACTAACTAATACCAAAATCTTAGTATTCATCAAAGAATAATAATATTCTTCGTTTTGAATTTATTACGAATAACATCAGTGTAACTTTCAACAAATGATAACTACATAAACTATTGCAAACATTTGGATCATAATCCAAACACTTGACCCCCGTGCGTTAGGCCCCACCGTCTATTCACTTGAACAGCAACAACGGATGAGTAGATTATTGAAAATAACTCCGGCTTAAATGTACTTGACTCATCTTTCACACACTTGTACCTCTACCCCAAGTTGTCAACAGCCTCGTTGTGCGAGTATAGATTCCTGTCAACAGTCTCGTTGTGGCCAAGCTGTCGATTTGTACCTCTACCCCAAGAAAATACATTATGTATGTCAATAACAGCAAGTGTGTGCCTCCATCCACATGAAATCAGAACTACCTTCTGTTGATAGGTAGAGATATGCATACAATTTAAACCTTAATGTAGGTGAAATAAGTTAATATTCAAGAATGAATGTTAACGACAATCATATATAGTTTATATATTCATAAAGAATGAATGTTAGCGACTAGCGTATATAAGCTAATATTCATCAAGAAGGAATGCTAAATACTAGCATATATAAGGTAAATATTCATCAAGAATGAATGTTAACAACTAGCATATATAAGTTAATATTAATATTGAACGAATGTTAACGATTAGAATATATATGGTAAATATTCATCAAGAAGGAATGTTAACGACTAAAATATATAAGTTAACATTCATCAAGAAGAATGTTAATGACTAGCATATATAAGTTAATATTCTTCAAGAATGAATGTTAACGACTAGCATATATAATTGTATATTTATCAAGAACGAATGTTAACGATTAGCATTTATAAGTTAATATTCATCAAGAACGAATGTTAACGACTAGCATATATAAGTTAATTATTCATCAAGAACGAATGTTAACGACTAGCATATATAAGTTAATATTCTTCAAGAATGAATGTTAACGACTAACATATATAAGTTAAATATTCATCAAGAAGGAATGTTAACGACTACCATATATAAGTTAATATTCATCTTGAACGAATGTTAACGACTAACATAAATAGTATATAAGTTAATATTCAATAACAATGAATGTTAACAGCTAACATATATAACCTGAAGTCATGCACATCTACCTACTAAGCACTAAATCCTTAAAAAATGGAAGCTTCATCGAGTCTTGAAATTCAGTTTTTAGCATACTTCTTAGGTTGAAAATTTTCAGCCCAACTTGCTTATATACAAAGAGTAGAAAATCAGCAAAATTGAACCAAAAACTATCACTAAATATGCTAGTTATTTGTATTCATCAATATTCAAAATGGAAGGCGAGCCATATCAATAAAATATTCAACGTATACGATTATTATATAACATTCATCACATACAATGAGTATTTATATCAGATTGACCAACAAATATCAAATTAAGAAGACAGTAGAAATTGATGTAAAAGATAACAGGTTACAAACTTCTAACAGAAATGAAATACTGAATCATACCCGAATGTTATTGAGTTAATCATCGATTCATCGTTTATTTTACGATGCATATGATTTCTTCAACTAGGTTTAGTTTTCCCCCAATTCTTCTTCAAATTTTTTTATTAATGTAACTGATGTGAATGATTCTTCACTGATTCCGAATTCATATGAATGTTTTGATGATTCAATCGTTCCGTTTTTGTTCGACGATTCGTGATTGTGGTGTTGTTTTCCAATCAGTCGTATCGTAAGCGCTCAAATGTAGGTTACGTATTGATTTTTTCTTTGTTACCTTGTATCCTCAGGTTTTAATTGTTATTGTTTAATATATTTAATAAATAAATGTATTTGTGCTATTACGAAAGTACCCCTCCACCCTTTTTTAAATGAGATCAATCATGTGGCCCAGATTCACTTCCCTCCTTCCCTAATTAGTTTACTTCCCCAAGGATCTCCCCCGTATATATATATATATATATATATATATATATATATATATATAATTAACATCCAAAGGGAAGGGGGAAGCAATTGTGAACCGTTGGATCACTTCATTTAAAAAAAACGCAGAGGGGCATTTTCATCAATTGGTAATTAGATCATTTAATTAAAAAAAAAGACCACATATTTAAGCGATTCTTCAGCTAAAAAACAAACGCAAATTAGGGTTTTCATCTGAATCTGTATCATCTTCAAGAATTCGCACGCGAATTCAATGTTTTCAAATTGAAAATTTGGAGATCGATATTTCAAAATCGTTCTCATATTGTTCTCAAATCTCGATCAGATACATGGCGGACGAAAAATCAAAAAAAGAGAAAAAGCAACATATAAATACCTTGTATGAAACAGAACCATCTGATAATCTATTTGTGTGATGACTTTTTAGCATCAAAACCAAATGCTTCAGCATACATTTGGTAAAACAAAAAACAGTCATCATATGATCTATGTACATAACCAATCGTTGGTTTAAGAGAATGGGGCACTATAGGAATCCAATACTTGGAACCTTGAGGACTTTGTTGTTCTACTGCAGATAAAATATGTCTTATTAGAAAAGAACTACGTCCAAAAAACACAACATAAAAAGAAATAAAATAAAATTCATCATGGATAATATTAACACTATAATATGCATTATAAATAACACTATTACATCCTCATGTAATCAACACATTAAAAAATAATAATAACTAATTTTTGTAATATAAAACTAACCAGTAGAATCATGATTGTTTGAATTATTTCCTAAAAGAGCATTTGAAGAAGCAACATATGAATCCGGTTGAAAAGGAATATTTGAGCTAGATGAAGGCACAAAACCTACAAAAAATTCAATGAAAGTTATTTTAATAACCAAAATAATATGACAGTTAACAATCACCACAATGAATATTATCAAACAACATGAAAATAACCAACCAGATGAAGAAGCAACATATGAATCCGATTGAAAAGGAATATTTGAGCTAGATGAAGGCATAAAACCTACAAGAAATTCAATGAAAGTTATTTTAATAACCAAAATAATATAATGACAGTTAACAATCATGTGACACTCCTCAAATTACGGTACAATTCCGTACTGTAATCACATTCATGTCTTAGTCTAATTCCCTGACTAATGAATTCACACTATTTTTATGAGATAAGTGTAGCAAAACCCAACTATTTTAATACGTGACGTATTACTATTTTGTAATTATTTACAATTACACGAAAACAATCGGGTGTGACCCGACAACTAAGCGATAGTTGGTGATACTATTTTATAAATAACGTAAAACTATTTTCATAGTAGTTATTTATTCGAAATACTATGCGAATGATAAAGCATAACGACGAAACGAAAACAATTATACGTTTTATATAAAACGTAACATACGCGACTAAAATACACGAATCGAACCCGACAACCAAACTAATCAAAATTAATATTTTGAAAGTTCAAAATAAAGTATTTGGAATAATACTACGAAATAAATTAACGCGAACTAACCATAATGAATAAACGTTTAAATGATTAAACGTATATGCGATTAACGGGTAAACGACCACGGGATTTAATCCAAAATATCTAGAGACAAAAGTAGGCCATTCCATGCCCATTCTTTGACTATGGGAGCCGGCCATACCAACACCCCCACCTCATTCTTTTCATTATTGTTGTTGACAATAATACACAAACACATACACACATACTTCCATTTCACCAAAACTCTCTCTACTCTCTTCCTTGCTCCTCTCTCTCTCTCGGTTTGGTCCCAGCAGCAAAAACACTCCATCATCATCATAATAATCATCTTGCAAAAAGGGAAGAACAAGGAAACAAACAACTAGCTTCAAGTATCATCATCATCATCTTCCTTTCGATTTTCATCTTAAAGCATTGTAAGGACAATATTTCTTCCATTTCCTTTCATGTAATTAAGTGTTATTGGCATGTTATTAGTTCATCTCGTGAAAGATCTTACATGAAAAACTTAATGAAAACTAAGAAAAACTAAAGGTTGTTGAAGTCTGTTTTCTGGACAGAAAAGTCAGTCTCGGTAGAAAAATCGTATAAAGCGTGCGAGTAAAATAAATGGATGAAACTTGGAAAAGCTTCGTATGTTTGTTAGGAACAACTTTCGTTTAGAACTCGTCGCCAAAAAATCCACCGATTTTGAGTTATTAACTGATTTGTGAAGAAAAGTCATGAAAATGTGTTTCTGAAACACACTTTGGTCATGATTTTATTTAGTGAGTTTTGTTTATCTAAAAATCATGAAAAAATTACAGAATATATCTGAGATATGTGGGAACATTGTGTAAAAATTTTGGAATTATTCGATATGTTTGAGTACTGAAAACGAGCTCGAAAGTAGGCAAAAAAGCTGGAAAAACTGAGTTTCAGGGACTGTTTTTGCATCAAAATAAAAACGACACTTTCGAGTTAACCACAAAACGTAATGACAATTTTTACGAGCTCTATAAACATATTCAAGACTTACCTAAAATTTTTGGGTCAAACCGAGGTCGTCTGATCACGTTCTCATTTACAAAAAATCATGTATTTTGGTTAAATAGGCCATTGCGTGTTCACATATTGTGAATAATACACAATCGCGTGTTGATTAAAGGCTAGTGTGTGTGTTAAGGAGCAATACACGATCGCGTATTGTAGGTTTCATGATCGCGTAGCTCACAATCGCGTATTTCTTTAAGCCATGGCCGTGTGTTTAAAACTCCATGATCGCGTATTTTATAAACCATGATCGCGTATTACAAAATTCATAAATTGCGTAATATGTTTTCAAATTATTACGCGATTGTGTACTAAGTTTATATCCGCGTACTTTAGTTGAAATTCGTTACAGACACAGATTATTTCAAATGTTGACTTTTATTAACAAAACAAATAGAGTAAATGAATACGAGTTAAACAAATTTTGCGAGTGACATCTTTGTATGCATAACAATTAACCTTATATGTATATATATACACACACAATGACGAATTATATGTGTATTTATACATACGGATAAATATATACACAATGAATGAAACGTATATATTCTTACACATACGAAGAACTAATTGTGTATATATATATATATATATATATATATATATATATATGTGTGTGTGTGTGTGTATATATATATATATATATATATATATATATATATATATATATATATGTATACAACGACTATATCTATGTACATATATATACAACTAGATTTTTTGTTAGCATTTCAACGAAAATGAAACTTATTTAACTCATATGTCAACGAAAACTATAATTGATCATTAGTTTGATCATCTTTTGGCATTTATGTCAACAAATTACGAAAGAACTTGGTAAAACAAGCCACACTTATAAAATGTCACACCCCCCGAGTTTCATGATTAGCGGAAGCATACATTGGGTGCGACTAATCAAGGTGATCAAGCACATAAGATATATAATGAACGACATCTACATGCGTCATTTTGATAAAATACGTTGATGTAATAGAAGATACATATTGTTTACAAAAGCAATGAGTTCACATGGATTCTTTGGGAGATTCTAACACATATCTAATTATACAAAATATAGAAATGCAATAAAATCTCTTGATGATTAGTGTTTGCATGTGACTCGAGCTAAGATATCCTGAGAGGGCAGTCCTACTACTGCTGAGCACCTGAGAATACATGTAAAAATAGTCAGCTAAAAGCTGGTGAGCTCACAGGTTTGTATGATACAATTTAATGTATGATTTGCAAGATTTAGTATAGTGATTTGCAATTAAGCAAATAAATGATAAGTATATTACTTCTATGAGCACATAGTCTGAGCTTAACTGAGGTGTCAGGATCACAATCAAGTGCCTGATCGAGGGTGCCTCTCTGCGAGTGCCTAATCTACACTCGTATGAACAAATGATAATGCGTCCGTTTGACCAGTTGGGGCTTCCAACCCAGACGGGGATTGTCAATCCCATATAGTACCATACACTAACATTCACGCTACAAACTGTATTACGAAACTATGTTGTGGAGGGCTTTAAATGATTAGATGAATAAACTCATGCAGGCTATAGCGATATTTGATACTTGCGTTCGCATGTAAAACAAAACAAGCATGTATTCCCACCCCTGGGTTTAATAACAGTAAAATGAGGGGCTATGAGACTCACCTGAGTTTGATGTGTGGCTGTGATGTGAGAGCTAGCGTATAGTAGTAAAATGTCGCCCAAGTAGAGTCCCTTAACTTCGTAAACGCAAAGGATATTGTCATGAGTGCTTGACTACTCGTCAAATTGTGTTAACAATTCGATTGTTTTGAAAGATTATTGATTTTCAAATGTGTACGATTCGTTGGTGATGATATTCGGAAATTCGTTTGTGATGCATTTACAACTGTTGATCGTGTCGTATAAAATAGTTGTTATAACACCCTACTTTTCAATACCATATATATATATATATTTTAAACATCGGAAGCATAATATAAACTTCATTCATCATGAATTTCATATATAGATAACATTGCAAGATACAAGTCGTTTGTGCATGATAACACCAACCGATATTATCAAGATAACCATAGTTACAAATTAGGGAGTTATATAAATTTAAACAAAATGTTTAACTATAGGCGTGGTTAAATAATCAGAGTGGGAGCCATCAAACATTCCATCAAAAACTAGGACATTCTTGCTACCCACAATCAAAAGTATATCCTGCAAGAATTAAGGAGGGGGATTAGCACAAAGCTAAGTGAATAGATCTCTAACCATCACCCTAACTCAGTTAAACAATTGCCTACAACAAAGCATCATAAACAACTAGCTTCAAAGAGGATCGGTGGTCCTTGAGGAACCCTACTGCCGCGGTGGCCCCCAAGCAACACTTACAACCACTGAAGGCCAATTCAGTGATCTAACCGATAGCTTGGTACTATTACCATTTACAACACAATTTCAGTGAACAACACATGTACAAGGCACTTGTGTTATTCAAGTAATAATACCAAGCCCAAACCATGTTGACCTCTGAACAATTCACATAATCCATAATCATCATGGCAATATGTAAACTAAACAACATAAACAGTAAAACCATGTTTACCCGTTGTAACCCGATTGTTACAACTAATTTAGACAGAGAGTCATTGATCCACTCACCCTTGACAATCACAGCCTCCACTCAGAGATCTAGTCTCACTGAGTCTTCGGGTTATCTGAGATCACGAGCAAAACCAAGTTAGGAATTCATAATAATACCACTCATTTTCAGGCATATTATTTAATCTCCTAATAACCAAAGTTTCAACAGTTAATCTCATGTATAAATCTTATTTGCACGTAATATACGTATATACATATTAGTGGTACAATCCCGAAAGCACACAAGACAAGAGCTGATTTTTGACCACATTCAGACCCACAGCCGATCGGCTTTGGGGTCCCAGCCGTTCGGCTAAGCCCAACCGATCGGCTATACCATAGCCGATCTGCTTTCTTAGTTAATTTCAAGCTTCGGTTCAAGTGGCTAAGTTCTGTGATGATTTTGAACTAACATAGCCGTTCGGCTAAATTAAGCCGATCAGCTTAATGGCCTTAACCGATCGGCTAACCAAGCCCAGCCGATCGGCTATGCATGGTTTTAGCAACCTGTTCAAGAACAGCCCGAATCCACACCCCAAATTCACACAATTCAGTTGAAATACTCGATTTTATCTAACAAATAACTTCAAGTATCATTGTATAACATGTTATATCAACAAAACAACATCATCAAGCTACAAAATCTACCTATACATCAATTAACCTAACTATATAAATTTTCCAAATCAAACTCAAATTCAAAGTAAATGGGAACAAAACTACTTACAAGTTGTAGAGAGGAACTAGATGATGAAGCTAATGAGGATGATGAGGATGACGATTTCTTGAACTAGATCAAAACCCTAATTGGTTTATTTTTCTTTGTGTGTGTGTGTTCTTGTTTTGGAGAAATGAAACCAAAGGAAATGGAAGGGAAAAAGAAAGGGTGGGGGAAGTTAGGTCGATCTAACTTTCTCCACCAAACAATACAGTGTAAACATTATACCCGCTCTAACTCTATTGTCTGGAACCTAGAAACCGTTTGCGAGCAAAATACCTTTTAATTTACCGTCAACTATAACCATTTAAAAGAAATAACATTTTACTATCCACAATAAATCATCTAATCATTTAACCTATTTATTTCAATTATTCCCATAATACCGATTATTTTAAAACACAATTAAATAATCAAATAAAATAAGAAATTACCGAGTTTCTCCTAGGCCCAGAGAGAGGATGTTACAAATCTTCCCTCCTTAAGGAGATTTCGTCCCCGAAATCTCGCCATGCCCAAAAAGACTAGGATACCAAGACTTCATGCTTTCCTCCGTTTCCCACGTAAGGTTGGCACCTAAACTATGTCTCCACTTAACCAAAACCATTGGGATTTCCTTCTTACGAAGTTTAGTCACTTTTCTATCTAAAAGTTCAACGGGTTCCTCTACAAGCTTCTTACTTAAATCAACACGCAAATCTTGCAATGGAAGAACTTGGGATTGGTCCTCCACATTGCATTTTCTTAAGTAACGCACGTTAAATGTATCATGAATACCTGCTAATTCAGGAGGGAGATCAAGTGACACAGTTTGATCGTTAACTACTTGCCGAATTCTAAATGGGCCAATGTATCTAGGGGCCAGTTTACCACGCTTACCAAACCGAATCACACCCTTCCAAGGTGAGACCTTCAAATAAACCAACTCACCAACCACAAAAGAAACTGGACGACGTCGTGGATCGGCATACTGTTTCTGTCGGTCACGAGCTGCTTTCAATTTCTCACGAGCAATAGCTACCTTGTCCGCCGTTATCTGAACAATATCCGGACCCGCAAACTGTTTCTCACCCGCTTCTAACCAACAAGTAGGTGTTCTACAATGACGCCCATACAACATTTCATACGGAGGCATGCCGATGCTCGAGTGATAAGAATTGTTATACACAAACTCAATCAAAGGTAGGTGCGAATCCCAAGACCCACCATATTCCATCACACAAGCACGTAACATATCCTCTAAGGTCTTAATGGTACGTTCTGATTGACCGTCCATCTGAGGGTGATAAGCTGTACTTAAGTTGATTCTAGTACCCAATTCCCGTTGTAGGTTCTGCCAAAATCCAGACACAAATCGAGAATCCCTGTCTGAAACAATAGACAACGGAATTCCATGCCTAGAAACGATCTCATTGATATACAACTGCGCCAGTTTACTCAACGATGTCGTCTCACTAGTTCCTAGAAAGTGAGCACTCTTAGTCAACCGGTCCACAATCACCCAAATCATATCATTTCCTTTAACTGTTCGCGGAAATTTGGTTACAAAGTCCATCGTTATGTGTTCCCGTTTCCACTCAGGAATATCAAGTTGTTTCAATGATCCATATGGTTTCTGATGTTCGGCTTTCACTTGAGAGCATATGTGACAAGATTCCACAAACCTCGCCACATCCGTTTTCAAAGTTGGCCACCAATACATGGGTTTCAAGTCGTTATACATCTTTGTACACCCCGGGTGAATCGATAACTTAGATTTGTGTGCCTCATTCAAAATCATGTCACGAAGTCCACCAAGCAAAGGGACCCAAACACGAGACTGAAAAGTCTTTAATCCACGAGAATCATCACATAATAAGTCCTTTCTTTTCAACATGATCTCCGATTTCAAGTTATGATCCAGTAACGCCTCTACTTGTGCCAATTTCAATTTGTCAATCAAATCAGAAGAAACCTCTAATCGCATGAAGTAGATTCTGTCAGGATTTCCTTTTCTGCTTAATGCATCGGCTACCACATTTGCTTTACCTGGATGGTATCGAATCTCGCAATCATAATCCTTTATCAATTCTAACCATCGCCTTTGTCGCATATTGAGCTCCTTTTGTGAGAACGTATACTGAAGACTTTTGTGATCCGTACAAATAACGCATTTGGTACCATAAAGATAATGTCTCCATATTTTCAAGGCAAAAACCACAGCCGCAAGTTCCAAATCGTGGGTAGGATAATTCGTTTCATGAGGCTTAAGCTGTCGAGAAGCGTAAGCAATGACCCGATCACGTTGCATCAAAACACCACCTAGGCCCGCATGCGAGGCATCATAATAAACAATGAAATCGTCGGACCCATCAGGCAATGCTAACACTGGAGCCTGACACAGAAGCTGCTTCAGAGACTGAAAAGCTGATTCCTGAGGTTCACCCCACTGAAACTTAACATCCTTTCGAGTTAATTTTGTCAACGGACTCGCAAGTTTAGAAAAATCTTTAATAAACTTCCTATAATAACCCGCCAGCCCAAGAAAACTCTTAATCTCCGAAGGAGACCTAGGCGCGTGCCAATTCATCACTGCCTCAACTTTAGACGGATCGACTCTAACCCCATCCTTACAAATGATATGTCCCAAAAACTGAACCTCACGAAGCCAAAACTCGCATTTTGAAAATTTAGCATACAATTGTTCCTTCCTTAGAGTTTCCAAAACCAATCCCAAATGCATTTCATGCTCGGCTTCTGACTTAGAATATACCAAGATATCATCAATGAACACGATCACAAATTTATCAAGGTAGGGCCAACAAACCCTATTCATCAAATCCATAAAGACTGCCGGAGCGATAGTTAACCCAAATGGCATAACAAGAAACTCATAGTGACCATATCGGGTGCGAAAAGCCGTCTTAGGAATATCCTCCTCACAAACCCGCACCTGGTGGTAACGCGACCTCAAATCAATCTTAGAAAAGTAGGAAGACCCTTGTAACTGATCAAACAATTCATCGATTCGGGGCAAAGGCTATTTATTCTTTATGGTTTTCTTATTCAACTCCCTGTAATCTATACACATACGAAATGTGCCATCCTTCTTTTTAACGAACAATACAGGTGCACCCCAAGGAGAAGAACTGGGTCTAATAAAACCCTTATCTAACAATTCCTGAATCTGACTCATCATTTCACGGATTTCGGAGGGAGCTAATCTATAAGGAGCTTTCGCTACTGGTGTAGAGCCAGGTATCAAATCAATCTTATACTCCACATCCCTAACAGGAGGTAAGCCAGGAAACTCGTCAGGAAAAACTTTTGAGTATTCCGAAACCACTCGGACGTTGGTAACAGTTTTCTTTTCTATCTTAGCATCAATAACATAGGCCAAAAACGATTCACACCCTTTGACTAAAGATTTTCTAGCCTTAATCATGGAAATCAAAGGTATGCTACCCCTTTCCCGCTCCCCTCGAGCCACGACATATGACTCGCCCGAGATTGGGATTCTTATCAACTTCCTATGGCAATCAATGTTAGCTTTATTTCGACTTAGCCAATCCATACCTAGAACCACATCAAAACTGGGAATAGGCATCAATAAAAAGGAAATCGGAAAACTATGGCCCTCAATCAATATTTCAGCTCCCGTCACCGATGTGGTAACGGGAACCAACCTACCATTTGCTACCTCA
>CATIUR010000001.1:306104749-306487249 GCA_949592205.1 Helichrysum umbraculigerum | reverse complement strand
CGACCGAGATTGGGGAATAGGATTCGAGGGTAGTTGTTAGCCGATATGTTCAGTACATTTGGGAGAACTTCCGGTGTATTGTAATTGTTTGTGTTTACTATCCATGTGACATATCTTCTATCTGATTGCGGACAACTCTACGTTAGTTAGTTGATAGGATCGTAAAAACAACTCATTCCAACATAGTCTAAATTCATAAAAAGAAACTTATATGAATGGGAATTATTATACTTTGTTAATGTTTAAATGTATGACACCTGACCTAATTTATGGAGTACCCTTTCCAGTTATCCACGTGACTACAACTTAGATATTAGGGAGTCCGGAACCTTAATTATGGTAAGTAGTTATCTGTGCCCATGACATGCAATAAGTAAGACACAGTGAAATCACTCATTGTATATATTAGATTTACATTTCTGCACTGCTTTACATTTAGTTAGTTTAGAGTGTCAACCTCACTGTCAATTACTCTCAACCGCATGTTAGACGTAAGAACCCGTGGAACTACCCTGTAAAGTACACTGTCTATTACTGAAAGGCATGGTCCTCATATGAAACATGTTTTAAACAAACTGTGAATAATCTGGAGATGTATAACTGTTTGAAAGGAGAGGTCTAGGTCATAAATCAATGTAATTGGAGCTTAAGAAAAGTATTAACAAGGTCTAGTGAGGAAAGTCCAAGTGATTTAGATTTATCAACCCCCTAGATTTTACATATTTGATTCTTTAAACATAACAAGTTAATAATTAGATACACTATTAGAAGAACGAGAGATAAGCTTAGGTGTTAAGAACGGTCGGACCTATGAGACGATATGCTGCTTTATTCATGTACCTCGGTTAATCACCAAAATAGGTTGCTTATCTTTCAACTAGGTAAGTATTGGGAGTTTAGCGTATTGCTCCGATCAGAATCACGATAACCTAGTTCCTAGTGACATGCCAATGGGAATTTAATTGGTAGGGTTCTAGTGTTTACACCAAAGTCTGTCAATCTATTAATCTGAAAGTGTCCCCATCATAAACACAATCCCGATATTATACTATTCCAAGTCATGGTAAACCACGTCTTCCCTATCCTTAGTTGTTCCTTATATGCTAGCTAGTTCTTTTTAATTTTATTGGTTTAGTTATTTTAATTAGATAAAAACCAAACAAAACCAACTATCTGAACCCAATCTTGAGGACTGAATTATCCAAACGAGCTCCGTTTCAAATTCGACCGTCTGGAGACGACCCTGATCATCCTTACCACGTACTAGTATCAGGTACTTGTGCCTTGTACCAGTAGGTAGTTCGGAGGTTTAGGCCCCGAGCAAAATAAATTTTAAAACACCCTAATCGCACCCTCGGTCGTTACAACATCACCGACGACACCGACGGCTGAGGGCGCATCAAGTTTTTGGCGCCGCTGCTGGGGACGGTAGTACGATTTGGAGCCTGTTTAGATAAGTTAGTTTTTAAGAGATCCTTTTGGCTAGGAATCACCATCCTTATCAGAAGTTACTTTTTGCACGTAGTTTAGCGTAGTTAGGATTACCTTAGTATTAGTTTAGATTAAGATCCCTTCCGACCCCCACTTTAATTCTGAAACCTTCTCCTTATGCCATCCATTATGAACCCTTGGGAAATGTTAAATCAATGGAAACTATTAGATCAAATGCAAAGTCTTGTTAATTCAATCGAAAATAGATGTAGCATGTGCGATAATACCCACGTAGATGGAGAATGCCAAAGCCATAGTATGATGTATTCGGATAACCTAGGGTACTTAGATCCTCAAACACTGTATCAAAATAACCCAAACACTTTCCAACCACATCCATGCCAACCTTTTCATCCCCAACCATTCGAAATCTACCCACACTCAACTCACCCTGTAAGTATACCACAATCCTGTGAGAACCCTGACTTGAGAGATATGCCCTTAGCCTGTCTCAGCAGTAATGCTGCTTTCTCACCTCCTTCCGAATCACTTGAAGAAACGATTAGAGAACAAGAGGACATACTTAGAAGTCAAACTTATAATATGTCTAAATTCTCTACTGAACTACCAACACAAGCCCAAGAGAGTGGTGAGGAGAGTAGGAGTCAAGCTGGAGCCAACTCTAGGATACAGAAAGTTGAGAGACGCACACACACCACATCTAGCACACCAAATACAGACTTACATTTTCATGAGTTCGGTTTCAATATCCCTTCGACTCCCACACCAACCCAATCTTCTAAACCTACAATTTCACCTATTCCTGACCTATCAACGTCAAAGATCGACGGAGGGTTTGTTCTAGAAGAACTTTCCGAACCACTGCAACTCGAAACTTCTGGCCAGAGTGACGAGGATGACGAAGTAGACGAAGAGATCGAGATGGAAAGCCCGAATTTGGAGATTTACATAGAAGACTCGGCTTCACATGGACTAAAGGAATACATACCGACTCTGAGTAGTGAACTCATTCAAACTGATATGGTTGAACACGTCCCACAACCAGTTGTGGTCAACTGTATCCCAAAAATCCCTTTGATTGATTCACTTCCTGATCTAATCGACTCCACTAGTACCTTAGAGGAGACAAACACCCAAGTATTTGATGATAATGTTGCTACAAGATTGGAGATACTAATGGACATTGTCCCACCTCCATGCCCAGAGTACAACGTTATCATCCAACCAAAGGCTTTAGGAAGCAAGGTGGGTTTTGCATCAAGAGCACCCTACAAACCATCTCTCCCTTACATAATGACGTACACGTCATGGAGTGATGAGGACCTCTTTGACCAACCCAAACGACCCAAAAATCAAGAGGTAGAAAATGTCGAGATGCTTTGTTTTACCTCAAATAAAACAAATCACCCAATTCACCATGCCTCTTCCACTGATTGGACATACCCTTACCGTAGTCCACTTTAATCCCCTAGGTATGTACCAATACTTCCGCTTGTATCTACTGATGGATGCAAAGGAGCCCCCTAGATTTCCTGAGAAATAGGTTTGGAGTCAAGCTAGTGACTCGAACAAAAACAAGCGCTTCTCGGGAGGCAACCCGTGTCTAACATAGGATTATCAGTAGTAGTTAAAGTAGTTTAAGTAGTGAACTAACCCCAATAAGTAGAAATGAAAACCTAAAATGAATGTTCCAAGTTTTCTATCTTTATGAACAAAAATGGATGGTTTGCGGAATTACTTCGTTAAAAGTCAAATTTTTGTCGAACCTTAATACTTCCTACTCCCAGTCGTTTGGAATTTTGTCACCATTTTCTAAAAGTTCTTGTTATCCCTTTCACTCACAAAAAATGGAAACCTACTAGAAGTTAGGAGCCTTAGTCATTCTAAACACCCACTGACATGTTTTGAGCATTTGAGGTACTTACATATATTATTGTGAACATACATGAGATACTAATACTTAATCTGATAACATGATTTGTATGTCAATATGTGTATTATGCTCAAAATCGTTTAAAAAAAATGTGCTTTGGATATCTTTATACCTGGCTACCTGATTCAACTGATAATACTGGTATTTCCATGTCTGCTATTTGTGCTGCGATGAAATTATAGGCAACTAACATTTTTTGTGTGAGATTAAACTCAAAGTCATACACTGGTTTGTTTCATCTACAAAGCACTCACTTTGATAGGTTCTTCGCAAACCAGTGAATCTATGATTTGGAGAATAATCACTTGTTTGTTAGATCATATTTGTTTGACCTACTTGTAACAGATAGGGACTGACGCCTATGGATAGAGATTCTTTGAGGATAATGGAAAGACGACAAGAGGAGCTTACAGTTCATTGAGTATGAGAATCTTTGGAGAATTGCTTTGCAGGGGTCAAGTGATGACACTTCTGGATATGAAGATGATTTCTAGTTGTCTAAGACTAATTCATCAAGTTGACCAACTCAATATTCATCATATGTGCCCAAAAATTCCAAGTCCTATAGCTAAACCTTGCCACATAATGGAACCCTAAACCATCATCACCATATCCACCCACATTCACCCATCCATCCACCCCTTCACACATACAATCATCACCCTCAGGGACTATTCATACAAAGGAATAGATACAGGGACAATTTGGAAACTGGAGATCTCAGTCGATAAAAGAACAACATCAGATTCATTACATCAGTAGTCGACAAAAGATCTCGGGTCATAAAGATTCATGGTCATTGGATTCAACACTTTCAAATCATTAGGAGCAGTTGAGTTACAGCAGCGGCTCTTGAAGATTAGGATCTTTGACCATTAACCTCTATCCGACATTCGGTGTTTATTGGTTAATTATGCTTATGTCCGGGGGGCGACATCACTTCATTTTCTGCAATCTATCCTTTAGTTCTTAGTTATTTTCGCAAGAAAACTAGTTGAGGTATTGAAGAAAGGTTATACTGTTGGAGCTCGAGTTCAATACATGAAGGCTGATGCCAACCAAGTTCAGCAAACATTGGAGCTAACACAGTCAACCACTTAGATCCTCAGCTCACAGTCATAGGGGAGTTCTGCGTTCCTTTCTCTAGTTTATCTATCTGTTTTTGCAAGATTATATCGACCTATATCCCATTCCAAACACTAAGTGTGGGATCCTTAGAAACCACAAAATACTAAGAGGTATTTTCCATAATTAGTAGAAATTCTAAGTGTGGGATACTTCGACAAGAGGTGTTCAATACACAGATTCGAACATTAGGGACAATGTTCATCTAAGTGTGGGATATACGGTCTGCAACCGCAAGTTTAACCTCTTGTCCGTAAAATAAACAATATTTTCATTAAAAAGGCTAAAAATGAAGAAGTTTTCAAAATTTTTGATTCAAAAGCAACATTCTTTAGAACCTCTATTTTCCGAAAATATAAATTACAGAAAGAATTGAGTTTTAACAAAGAAACAAAACGGTTCTCTTAGAATAAGATACAGACGAAAAAGGCAACACATGGCTAGGCACACAGACCAAAACATTCGATTCGTGAGGTTTCAGCCCATAATTAGCATTCATCTTTAAAATGCTTCACTTTTCGTTTCATGTGTGTGCCGATGTATGCATTTGAATTAGAACTTGCTCTTGCAATACATTTCGAGATCACACCAATGAGTGCCATACGTGGCATAGGTACAACCTATCTCGATACTTTCTAAGGAATCCCAACGCCCTCTTACCACCAAATAATCACTCACTCATCACACCCACAAACCAACCAAAACCTCCCTTTATATCTTCATTCCGATCCTATGGAAGTCACGTCTTCCAAAATTTTCAGAGACATTCTCAATTTCCCAATTTCCACAAGAAAAGCCAACACAACCTTACAACCCAATACCATAAGAAACCTTTCGGACCATAAAATATCCATCGGTAAGACCGGCATAATACAAGGAAAGAGAAGACAAATGAGAAAAAGAAAGTAAACAACAAATGTATATGCCGGCACTACCCAAAGAAAGTCCAGAAAAAGGAAAAATCCAAGAAAAAGGGAAGAAAAAGGCTATGAAGTCCTTTCAAAATCTGAGAAATTTCAAAAAAGACTCTCTCGAGAAAAGCACCCCAGTTTCGAGAAAATACAAAGAAAACCCATCACACCCCTCATCACACACCATCTTCAAAAACCAAACACCCGATTCCTTCTAAGATATCTTGAAAGATTAGTACCGTCCTCATCAAAAGTGATGGAGATTTGATTCTTGATCAAGCCTATGACGAGAATGCTGCATGACTAGCTATCTGAGTGATTGACACTAGTAAGTAGGAAACCCTAAACACTTGAGTGATTTGAGTGACCCACTTGTGAGGATTGCCTAGTCATCATCATCCTACAGGTTGCCCGAAGAAGGTATCAAATTCTATAAACTCTTAGTTTCCAGTAAAAACTCTTTCATAACTGTGATTTTATATTCTTTAGAAATAGTCTTTCTAAAAACTAATGCAATTAGAATCAAAGGCTTTTCATGAATGAGTTTGCTTGAGGACAAGCAAAGTTCTAAGTGTGGGATACTTGATATCGCGTAAAAAGTCACGTTTTTACTACCGATATCTCTCTCATTCTGGAACGATTCTCGGCATATTAACTCAAAAACAGCACAAATCAGTAACATTATGCCAAGATGGTCAAAACGAGGTTGCACGATAAAAATCGAGCAAAACGGCCGAGAAACGAAGATTCCACATACGTTTGAAGATTCAGGGCTTAAAAACGAGATTTCAAGACTAAAGTGCCCTCCATCAACATCCAATATTTCCAAGATGTTCGTTTTTAAAATTCGAATCTAACAGAAGAAGAATCAACCAAAACGGGTGAAAAATGAAGATTTCGCGCCCTCCGGAAGATCCAAATGATCCGTACACAATATCTGGAGCTAGGACCTCATTTTAAGGCATATCCTATGCCAAAATCTTCGTTTTTGAATTACGAATCCAACAAAAAAAGAATCAACTCAAACGGACGTATAACAAAGAAAACACGCACTAATCGAGAAACGAAGCAAAAGATCGCGCAACGGGGCGGGATGGGGCCCACCGCCGCCGGCCACCAGCCAGCCACCGCCGGCCACCTGGCTGGCGCCGCCGGCCACCCTACCCCCATCCCGGTTTCCGTTTTTGGCAAGTTTTGGTACCCGGTGCGCCTACTTTTCGCGTTGTACAGTACCCGGTGCGCCTACTTTTCGTGTTGTACACACCACTTTTGGAAAGCTTTCTAATGTGCACCCCTTGATGCTAATGTGAGCCAAAGCTCTCCTATAAATAGAGGGCTTGAGGCTTCATTTCAACTTACACCATATGCACCTCCTTTCTTGCATATTTCTCTTTCTCTCTCTAGAATTTTTTCTCTAGCACTACTCTTAGGAGTTAGAGGAGAATTATTCTTGTAGTTAGTTCTTCTCTCTAGCCTCTCCCTCTAGCACTACTCTTAGGAGTTAGAGGAGAACTAGAGAGAAGATTAGGGTCCCTCTACTTTCTCTCTCTAAGTTAATTTGGAGAGAGATAAGTATGAGATTAATTATGTAATAGTTAGTAGTAGCTAGCTTATCAATGTAACGCTTTGGATTATTCGGAAGTAATATAAGCATTGTTTGGCTCGCAATAATTACGGGTAATATCTATCCTTTTCTCTTATTAATTAATTATAATGTTTTTGTTTGATGTTTATGATTTATTAATATTGGAAATGTTTATTGTCATGATATGCGAGTAGTTGTTTATATGTTTTCCATGATTTAGATAGTTATAATGGGATGATAATAAATGTTGTGAAGTAATATGACGGCCCCTATTCGACTGTTCTCGGATATAGTGCTGGAAACGCTTTAGGCGGAGTACAAACGTACGGAAGTCTGAGAACGACCGAAGGTAGTTATATTACGGACCAATACTTCAAATGTGCTAAATGAATTTCTATTTATAGTTTAATTATAACATTATGAACGAATGATGGCATGTTTGGCCAACCGCTTTTGACCAGACTACCCCAACTTATTCCGGTAGGATAAAACCTATTTATGTGACTATTTATTCAATAGACCATGCCATGATACGGACATCTCTGACGACCGAGATTGGGGAATAGGATTCGAGGGTAGTTGTTAGCCGATATGTTCAGTACATTTGGGAGAACTTCCGGTGTATTGTAATTGTTTGTGTTTACTATCCATGTGACATATCTTCTATCTGATTGCGGACAACTCTACGTTAGTTAGTTGATAGGATCGTAAAAACAACTCATTCCAACATAGTCTAAATTCATAAAAAGAAACTTATATGAATGGGAATTATTATACTTTGTTAATGTTTAAATGTATGACACCTGACCTAATTTATGGAGTACCCTTTCCAGTTATCCACGTGACTACAACTTAGATATTAGGGTGTCCGGAACCTTAATTATGGTAAGTAGTTATCTGTGCCCATGACATGCAATAAGTAAGACACAGTGAAATCACTCGTTGTATATATTAGATTTACATTTCTGCACTGCTTTACATTTAGTTAGTTTAGAGTGTCAACCTCACTGTCAATTACTCTCAACCGCATGTTAGACGTAAGAACCCGTGGAACTACCCTGTAAAGTACACTGTCTATTACTGAAAGGCATGGTCCTCATTTGAAACATGTTTTAAACAAACTGTGAATAATCTGGAGATGTATAACTGTTTGAAAAGGAGAGGTCTATGTAACACCCCCAAATTTAGTGATTTGCGGAAGCATACTTGGGTGTTACTAATCAATATACAAAGCACAAGATATACAGCAAACGACCTCTAAATGAGACGTTTTGTAAAATAGTTACATTCCATAAATTAATCGTTTGAAAACATATAGTTTTCTTTACAAAAATATGTAAGCCTAGAGTCCGCGTATGTGGCGGGAGATTCTATTACATAACCATAGCAACAAAAGATAATGCCAAAGAATCTCCGTTAAATGCAGTTTGGAAATCATGCGACTCGAGCTAGTGATCCTGGAATGATCCTACTCCGTAAGTGTACCTGAGAATACATGCTAAAAATGGTCAACCAAAAGGTTGGTGAATCTCACAGGTTTATCAGTAAATAATCAGTTTGAACACAAGATTTCATCAGTAGTGCCCACAGGCGTATATAAAGTATTTGCAAATCCAGCAAAAGTAAAGTAATTAAGTTATACCGTTGCCATGAGGCTCATAATCGAAGCTTAACCCGTAAATAATCAGTTGCTCCCGTGACATGCTCGTAATTGAGCAAGCATAAGTAACGAAATAATAGTCGCCCGTTTATACATAACGGTTCGTGGTAGCGCTACTACCCCGGGCGGGGAGGGTCATTTCCCTAATGGATCCATTAACTACTGTTCGCGCTTAAGTACATAACTAACGATATATGATGGAGAGACTTCAGTAAATAGTAAGTAACTCATGCAATTCCGTTTGGTATAGTAAACAGTTTAGTACTTGTGTTCAAGAAAATCAGTAGCATGCATCTCCCCCAATAAGTTAAAACAGTAAAAGTGGGGCCGTAAGACTCACCTGAGTCTTTGCAAGTGCGTTTATATCAATAAACGAGTAAGTAATATCAACAGCTGGTTCTCCGAACCCGTAACCTTTAAATGCCTAAACATATAAAGTTAAGTAAGTAGATGTCTCGCAAGACCATCTAGGCTATTTGTCTACACAACTCGTTATGTCCAAGTGTTTGTTTAGTAATCCGTTTGTAGTTTGAAAACAAGTATGGCCCGTTGGTGACGGTTTGTAATAATGATTCAAAGTGTTATCATTATTTGTATCGTTGAATCAGGTTTCGTTATTTGTAAGTGTTCAACACTTAGTGTGAAAAGTATTTACTACATTTAATGACGGGGGTCCGGGGGCAGCGCCCCTGGTAGCGGGGTCCAAGGGGCGGCAGCCCCTGGCGGGGTCCAAGGGGCAGAGCCCCTGGCTGGGGTCGAGCTTGGGTAAAATTTTTAAAACAGTAGAAAATTTTTATTTCTACTATATTGCTTTAACGAAAAACGCATATGGATCCGAATTTGGGTAAAATCAGGTGTTAAAATCTTGATTCCGACACTTAGTAAAAATCTGAGTTTTCAAAGTTCTGTTTTTGTGCGACGTCGGGTGCGACGTCGGGTGCGACGTCGGGTGCGACGTCGGGTGCGACGTCGGGTGCGACGTCGGGTACGACGTCGGGTGCGACGTCGCAGATCCTGACTGCGACGTTGAGCATGGCGTCGCTATACGCGACGTCGCAACTTAATACGACGTTGTGACTGACGTCGCACAATGCGACGTTACGAGGGGTTGTGCGACGTTGAGGCTGACGTCGCATGGATCTGGGTCCAAATGCGACGTCGCGGTCTGTTGGCCGGAAAATGTGCCGAAAACGAGTTTTCCGGTTTCCGTTCGGTCCAAATCTTTTACCCAACCCATTTTTGGACATATCAAGACATTATAAACCATAAACAAGTATAAATGATCAAAAACGAGATATGTCGGGATTTTGTCGGAAACTTACAAGGTGTCGGATCAAAAATCCGAAAAGATAGGATGATAGATCGTGATGCGGTGGTCGTTTTCTTCCAAAGGGATAATGAGATCCAAGGTCGTTTGGTACGTTTATTTGGTGATTTTGTGAGGTTTTTGGTGATGAAACTTTGAGAGAAAAAGTGAAAGAGAGAGAGAGAGAAAGAGAATAATGAAAGAAAAGGTGGGGGAAATGGGAGGTTATCTCCCATTTTCGCTCCGCGTTCTCGTTCCGTGTGGTGTTCGTTTGCTCCGTCATTTAAACGTTAAATAATCATTTTATATATTAATTGGTACGTTTTAAAATACAATTTATTACGCGATATTCTATTTAAATATTTTACAGTTTAATTTATATTTTAGTTATAAAATGTACGTTAATTTATTTAGTTGCGCGTTTTAACCTTTTAATTTGTGTAAGGTTTGTTTGTACGATACGAATGAATACGAAATATTATTATAATAATATTTTTGACATCAAAGCGTTATTTAATAAAATTGGTCTCCAACGTCCGTATTAAATTGAATCGAAATACATTCGATTTAAACTGCGTACGATTTAACCAAATCGCATTTTTGTATATATTCAACAATATATATAATTCGATACATAAATTAGCCTAACGCAGAAGTAATTACATGTATTAACGAAGAATTAGGCACTAATTCTAGTCCTAATTTTCCGGTTGTTACATTCTCCCCCTGTTAAAAGAATTTCGTCCCGAAATTTAAGTCGAAGTCGCGTTAAGGGCAGAATCGGTGAATAAGTGGGGATACTTGAGTCATATTTGGTCTTCCCGTTCCCAAGTGAATTCCGGACCGCGCCGCGAATTCCACCTGACTTTGACGATTGGAATACGACTTTGTTTCAGTTGTTTGACCTCACGGTCCATAATTTCGACAGGTTCCTCAACGAAATGTAGTTTGTCATCTATGCGAATCTCGTCAAGGGGTATACTAAGTGTCTCGTCAGACAAACATTTCTTTAAGTTAGAAATGTGAAAGGTAGGGTGCACGCTGCTGAGTTCAGAGGGCAGCTGCAATCGATATGCCACTGGACCTATCTTCTCGAGGATCTCAAAAGGTCCAATGTACCTGGGGTTTAATTTTCCGCGTTTGCCGAATCGGATTACGCCTTTCCAAGGCGATACTTTTAAGAGTACTCGATCCCCAACTTGGAACTCGAGTGGCTTACGTCTCACGTCAGCATAGCTTTTCTGACGATCACGCGCGGCTTTGAGTCGGTTTTGGATTTCAACGATTTTCTCTATGGTTTCATGTATGAGTTCAGGACCAGTGAGTTGACTCTCTCCCACTTCAGTCCAACAGATCGGTGATCGGCACTTACGACCGTACAGTGCCTCAAAAGGTGCAGCTTTAATGCTGGCGTGATAGCTGTTGTTGTACGAGAACTCGCACAACGGTAGATGTCTTTCCCAATTTGTACCAGAATCAACTACGCAGGCTCGTAGCATGTCTTCCAGTGTCTGAATAGTTCGTTCGCTCTGGCCATCGGTCTGAGGATGGTACGCGGTGCTCATATCGAGACGGGTACCCAATGATTTTTGGAGTGATTGCCAGAAGCGAGATGTGAAACGGGCATCCCTGTCAGAGATAATCGAGAGAGGGACACCATGTTGGCAAACGATTTCTTTGATGTAAATTTGCGTAAGGCGTTCCATCTTGTCGGTTTCTCTGATTGCCAAGAAATGAGCCGATTTGGTGAGACGATCGACGATCACCCAAATGGTATCGCAACCGCTCGCCGATTTAGGTAGTTTGGTTATGAAATCCATGGTAATTTGCTCCCATTTCCATTGAGGGATTTCAGGTTGTTGGAGCAATCCAGAAGGTCTTTGGTGCTCGGCCTTGACCTTGGAACAAGTTAAACATTTGCTGACGTACAAAGCAATGTCAGCTTTCATATTCGGCCACCAGTAAAACTCCTTGATGCCGTGATACATTTTGTCGGATCCCGGGTGGATAGAATATTTGGACTTGTGAGCTTCATCCATCACCAAGTCCCGAAGGTTCCCGAAATTAGGCAACCAGATTCGGTTAGAGAAATACTTAACTCCGTTGGGTCTGATCTCGAATTGTATGTCCATGCCTCGCAAGGCCTCGTTCTTGAAGTTATCGGGTTTCAGGGCTTCGAGTTGGGCAAGGTGTATTTGGGTGGTGAGGTCGTTATGAATGGTAATACTGAGTGCCCGGACTCGGAGTGGTTTTGTTCGTTCCTTACGACTGAGAGCATCAGCAACCACGTTTGCTTTGCCCGGATGATATTTGATCTCACAGTCGTAATCGGTGAGTAATTCAACCCATCTACGTTGCCTCATGTTAAGATCTTTCTGGTTGAAAATGTGTTGGAGGCTTTTGTGGTCGGTGAATACAGTGCTGCGGGTACCATAAAGATAATGTCTCCAGATTTTTAAAGCGAACACCACGGCCCCTAGCTCGAGGTCGTGAGTTGTGTAGTTTTTCTCGTGAACTTTAAGTTGTCTGGAGGCGTAAGCAATGACCTTGTCTCGTTGCATCAGCACGCAACCGAGACCTTGGTGAGAAGCATCGCAGTATACCACGAAGTCATCGGTGCCTTCGGGTAGAGATAGAATGGGTGCACTGCAAAGCTTGGATTTCAAGAGTTGAAATGCCGACTCTTGTTTATCGGTCCAATCAAATTTCTTTTCCTTCTGAGTCAGCACTGTGAGGGGTTTGGCAATTTTTGAGAAGTTTTCGATGAAACGACGGTAGTAACCGGCCAATCCCAAGAATTGGCGTACCTCGGTGGGAGTGGTTGGTGCTTGCCAGTTCTTGATTGCTTCGATTTTCGACGGGTCTACATGAATTCCCTGACTGTCGATAACGTGTCCAAGGAATTGAACGGTGTTTATCCAGAACTCACACTTAGAGAATTTGGCGTAAAGCTCCTCGTGTCTAAGTAGTTCTAGGATGGTTCTGAGGTGTTGTGCGTGTTCCTGTTCGTTTCGCGAATAGATAAGGATGTCATCGATAAAAACAATGACAAACTTGTCGAGGTAAGGTTTGCACACCCGATTCATAAGGTCCATGAATACAGCCGGTGCGTTGGTTAGACCAAAGGGCATCACTTGGAACTCGTAGTGCCCGTAACGGGTTCTGAATGCGGTTTTTGGGATGTCAGCATCGCGAACACGCAACTGATGATAACTTGATCGAAGATCAATTTTTGAATAACAGCTTGATCCTTGGAGTTGATCGAACAGATCATCGATTCGAGGTAGTGGGTATCGGTTCTTGACGGTTAGTTTGTTCAACTCTCGGTAGTCAATACACATTCGAAATGAACCGTCTTTCTTTTTAACAAACAAGACCGGAGCTCCCCAAGGTGAAGAACTCGGTCTGATGAATCCTCTATCCAGGAGTTCCTGTAACTGCGTGGACAACTCCTGAAGTTCAGATGGAGCTAGGCGGTACGGTGCTCGGGCCACCGGTGCGGCACCCGGCACGAGATCAATCGAGAACTCAACCTGTCTAGGTGGAGGTAAACCAGGTAGTTCTTCTGGAAAGACTTCGGGAAAGTCTCTAACGATTGGCATATCTTCAAGTCGCTTCTCCTCCGACTTTTTCTCCGTGATGTGCGCGAGTATTGCGGGGTAACCCTTTCTCAGAAATTTTTGGGTTTTTAAACAGGAGATTAAGTTTAGTCTCGACCCACCGGTCTCCCCCTGTATGATTAAGGTACTACCGTCGGCGAGAGGGATCCGGACGATTTTATCATGGCAAACAATTTCGGCCCGGTGCTTGGACAACCAGTCCATACCCACGATGACATCAAAACTTCCTAGTTCAACAGGCATTAGATCGATTGAGAAGGTTTCGTTTGCGAGGTTTAAAGTGCAATTAGGTATCACACTACTGGTTTCTATGAGTTTACCATTTGCGAGCTCTACAGTGTACTTAACATCTAAGGCCGAAGGGGTGATATTAAGTAGTGGGCAAAACTCATCAGATATGAAACTTTTATCAGCACCGGTATCAAATAATACTGAAGCAGTAAGATTGTTGAGGAGAAACGTACCCGTTACAACATTCGGGTCTTCTCTAGCTTCCCCAGCTTTGATGACAAATGCTCTGCTACGAGCAGGGTTGTTGTTCCGTTTGTTGTTGTTGTTGTTGTTGTTGTTGTTGTTGCTGTTGTTGTTTCTCTGCTTAGGGCAATTATTCTGAAAATGCCCAGGACTTCCGCACCCATAACAAGTCTTCGGGGCACTGGTGTTTCGACAATCCTTGGCCAGATGCCCAAAGCGTTTGCAGTTTGTGCAAGGGCAGGAACCGTCGTGATGACGATTGCATTTGGGACAGTAGGGCCTGCTTCCAACGTACCCTTTCCTTTCAGAAGTGCCAGATGAATAAGCCCTAAGGGGCTCAGGCTTTCGGTTGGTGATTTGGTTGGACGAGTTGGGGTTTCCTTCCCACTTTCGTTTGTTGTTTGCAGGTGGGGCTGAAGTTGTGTTACGGCGGACAGCGTTTGCCGTGAGTTCATGGGCCATACGGATGGCGTTCTGGATAGTACCTGGTTTGGATGAAGTCACCAGGTCCTGGAGTTTCTCGGGCAGTCCATCAACGTATTTCTCGATCCTCTTGTACTCAGGATCGACCATGGTTGGGCACAGAAGTGCCAGCTGGTGGAAACGGTTGGTGTAACCGGTGATATCATTACCTTGCATCTTATGGTTCCAGAATTCCAGCTCCAGTTGTTTCAGTTCATCCCTGGGGCAATACTCACCCCTTAACATCTCCTTCAACTCCTCCCACGGGAGTTTGTAAGCATTGGCAACGCCCACAGTTTGGGCATAGGTGTTCCACCACGTGAGTGCGGTGTCAGTAAAAGTACTAACTGAGAACTTAACTTTGTCCCCCTCCGCACAGTTGCAGATAAGAAATACCGATTCAACTTTCTCGATCCAGCGTATTAGACCGATAGCTCCCTCGGTACCTGCAAAGTTTAGAGGTTTGCAGTTCTGGAAGTCCTTGTAAGAACAAGGTTTAGCAGCAGAGGTTTCAGCGGCATCGCTGTTTCTCGAGGAATTTGGTGGAGTATTCCGAGCTAAGGCTTCAGTAACAGCCTGGGTTATAAGGGAGGTAATCTGGGCATCGGTGTATGGTCGTGTCTTTGGCGGCATGATTCTTCAATAAAAGAAATGAAGATACATGAGATTTTGTATGAACTTGTAATTGTCACAGATGTACATGTATAAAAGTAGTAATACATAACATCAACATGGAAAATGACAATTAATGTGAGTTGAGATAACAAAGGATATCTGATAGATAAAGTGAGTTCAAAAGTTACATCCTACAGAGATATTACAAAAGGTGTCGGGAATGGTTACATCCGACTAGTTTATAGAGTAGTGCTAGATAGTCCCTAGATTACGAGATAGATTACAAGACAAAAACTACACTAATCTTAATGTAGATTAATTTGTTCCATCAGCGCGACAAGGCGGTCCACGGTTTCTGCTAGTCGGTTGGTTTGCCTGGCGTTGTCTTCAACCTAGGCCAGTCGTTGTGCTAGTGTTCGAGAATGATTCGCAGTCTCCTGTGAACGCTATTCACATTCTTTTAATCGGTTTCTTACAAGTTCATCTGCACCTAATTCGGCGGTCATGGAATCCTGAATTATGCTTACAGAGAGGTTGGTATCCTCTTGTTCTCGCTGTAGTTGTGATATGCGGTCAAGAGCTTGACGAAGCAGGTAAGTCATTCGGTGTTGTTCCAGTTCCAGGTTTTCGAGTCTTCGCTCCTGACGGCGGGATTGGGTAGCCAATACTGGCAACGTGAGATGTGCCGAGTTCTGAGAGTTATGTACAAGATAAGGGCTGGTTCGAGGTGACCTTGTGTTCTTCCTGGCTACTTGTGGGTTCCGTGACCCACGTGAGTGAGAGTGTGTCGGATTAGATGGTGTGTTTGCCATTCCTGTGGCAGAGTGTAAGTAAGACGAGGCTAATATATATAGATATATATCATATCCAGCCTAGTGTCTAGCACGTATCAAGTAATGGTCCGGTTCTCTCGTGGTCAGAGTCAACTAACGTATCCCCGTTCAACATAATCATTTCAGACATTACATCATCTTTCCTTAATTGTACATAGTTGATCAGGCTATGTTAAATTAAAGTCGTATGCTATAATTCCTGAACCAGTCATGCCTAATAAGAAAATACTGCCTAACGGTCATAGTCTAGGCCCACTAAATGCAACCTAGTTCACTATAACCTTAGGCTCTGATACCAATCTGTAACACCCCCAAATTTAGTGATTTGCGGAAGCATACTTGGGTGTTACTAATCAATATACAAAGCACAAGATATACAGCAAACGACCTCTAAATGAGACGTTTTGTAAAATAGTTACATTCCATAAATTAATCGTTTGAAAACATATAGTTTTCTTTACAAAAATATGTAAGCCTAGAGTCCGCGTATGTGGCGGGAGATTCTATTACATAACCATAGCAACAAAAGATAATGCCAAAGAATCTCCGTTAAATGCAGTTTGGAAATCATGCGACTCTAGCTAGTGATCCTGGAATGATCCTACTCCGTAAGTGTACCTGAGAATACATGCTAAAAATGGTCAACCAAAAGGTTGGTGAATCTCACAGGTTTATCAGTAAATAATCAGTTTGAACACAAGATTTTATCAGTAGTGCCCACAGGCGTATATAAAGTATTTGCAAATCCAGCAAAAGTAAAGTAATTAAGTTATACCGTTGCCATGAGGCTCATAATCGAAGCTTAACCCGTAAATAATCAGTTGCTCCCGTGACATGCTCGTAATTGAGCAAGCATAAGTAACGAAATAATAGTCGCCCGTTTATACATAACGGTTCGTGGTAGCGCTACTACCCCGGGCGGGGAGGGTCATTTCCCTAATGGATCCATTAACTACTGTTCGCGCTTAAGTACATAACTAACGATATATGATGGAGAGACTTCAGTAAATAGTAAGTAACTCATGCAATTCCGTTTGGTATAGTAAACAGTTTAGTACTTGTGTTCAAGAAAATCAGTAGCATGCATCTCCCCCAATAAGTTAAAACAGTAAAAGTGGGGCCGTAAGACTCACCTGAGTCTTTGCAAGTGCGTTTATATCAATAAACTAGTAAGTAATATCAACAGCTGGTTCTCCGAACCCGTAACCTTTAAATGCCTAAACATATAAAGTTAAGTAAGTAGATGTCTCGCAAGACCATCTAGGCTATTTGTCTACACAACTCGTTATGTCCAAGTGTTTGTTTAGTAATCCGTTTGTAGTTTGAAAACAAGTATGGCCCGTTGGTGACGGTTTGTAATAATGATTCAAAGTGTTATCATTATTTGTATCGTTGAATCAGGTTTCGTTATTTGTAAGTGTTCAACACTTAGTGTGAAAAGTATTTACTACATTTAATGACGGGGGTCCGGGGGCAGCGCCCCTGGTAGCGGGGTCCAAGGGGCGGCAGCCCCTGGCGGGGTCCAAGGGGCAGAGCCCCTGGCTGGGGTCGAGCTTGGGTAAAATTTTTAAAACAGTAGAAAATTTTTATTTCTACTATATTGCTTTAACGAAAAACGCATATGGATCCGAATTTGGGTAAAATCAGGTGTTAAAATCTTGATTCCGACACTTAGTAAAAATCTGAGTTTTCAAAGTTCTGTTTTTGTGCGACGTTGGGTGCGACGTCGGGTGCGACGTCGGGTGCGACGTCAGGTGCGACGTCGGGTGCGACGTCGGGTGCGACGTCGCAGATCCTGACTGCGACGTTGAGCATGGCGTCGCTATACGCGACGTCGCAACTTAATACGACGTTGTGACTGACGTCGCACAATGCGACGTTACGAGGGGTTGTGCGACGTTGAGGCTGACGTCGCATGGATCTGGGTCCAAATGCGACGTCGCGGTCTGTTGGCCGGAAAATGTGCCGAAAACGAGTTTTCCGGTTTCCGTTCGGTCCAAATCTTTTACCCAACCCATTTTTGGACATATCAAGACATTATAAACCATAAACAAGTATAAATGATCAAAAACGAGATATGTCGGGATTTTGTCGGAAACTTACAAGGTGTCGGATCAAAAATCCGAAAAGATAGGATGATAGATCGTGATGCGGTGGTCGTTTTCTTCCAAAGGGATAATGAGATCCAAGGTCGTTTGGTACGTTTATTTGGTGATTTTGTGAGGTTTTTGGTGATGAAACTTTGAGAGAAAAAGTGAAAGAGAGAGAGAGAGAGAAAGAGAATAATGAAAGAAAAGGTGGGGGAAATGGGAGGTTATCTCCCATTTTCGCTCCGCGTTCTCGTTCCGTGTGGTGTTCGTTTGCTCCGTCATTTAAACGTTAAATAATCATTTTTTATATTAATTGGTACGTTTTAAAATACAATTTATTACGCGATATTCTATTTAAATATTTTACAGTTTAATTTATATTTTAGTTATAAAATGTACGTTAATTTATTTAGTTGCGCGTTTTAACCTTTTAATTTGTGTAAGGTTTGTTTGTACGATACGAATGAATACGAAATATTATTATAATAATATTTTTGACATCAAAGCGTTATTTAATAAAATTGGTCTCCAACGTCCGTATTAAATTGAATCGAAATACATTCGATTTAAACTGCGTACGATTTAACCAAATCGCATTTTTGTATATATTCAACAATATATATAATTCGATACATAAATTAGCCTAACGCAGAACTAATCACATGTATTAACGAAGAATTAGGCACTAATTCTATTCCTAATTTGCCGGTTGTTACAGTCTAGGTCATAAATCAATGTAATTGGAGCTTAAGAAAAGTATTAACAAGGTCTAGTGAGGAAAGTCCAAGTGATTTAGATTTATCAACCCCCTAGATTTTACATATTTGATTCTTTAAACATAACAAGTTAATAATTAGATACACTATTAGAAGAACGAGAGATAAGCTTAGGTGTTAAGAACGGTCGGACCTATGAGACGATATGCTGCTTTATTCATGTACCTCGGTTAATCACCAAAATAGGTTGCTTATCTTTCAACTAGGTAAGTATTGGGAGTTTAGCGTATTGCTCCGATCAGAATCACGATAACCTAGTTCCTAGTGACATGCCAATGGGAATTTAATTGGTAGGGTTCTAGTGTTTACACCAAAGTCTGTCAATCTATTAATCTGAAAGTGTCCCCATCATAAACACAATCCCGATATTATACTATTCCAAGTCATGGTAAACCACGTCTTCCCTATCCTTAGTTGTTCCTTATATGCTAGCTAGTTCTTTTTAATTTTATTGCTTTAGTTATTTTAATTAGATAAAAACCAAACAAAACCAACTATCTGAACCCAATCTTGAGGACTAAATTATCCAAACGAGCTCCGTTTCAAATTCGACCGTCTGGAGACGACCCTGATCATCCTTACCACGTACTAGTATCAGGTACTTGTGCCTAGTACCAGTAGGTAGTTCGGAGGTTTAGGCCCCGAGCAAAATAAATTTTAAAACACCCTGATCGCACCCTCGGTCGTTACAACAGCACCGACGACACCGACGGCTGAGGGCGCATCATCCCTCCCTCCTCTTTTTGGACCAGCCATCACCACCCACCCTTTCCCCACTTTCTCCTCTCATTTTCACTCAAACAAAACACACACACCCTAAACCTCCCTCCAACCAAATCTCCATAGATTTTCGGATTTGCAAACCAACCGACAAAAGTTATATTTTCGGAATCACCATCAAGAGAGGAACAAGATTAACAAAAGGCGCCACCCTCGTTTTCTTCCTCGTTTTGTCTCGATTTGCAATTGTAAGAAATTCTCTAAATCTTTAGATCTACTCATTTTGGTGTATTATTTCGGTGTTATAATGTTTAAACAACTTAGTATTGTCCAAATGTATGAAGAAAACATGATTTTATAGCCTAAAAATGTGTTAGATTTGTGATTTGGGTCGGAAAATCGCGTCAGTCGCTGGGTTCTGGGCTGGTGTTCATCTTTGCGACGTAGTGGCCTACGTCGCACAAAAATCTCAACGTCGCATATAGCGACGCAAGCCTTTACGTCGCATTAACTTGCGAGGTCGCATATAGCGACGCAGACTATAACGTCGCATACTAAAACAACGTCGCACTTAGCGACGCACCGAATTACGTCGCATTGAATTGCGAAGGTCGCATCATGCGACGTACACGCCCACATCGCACTTTACGTCGCATGCTACGTCGCATAAAACAGAACCTTGAAAACCAGAATTTTGAAGAGATTTTCACCAAAACAAGGTAGTAAAAATGAATTTTTCCCTCCGAGCTCGACCCCGACCAGGGGCTTTGCCCCTTGGACCCCGCCAAGGGGTTGCCACCCCTTAGAACCCCGCAACCAGGGGCGCTGCCCCCGGACCCCCGTCGTTCCAGTACAAAATGTTTCAAACACAATGATAATACTTTGACAATTACTAATACCAACCGTCACCAACGGGTCAAACATGTTTTTATAAAGATAAACGATTACAAACACTTGAACAAACATCGGGCATACAAGTTGTGTACAACAATTCTAGGTGGTCTTGCGAGACATCTACTTACATGACCTTATGTGTTTAGGCATTTGAAGGATTACGGGTTCGGAGAACCTACGGATTGATATTACTTACTCGTTTATTGTATAAACGTAACTTGCAAAGGCTCAGGTGAGTCTTACAGCCCCACTTTTACTGTTTTACATACGGGGTGAGATACATTGCTTACTTTTCTTGAACACAAGTATGAACTATACATTTTACTATACGGGATTGCATGAGTTACTTACTTTTCACTGAAGTCTCTCCATCATATATCGTTAGTTATGGACGTAAGCGCGAACACTAGTTAATGGATCCATTAGGGAAATGACCCTCCCCGCCCGGAGTAGTAGCGCTACCACGTACCGTTCTGTATAAACGGATGACTATTATTCGTTACTTATGCTTGCTCAGTTACGAGCATGTCATAGGAGCAACTGATTACTTACGGGTTAAGCTTCGATTATGAGCCTCATGGAAACGGTATAACTTACTTATTTTACATTTGCTGGATTTGCAAATACTTGATTTACGCCTGCGGGCACTATTGATGAAATCTTGTGTTCTAAACTGATATTACTTACAAACCTGTGAGATTCACCAACATTCGTGTTGACCCTTTTAGCATGTATTCTCAGGTACCCAGACGGAGTAGGATTTCTCCAGGACATAGCTAGAGTCGCATGATTTCATTAAACTGCATTAACGGAGATTCTCAGCATTATCTTTTGTACATGTTGATTATGTAATAGAATCTCCTGCTATACGCGCGGACTCTAGGGAACTACATTTTGTATACGAAAACATTGAGTTTTCAAACATTTATTTTATATGAAATCGTTTTACACGACTCATTTAGAGGTCGTTTGCTGTATATCTTGTGCTTTGTATATTGATTAGTAACACCCAAGTATGATTCCGCAAATCATTAAATTTGGGGGTGTTACATATCTAATACCTAAGTAATCCGTAGTGTGTACCTAAGTACATAAAGATGGAGGCATTCCATGCCTGGATACCTATCTGGTATTAATAAAATCTATCAATGTGAGGCAACACATGCCTAAGTTGTAAACCGGGTAATTGTATGACCACGTCATAAGACGTTGAGTAATAATTATTGTGCCACCTGGCATAGCGTGTTACATCCAGTAACAATTAATTGTAGACCCGCAGATCTATGATTTGGTGTTATGATGTGTCCGTTTGACCAGTTAGTGTAAGCTAACCCGGACATGTTTGAAAATGATTGTAGTTCCGCAGAACTATGATTGAAAATGTTTTAGTTTGTCCGTTTGACCAGTTAGCGTAAGCTAACCCAGACATGTTTGAAAATGTTTTGTGTGCCCGTTTACCCAGTTAGTGTAAGCTAACACGGACATGTTTGAAAATGTTTTGTGTGTCCGTTTACCCAGTTAGTATGAACTAACCCGGACATGATTGAGCTAACGGCCTAGCGTGATAACCTCACCGATCCATTAACTTAATTGCAGATCACGAGCATAAGCTCGCCCATCCGTGAATGAGTGTGGATCACGAGCATAAGCTCGCCCATCCATGAATGAGAGTGGATCACGAGTATAAGCTCGCCCATCCACCGAGTGTATCGCTTTACCGCGATATCGTACTTGTGCCCACTGCAATACCGTGGCATCGTTTTGTGCCCACTTTACCGTGGCATCGTTTTGTGCCTAATCAGGCATCGACCGCATTGCTCGCAAGCAACGTATGTGATTGAGCCGGCAGTACTACGACATGCCCAACTTGAGATGATTGAGCCGACAGTACAACGACATGTGCGACTAAGGTAGATTGTGTTTGTATAAATGTATGTATACCTATATACATAGTTAAATTGTAGATGGCACCAAGTGCTCGAGATAAAGTATAAGTATGTGTGTATATATATATATATATATATATATATATATAAATCAAATCGACAAACACATCTAATATGATATCATGTAGCACACGGCAATAATTGATTGTAGCGAAGTACGTATATACAGTCCTTAACTATTTGTTATTTCACAATAAGCCTAGGTATGACTAATCATCACCTAGTGATTTGCATTAGTATATGGACTCTATACTAACGTATGTTACCAATGTATACTCCTAGCCTCAGTCTAGCAAGTATAAAAAGATCCTGATTTGTATGGGCATTATTAATTCCTAAAAGGAAGGCTAATCCTATAAAAGTATTGTCGTTGTCCAATGTAAGTAGAACTAACCAGTTCTAGTATAAGTGATAGTATTGTCCCACGATAATATGGTTAATGAATGGCGATAACTTAATCAAGTTATGGGGTGGTAATTGTTTTCCAACAATCTAACAGTATATGATTGTAACCTATCTAGGTTAAGTGTTGATACTATTTCAAAACAGTATGGTGGGTGTAATTCCTAAGTATTACACATTTCGTATTACATGGCAGTAATATAGATAATTGTGAATTATAATAGTTTATTAATATAATTCAAAAACAGTGATTGAGCATGCGTCTCACCCCGAAAACAGTAAAACGTTTGAAAGAGTGGGGCTATGAAACTCACCTGTGAGTTGTCGGCAATCCTACGATACGCACGTCGTCCGATAGGTAACCTCCTAGTGTCCTAACACGTGAGGTTATATAAGTATGAGACAAATCCGTTTGTCTAAGCGAGTTGTGTAAATATTCATTTGTCGTTCAAGGTGGGAAATTGTGTACGGGGGTCCGGGAGCAGCGCCCCTGGTAGCGGGGTCCAAGGGGCAGAGCCCCTGGTTGTGGTCGAGCTGCCAAGTCAGCTTGGAAAATTTTTATTCCTACTATGTTGCTGTAGTGAAAACGCTCCAAAATTCCATTCCGGAGTAAAACTAGGAAGTAAAATTTGAGTCTCGACACTTAGTGAAAAAGGAGTTGTAAACATTCTGTTTTCTTTTTTTAGCGACACTTTGCTAGTGTCGCTATGGCGACACTAGTTTTAGTTAGCGACACTGGGATAGTGTCGCTGGTTCCAAATAGTTAAGAATTCCGGCGACACTTGGTTAGTGTCGCTATAGGCGACACTTCTCAATTTTGGTGTCACTAAAGGAGTGTCGCTAATATAAATCTGATTAAGTAATTCAGCGACACTTAAGTAGTGTCGCTATAAGGGCGACACTTGGCATAGCGACACTTAGCTAGTGTCGCTAGTACTGTTTTTTGCACACTAGCGACACTCGCTGTCTGTTCGACGATTTTTGAAGCAAAACGAGTTTTCAACCAATTTTTCGACCAAATCAGCTAAGACTTCGACAAGGTATGATGTAGTAAGTATTTTAAACAACAAACATCAAAGAAAAGGAGGAAGATTCTTACGGATAGGGGTGTGGACCGAAAATGGAGATGGAACCAAGATGATGATGGAGAAGAAGATGATGGTGAAGTTTGTTCCCTTTTTCCTTGAGATGATGATGATGATGATTCCGAAAATTGATGATGATGATGTTGTTGTTGGTTATTGTTGTTGTTAATTTTTGTTGTTGGTTGAAGATAGAGAGAAAAAGATGAGGTGAAGAAAAGAAAAATAAGAAAATGGTGATGATAATGAGGTGGGGGATTTGGGTTTTGTTAAAACTCAGATCCCCAATGTTGGGGACTGTGGTCTCCCACCACAGTACAAAATGCCCGTGTTTTTGTACCCGAAGGAAAAATGAATTTAATATTTTAATTTCATAATTTTTGTTTATGTTTTTCGTAAATATTTTTAATAAGGATAAAAACATTTCACTTGAGTTACGAAAATGTATCTTGGTTATAATTGTTTATAAAAATACAATTAATCAAAGTTTAAATCTGGAGCGAAAATTGACTTTTTGACCGGGTGTTACAGTGGGGCTATGAAACTCACCTGAGTTTAGCAACAGCTAGCAAATAATCAAATAAGCAAGCAATGAGTGTCCCAAAGTGCAACCTTCTAACGTCCTAAACGTATAAGGTTGTAAGTAAGTAGATGTCTCAAAAGACCATCTATGTAAGTGGAGGGTTAAAATCCACTTAGGTTAATTGTGTAGGTGGAGGGTCAATGTCCACCTAAAGCTAGTTCACTCAACTAGTATGTTCAAACAAGTTATTTATCAAAAACGTGTACGATCCGTTGGTGAAAGTTTGTATTAATAATTCTTTAAGACATTATTATCAAGTTTGTTCCATTGTATACATTGTAATAGTATGTATGATGTGTGGTTACAAGTTGTTACCCAAGTTCAATACTTAGTAAAATCAAAGTTTCATTATGTTTTTAGCGACACTTAGGGTTGTCAACATTGGGATGGCGACACGGAGGGTTGGTGTCGCTAGTTGCGTAAATTAAGTATGTGGCGAGACTAGGCTTAGTGTCGCTACTGGTGGGAATTCAATTGATGGCGACACTCAAGTTAGTGTCGCTAGTATGGCGACACTGAAGCCTGATCAGATTTTCCAATTTGGTCGAAGTGTTTTAAGTGTTGGTTTTTCGTTCGGGTGTATTTTAGGGTCTCGTTTTTGGTCAAAGCTACTAATTATGTCACCCAAACCCGTTTTGTTTACAATTCTTTCCAAAAATAGTAAGTTTCCAAAAATAGAAAGTTTGACGTTTTCGAGACCGAGTCCCGCTTTTGTTGACTTGGTCAAACCTACTTGGTTTGACCCGAATCTTTTCCCTAAACCTTATATTTGTTCATGGACCATAAAAAGTTAGTTTGTCCATTTATAGCAAGTCCGCAAGTGTCGGTTTTCAAGTTTTACCAAAATCAGTCCACATTTGAGGTTTTCCAGAAAATACATCTAATTGTTGGATTTTTATAAAATTCCAAACTCCGTAATCAAATCCAACAAAAATACCAGTCATTCCCCCATGAATTATCTACTTTCTGTTATATTTTCAAGACTTTTAGAGAAGTCTAACTATTTTTAAAGTTTATTTTTATCTTTAATGGTCAGATTTGGACACATGCATGCAATCATTGTTTCTGGGAAAAATCTACAAGGAATCAGTAAAAGTGATAAACACAAAAGTTGCAGCCAATGAAATTTTTGGAATTTGGACAGTGGTTTCAGGTCATTTGGATCTGTGTAGCTCGAGATATGGCGAAAATACTAAGAGTAAAGTTTCTGACTTTTCTGGGCAGATTGTATATGTGTTCTTATATAAATTATTAAAAATAGTAAATGAGCTCATAAGTTTATGAGGCTTGTGGGGTTGGAAAGCTAACTTCTTGAACTTGATTTTACACTATAAAAACGTCCAATTTAATGAATAAATGAGTGAGTTATAGTTTGGTACATTTCGTGTAAGTTTCTGGTCAGAAGGTTTTCTTGCATTTTTACAAGTTTTAAGTTTAAGAAAAATCATTTTTGACCAAGTTCTTGACACATATTGTTGAGTGAACTTTTGTATATGTAAATGAGAGTATTATAAGTGAAATATTATCCTTACAATGGTGTTAATGAAGAAGAGAAAGCAGAGATGAAATGTGATGAGCTTGTAGTGTGCTTTCCTTGAAAAATCTTGCAAAATGATGAGGGTTTTTGGTGGTGGTCCTTGGGTGGTTTATGGTGGTTATTGGTGGTGTAAGGAGGTGGATGAGGGCTGGAAATCTTCAGAAAATTTTGAGAGAGAAAAGCTAGAGAGAAAGTGAGATAAGAGTGTGAAAGAGTGAAGTGCATGTAAAATGTATGGAAGTAGGGGAATATTGAAATGATTGATATTTGCATGAGTTTTAAGTGGTGGTGACCAGCCAAATGGGGGTCCCATGGGGGGTGGTTTGTGATTTAATTTTCGTTTCCAGTATGTATTACATTCTGTAGTCGTTTACTCGTTATTTCGTTAAATCGTTAAATCGCCTAACTTTATTTTGAATCGTTTTAATTAACGATATTTTTGGGATAAATTTTCATTGAAGTATTTATAAAATACTTAAATTTGAGTTACCGAAACATTTATCGAGTTTCGTTTCGTTGCCGAATGCGATTCGTGCGTTTTCGTTGCGTTTGAGACGTTTTAGCCAAAACGTCTAGGTTTTCATGCATTATTTAAACAAAATAATAATATATGGAAAATAACTTCTAAAAATAGATCTAAGTTATTTATAGAATTGTTTTCACCAATGTCGTATAGTTTGTCGGACTCCGTCCGGTTGTTTCGCGTAATTACAACTAATTACGTAAGCGTAATATAAAACAATTACGTAGGTGTATATTCACAATAATATACAAATAGTTACAAGTAATTATAAGTTGTGACACCCGACAAATTAGGGAGAATTATTAGGTCCTAATCACTTTGTAATATGTGTAATTAGTTTTGTAATAGGCTAATTATGTGTCTCATTATATATATTTGAGAATATATACACGTACGCGATTATATTAAATCGTGCATTTTCATATCGGGCGGATCCCGATACATTAATACGGACGTTGGTGAACACAATTTATTAAATAATATGAAATTATTTGATAAACATATTTAATTCCAAATATTATTTCAATAATATCATGTAAGCATTTCGTGTTGTGTAAAATGCTCTGAAATGACCCGAAAACGCGTAAAACGCGCCCGACAATCGAAACAAACCTAAGTTATATTTTTATAACTCATTAATATGTATTGTGATAAAATACTTCATTCAAAAATATCGAAAAGTTATTCGTACTTATAAACACGTACGTATAATATATAACGTCTAAATATACGTTTAAACGAACACGGGTATAATACCACTAATTGGGAGGCAAGATTTTACAAACCTCCCCTCCCATTTTTATTAAAAAAAAATCGGCTCAAGACAAGATCGACCAAAGGTGGATCTTGCCTTTGAATATTATACATACATATGCATTCATCAAGATCTATTCTCAATCTCTTCCTCACTCTAACTCACTAAAAACACACATTAAACACTCTCCTCTCCCTCTCTCATTCGGCCACCACCTCACCATCATCAACCACCATCATCCACCCTCTTATACCTTGAAGAAACACAAGAAAAAGGAGCTAGGAGAAGGAAACAAGCTTCATCTCACTCATCTCTCTCTCTCTAGCCACGGTTTTTGGTATAAAACCCTAACTTTTCTCTCACCAGATTTTCATGCTTTATATTTATTATCATGTTAGTAAGTTCATTTAACAAGATAATGTCCAAAAATCAAACTAAAACACATTTTTATAAACATGTATGTACATAACAATTTCTGTCCAGATTTTACTCCTACTTCCACGATTTTTAGAAAAATCATTACAACATGAAAATGAACGTTTCTTAAGCCTAAAATGAAGTACAAGAAGTAAGGTTTCAAAAAAAATTGTTTTGTAACAATCCGACTCGGTTTATTACACGAAAATAATTTTCTCCGACGACATATCGAATCTGTCTCAGTTGACAGAAAACTGGTCAGTCCTCTCGGAGCCATAACTCGAGTTCTAGACCTCAAAAATGTATGAGACCACTTGAAAAATCTTAGTAATTTTGTTATCTACAAAAAGTTCTTCTTTGGCTCGTTCTGAAAATACACCAATTCTTCCAGAAAAATATATTTGTGAACACAGCTTGAAATTCGGATAAACAGTACCTGGAAACTTTGTGAATTTTTAAAAAATATCAAACGACCTCCAAAAGTTAAGAAAAAATTACAGGAAGTACATAAACATGTGGGAACATCGTGTAAAAATTTCAGAACGATTCGATAACGTTTGATATTTTAAATAAAAATCACAAATTCGGACTCAGATTCACTCCGAACTTTGACTTTTGTTGACTTTCGGATTTTGAAGCTAACTTCGGATTTTTAAGCCAAATTCGGATTTTTGACTCCGAAAGTCAACTTTCGGAGTTGACTTTCGGATGAACAGTGTTTTGGACTCTAAGTTCGGATTTCATAGTTTCGGACTCGCTAAATTCGGACTTAACACTTTCGGATAAACATACTTTCGGACAAACAAACTTTGGACAACCAAACATTCGGACAAACTAAACTTCGGATAATCACAAGTTCCGACTTACGAAAAATTCAGAAACATATATATATATATATATATATATATATATATATATATATATATATATATATATATATATATATACTTTCGGATCTATATATATGTATACATATATATACACACATACATCTAGTTCCAGAAACATTAGTGCGAACTTTTACATACCCTTGCGTACCAATATACTTTTATGAGTATACAAAACAACAAAATACATAATAATAATACTTGGATTATTATTACAAACCGTCACCAACGGGCCGTACATATTTTCAAAACTCAAACTAATCCATCAACAACACAATCATTTGGACATTTCTAGTTGGATGAACAAATAGTATGGACGGTCTTTTGAGACGTCTACATATACTTATAACCTTGCGCGTTTTTAAACGCCCGACAGGTTACAGTCTTCGGACACCTCATTGTACTGCATCACATTTGCTTCACTTCAAATCATCAGACTCAGGTGAGTCTCATAGCCTCGACTTTTTACAGTTTTTACTCCCGGGGTGGGAATACATACTCGTTTTGTTTTACATGTGGACATGAGTACTAAACCTCGATATATATACTGCATGAGTTATTTTGCTAATCATTTTAAAGCCCTCCACTACATAGTTTGTTTATATGGATTTAGCGCGATTGTTAGTGTATGGTACATATGGGATTGACAATCCCCGTCCGGGTTAGCACGCACTAACTGGTCAAACGGACGCATTAGCATTTGTTCATACGAGTGTAGATTAGGCACTCGCAGGGAGGCACCCTCGCTCAGGCACTTGGTTGTGATCCTGACACCTCAGTTAAGCTCAAACTATGGGCTCATGGCAGTGATATACATCTATTTTATTTGCTTTGTTGCAAATCATTGTACTAAATCTTATGGTTCACACAACTATGATTCATCATTATACAAACCTGTGAGCTCACCAGCTTTTTAGCTGACCTTTTAGTATGTATTCTCAGGTACTCAGCAGCAGTAGGTCTTCTCATATTCAGGATACTTAGCTTGAGTTGCATTCAGACACCAGGAGATTCCCATGCATTACTATATTTTGTAACATAGTTATGCCATAGAATCTTTCACACTTGGCTTGCGAGCTTTTGTAAACATTATTACATTGTAAAAATTTATTAAATCGATGTAATCAGTAAACGACGCATATAGAGTCATTCATTATATATCTTATGTGCTTGTGATATTTGATTAGTCGCGCCCCGACCCGATTCGCTTCCGCAACCCGAATTTGGGGGTGCGACAGATTGGTATCAGAGCCTAAGGTTATAGTGAACTAGGTTGCATTTAGTGGGCCTAGACTATGACCGTTAGGCAGTATTTCCTTACTAGGTATGACTGGTTCAGGGATTACATCATACGACTTTAATTTAACATAGCCTGATCAACTATGTACAATTAAGAAAGATGATGTGAGAGTTGAAACGGTTATGTTGAACAGGAATACACTAGTTGACTCTGACCTCGAGAGAAACCAGATCTATACTTGTTAGTGCTAGACACTCTAGGCTATATTATATGTTATATATGTATATATAGGCCTTACGATACTTACTAAACGTTCTTGCCACAGACATGGCAGACATCCCTCCTCTAGCACCGACTGACACGAATGTAGAAGTTCAAACTTACCCAACTGTTGAGGAGTTAACCACATTACCCCAAACTTCGACTGAACCTCTCTATTATTCCACTGGGGAGGCAAGAGTCACACGACATCAACGAAGGGGTAACAGTTCAGCTCGAGTTAGCCCTTACCACACTGGTAACCCCTCAACCAGGGCAGACCATCCAAGCTATCCACGAAAGTGGGATTGGCTACCCACAACTCTGAACACCTGGAGGTCCGAGGAAGCGATACAAGTTCCTACTGACCCCATGGACATCTCTCCGTATACACAAGAACCCATCCATCATACCGTTCCAGTGATAGCTGCTCGACTACACCGTCATGAGGCAAGACTTGAGAGCTTGGAACGTGAAAAATACATAGTACAAATGTACTGGTTATGCCAATCACATGACCGAATTTCACAACTCTTCCAGGAACTGGAAAGCATGACCCAAACTGTGGACATGATTCATCAACAAGTGACAGATGACAGGAGTTCAGTTGATCTCCTGCAGGCCAGACTAGAAGAATGTGAACAACGCTCACAAGAAGCTGAAGATTACTCCCGATAATTGGTGCAACGACTAGTTTTGGCAGAAGATAATGCCAGACAAGCCAGCAGACTTGCAACCACCGTGGACCACCTTATCACCCTCATGTCACTAGTGAACTTGCGCCGAAATTAGAATAGCACCTATCTTGTAACCTATCTAACTAGCTATGTATGACTCTGGTAATTCACACGGATGTATAAATTCCTGACATTTTTTGTAATCCTTGTGATCATGTACCTTTTGGAAACTCGTATCTTGTACTAAGTTATGTTATCTAATGAAATATGATTATCACTTTGTACTGTTGTATATTACCTCCTTATATATACATATGTGATACATCATAATATTTGTACAAGACATCTCACTTATCTCTTTCTCTTTGTTGATTCAAGCATTATGCCTCCAAGACGTACGTTTAGCCAAGCTGACGTCAATCGACTAGTTGCCCAAGGGGTAGCAGATGCTCTAGCTGCTCGGCAACAAAGTTCAGGCACTGAAGACACCACAAATAACACACCTCCACCAAAGCCCTGTTCATACAAGGACTTCCTAAATTGCAAGCCTCTGAACTTCAAAGGCACCGAACGAGCCATCGGTCTACTAAGGTGGATTGAGAAAATGGAATCAGTCTTCCGGATCTGTAACTGCCCAGAAGGCTGCAAGGTCAAGTACTCCACCTGCACCTTCATGGATGGTGCCTTGACCTGGTGGAATACTCATGCTCAGACAGTGGGCATCGACATAGCTTACCAAACTCCCTGGGAAGAACTGAAAAGGATGTTGAAGGATGAATACTGTCCGAGAGAAGAGTTGCAACAACTCGAGGTTGAGTTCTGGAATCTCAAGGTTCAGGGCAATGATATTGCCGGTTATACCACCCGTTTTCATCAGCTGGCACTGCTGTGCCCATCTATGGTCGACCCTAAGTACAAGAGGATCGAACGTTACATCTGGGGACTTCCCCCACACATTCAGGGGATGGTCACTGCTTCCAACTCTCCTACCATCCAAGGTGCCGTCCGTATGGCACACAATCTTATGGCTCAGGTGGTTCGCCAAGGAACACCTGCTTCCACAAACACTGGTAATAACTCTGGGGATCACAAGAGAAAGTGGTCCGGAAACTCTAACCAACATCAGCAATCATCAAAGAAGCCTGAAACTGTCAAGGCTTACACTTTTGGTTCTGAATCCAAGAAAGGTTACGCTGGATACAAACCTTTCTGCTCTAAGTGCCGCCGCCATCATGATGGTCCCTGCGGTACTCCATGTAACAAGTGTCAAAGGTATAGGCATCTGGCCAAAGACTGCAGGTCCACTAGTACCAATACCAACAATAACACCAACATCAGCTCCAGGCAACCAAAAGCCTGTTTTGAGTGTGGCAACACTGGGCACTTCAGGAATGACTGCCCAAAGCTGAAGAACAAGGGCAACAACAACAACCCAAGAGGTAGAGCCTTTGTCCTTAACTCTGGGGAAGCCCATCAAGACCCGAATGTGGTCTCGGGTACGTTCCTCCTCAACAACTTAACTGCCTCTGTTCTATTTGATAGTGGTGCTGATAGAAGTTTTATATCTGATGAATTCTGTCTACTACTTGACATCACGCCTGTTACCTTAGAAGCTAAGTATATTGTAGAACTAGCTAATGACAAACTCATTGAAACCGATAGTGTGATACCTAATTGCACTTTAAAACTAGCCGATGAACTCTTCACCATTGATCTTATACCTGTCGAGATCGGTAGTTTCGACATCATTGTTGGAATGGATTGGTTATCCAAACACCGAGCCGAGATCGTCTACTTTGATAAAATTGTTCGTATTCCTCTCGTCACCGGTGGTACTTTAATCATACAAGGGGAGACCGGTGAGACGAGACTAAATATCATATCATGTATGAAAACCCGAAAGTATTTGAGAAAAGGGTACCAGGCAATCCTCGCACATGTAATGGAGAAAAATTCGGAGGAGAAGCGACTTGAGGATGTGCCTATTGTCCGAGACTTTTCGGAAGTCTTTCCCGAAGAACTGCCTGGTCTTCCACCAACAAGACAGGTCGAGTTCTCTATCGATCTTGTGCCCGGTGCAGCACCCTTGGGACGAGCTCCGTATCGGTTAGCCCCATCCGAACTTCAGGAGTTATCTACTCAATTATAGGAACTCCTGGACAAAGGATTCATCCGACCGAGTTCTTCACCTTGGGGAGCTCCAGTCTTGTTCGTCAAAAAGAAGGACGGTTCTTTTCGCATGTGCATCGACTACAGAGAACTAAACAAGTTTACTATCAAGAACCGTTATCCTCTCCCTCGCATTGATGACCTGTTTGACCAACTTCAGGGATCGAGTTTTTATTCAAAGATCGATCTACGGTCGGGATATCATCAACTCCGAGTTCGTGACTCAGATATTCCGAAAACAGCTTTCCGAACTCGATATGGGCATTATGAGTTTGAAGTAATGCCATTTGGTTTAACAAACGCACCAGCCGTATTCATGGACCTTATGAACCGAGTGTGCAAACCATATCTCGACAAGTTTGTCATTGTCTTCATTGATGACATTCTTATCTACTCGCGCAACGAGCAAGAACATGCGCAACATCTCAAAACCATACTAGAGCTACTTAAGCACGAGGAGTTATATGCTAAATTCTCCAAGTGTGAGTTCTGGATGCAAACCGTTCAATTCCTTGGACACGTAATTGACAATCAAGGAATTCATGTTGATCCATCTAAAATCAAGGCTATCAAAAATTGGCAATCGCCAACAACTCCAACCGAGGTACGGCAGTTTTTGGGACTGGCCGGGTACTATCGGCGTTTCATTGAGAATTTCTCAAAAATAGCCCAACCACTCACCACACTGACTCAGAAGGAAAAGAAGTTCGACTGGACTGATAAACAAGAGTCAACATTTCAGCTACTGAAACAAAAGCTTTGCAGCGCACCTATCTTATCATTACCCGAAGGCAACGATAACTTCGTGGTATACTGCGATGCTTCACCCCAAGGTCTCGGTTGCGTGTTGATGCAACGAGACAAGGTCATTGCCTACGCCTCCCGACAGCTCAAAATCCATGAAAAGAATTATACCACTCATGATCTCGAATTGGGAGCCGTAGTGTTTGCACTCAAAATCTGGAGACACTATCTGTACGGCAGTAAATGTACAATCTTCACGGATCATAAAAGCCTCCAGCACACATTCGATCAAAAGGATCTCAACATGAGGCAACGTCTCTGGGTCGAGTTGCTTACCGATTATGATTGTGAGATCCGATATCATCCGGGCAAAGCAAATGTTGTTGCCGATGCCCTCAGCCTAAAGGAACGCACCAAACCACTTCGAGTCCGAGCACTCAGTATGACTATACACAATGATCTGATTAATCAGATTCTCACCGCTCAACTCGAAGCACTCAAACCGGAGAACATAAAAAACGAGGCCTTGCGTAACATGGAAAAACAATTCGAAGCCAAACCCAATGGGGTCAAATACCTCTCAAACCGAATCTGGTTGCCCTGTTTCGGGAACCTACGCTACTTGGTGATGCATGAAGCTCACAAGTCCAAATACTCTATACACCCTGGATCCGACAAGATGTATCATGGCGTTAAAGGGTTATATTGGTGGTCAAACATGAAAGTAGAAATCGTCACATATATCAGCAAGTGCCTCACTTGTTCAAAAGTCAATGCTGAGTATCAGAAACCTTCCGGCTTGCTACAAAAACCAGAAATCCCTCAGTGGAAATGGGAGCAGATCTCCATGGATTTCATCACAAAACTCCCGAAAACATCGAGCGGTTGCGATACCATTTGGGTGATCATTGATCGTCTCACAAAATCTACTCATTTCATAGCCATCAAAGAAACCGGTAAAATGGAACGCCTTACACGAATCTATCTCAAGGAAATTGTATCACGACATGGCGTTCCAATCTCGATTATTTCTGACGGAGATAGTCATTTCACATCTCACTTTTTGTAGTCACTTCAAAAATCATTGGGTACAAGTCTGGATATGAGTACTGCATATCATCCTCAAACCGACGGCCAAAGTGAACGAACCATTCAAACACTGGAAGACATGCTACGGGCTTGCGTAGTTGATTTCGGGGCAAACTGGGAACATCACCTACCTTTTTGCGAGTTCTCGTACAACAACAGCTACCATACTAGTATTGGAGCTGCACCTTTCGAGGCACTGTACGGTCGTAAGTGCCGATCACCTATCTGCTGGACCGAAGTGGGAGACAGCCAACTCACTGGTCCGGAGATCATACATGAAACCACAGAGAAAATCATTGGAATCCAAAACAGACTCAAAGCCGCGCGTGATCGTCAGAAAAGTTATGCTGACGTGAGACGCAAACATTTCGAGTTCCAGGTTAGGGATCGAGTACTCTTAAAAGTATCACCTTGGAAAGGTGTCATCCGTTTTGGTAAACGCGGGAAATTAAACCCCAGATACATTGGACCTTTTGAGATCCTGGAAAGGATTGGTCCAGTGGCATATCGGTTGCAGCTGCCACCCGAGCTTAGCAGTGTGCATCCCACATTCCACATTTCTAACCTGAAGAAATGTCTGTCTGATGAGACACTCATCTTTCCTCTCGACGATAAACTTCATTTCGTAGAGACACCAGTGGAAATCATGGACCGTGAGGTCAAATAGTTGAAACAAAGTCGTATTCCCATCGTTAAAGTCCGGTGGAATTCGCGGTGTGGTCCGGAATTCACCTGGGAACGGGAAGACCAAATGCGACTCAAGTATCCCCAGCTATTCACAGACCTTTCTCCATCTACGACTCAGAGCTAAATTTCGGGACGAAATTCTCTTAACAAGGGGAGAATGTGACACCCTACAAATTAGGGCGAATTATTAGGTCCTAATCACTTTATAATATGTGTAATTAGTTTTGTAATAGGCTAATTATGTGTATCATTATATATATTTGAGAATATATACACGTACGCGATTATATTAAATCGTGTATTTTCATATCGGGCGGATCCCGATACATTAATACGGACGTTGGTGAAATCAATTTATTAAATAATATGAAATTATTTGATAAACATATTTAATTCCAAATATTATTTCGATAATATCATATAAGCATTTCGTGTTGTGTAAAATGCTTTGAAACGACACGAAAACGCGCAAAACGCGCCCGACAATCGAAACAAACCTAAGTTATATTTTTATAACTCATTAATATGTATTGTGATAAAATACTTCATTCAAAAATATCGAAAAGTTATTCGTACTTATAAACACGTACGTATAATATATAACGTCTAAATATACATTTAAACGAACACGGATATAATACCACTAATTGGGAGGCAAGATTCTACAAACCTCACCTCCCATTTTTATTAAAAAAAAATCGGCTCAAGACAAGATCGACCAAAGGTGGATCTTGCCTTTGAATATTATACATACATATGCATTCATCAAGATCTATTCTCAATCTCTTCCTCACTCTCTCTCACTAAAAACACACATTAAACACTCTCCTCTCCCTCTATCATTCGGCCACCACCTCACCATCATCAACCACCATCATCCACCCACTTATACCTTGAAGAAACACAAGAAAAAGGAGCTAGGAGAAGGAAACAAGCTTCATCTCACTCATCTCTCTCTCTAGCCATGGTTTTTGTTTTCAAACCCTAACTTTTCTCTCACTAGATTTTCATGCTTTATATTTATTATCATGTAAGTAAGTTCATTTAACAAGATAATGTCCAAAAATCAAACTAAAACACGTTTTTATGAACATGTATGTACATAACAGTTTCTGTCCAGATTTTACTCCTATTTCCACGATTTTTAAAAAAATCATAACAACATGAAAATGAACGTTTCTTAAGCCTAAAATGAAGTACATTAAGTAAGGTTTCTAACAAAAATTGTTTTGTAAAAATCCGACTCGGTTTAGTACACGAAAATAATTTTCTCCGACGACATATCGAATCTGTCTCGGTTGACAGAAAACTGGTCAGTCCTCTCGGAGCCATAACTCGAGTTCTAGACCTCAAAAATGTATGAGACCACTTGGAAAATCTTAGTAATTTTGTTATCTACAAAAAGTTCTTCTTTGGCTCGTTTTGAAAATACACCAATTCTTCCAGAAAAATTTATTTGTGAACACAGCTTGAAATTTGGATAAACAGTACCTGGAAACTTTGCGAATTTTTAAAAAATATCAAATGACCTCCAAAAGTTATGAAAAAATTACAGGAAGTACATAAACATGTGAGAACATTGTGTAAAATTTTCAGAACGATTCGATAACGTTTGCTATTTTAAATAAAAATCACAAATTCGGACTCAGATTCACTCCGAACTTTGACTTTTGTTGACTTTCGGATTTTGAAGCTAACTTCGGATTTTGAAGCTAACTTCGGATTTTTAAGCCAAATTCGGATTTTTGTCTCCGAAAGTCAACTTTCGGAGTTGACTTTCGGATGAACAGTGTTTTGGACTCTAAGTTCGGATTTCATAGTTTCGGACTCGCTAAATTCGGACTCAACACTTTCAGACTCGAACACTTTCGGATAAACATACTTTCGGACAAACAAACTTCGGACAACCAAACATTCGGACAAACTAAACTTCGGATAATCACAAGTTCGGACTTATGAAAAATTCGGAAACATATATATATATATATATATATATATATATATATATATATATATATACATTCGGATCTATATATATGTATACATATATATACACACACATACATCTAGTTCCAGAAACATTAGTGCGAACTTTTACATACCCTTGTGTACCAATATACTTTTATGAGCATACAAAATAACGAAATACATAATAATAATACTTGGATTATTATTACAAACTGTCACCAACGGGCCGTACATATTTTCAAAACTCAAATTAATCCATCAACAACACAATCATTTGGACATTTCTAGTTGGATGAACAACTAGCATGGACGGTCTTTTGAGACGTCTATATATACTTATAACCTTGCGCGTTTTTGAACTCCCGGCAGGTTACAGTCTTCGGACACCTCATTGTACAGCATCACATTTGCTTCACTGCAAATCATCAGACTCAGGTGAGTCTCATAGCCCCGACTTTTTACAGTTTTTACTCCCGGGGTGGGAATACATACTCGTTTTGTTTTACATGTGGACATGAGTACTAAACCTCGATATATATACTGCATGAGTTGTTATGCTAATCATTTTAAAGCCCTCCACTACATAGTTTGTTTATATGGATTTAGCGCGATTGTTAGTGTATGGTACCATATGGGATTGACAATCCCCATCCGGGTTAGCACGCACTAACTGGTCAAACGGACGCATTAGTATTTGTTCATATGAGTGTAGATTAGGCACTCGCAGGGAGGCACCCTCGCTCAGTCACTTGGTTGTGATCCTGACACCTCAGTTAAGCTCAAACTATGGGCTCATGGCAGTGATATACATCTATTTTATTTGCTTTGTTGCAAATCATTGTACTAAATCTTTTGGTTCACACAACTATGATTCATCATTATACAAACCTGTGAGCTCACCAGCTTTTTAGCTGACCTTTTAGTATGTATTCTCAGGTACTCAGCAGCAGTAGGTCTGCTCATATTCAGGATACTTAGCTTGAGTCGCATTCAGACACCAGGAGATTCCCATGCATTACTATATTTTGTAACATAGTTATGCCATAGAATCTTTCACACTTGGCTTGCGAGCTTTTGTAAACATTATTACGTTGTAAAACTTTATTAAATCAATGTAATCAGTAAACGACGCATATAGAGACGTTCATTATATATCTTATGTGCTTGTGATATTTGATTAGTCGCGCCCCGACCCGATTCGCTTCCGCAACCTGAATTTGGAGGTGCGACACAAGTATTTAGCCTAAATCACATCTAAATACACGTAATTAAGGTTTCGGTTAAGTTTAAAAGTTAACCTAAATTGCCGGGTGTCACAATTATGATCATGAATAGGGAGTTATATTAAATTCTTGTAATGCTATTATAACACACCTTAATTAGTAGTTAGAGAAGTTATTGTGAGGTTGATGATGACAATTAAGGTAGTAGTTAAAGTGTTTAAACACTTGAGTTAAATATGATCATGAAAGACGACGTTTGTCTAGTTTAACTAAAAGTCAAATTTGGTCAACCAAAGGGGGGGTGATGGGTTGATGATGATAACTAGATTAATTATGATAATTTTGTCAGAATGTTAGTAAGTAGTTATACACTTATGAATTAAAGATATAATGTGATGACTTAGGTGTGAGGAGATACTTATTACGCCTGGCCAATGTAATAATTATCACATGACACTATATGAAACCTTAGAAGTCACGTGATGTCAAGAGGATTAAGTGGAGACGATTCCTAACTCGGAGTGGTTAAGGGTAGACTTATAAATGTATAATTGAGATTTTGAGTCATATTAACCAAGTAATTGTCTACCTTTTTATCATAGAAGGAGCTAGAGATTAAAAAAAATTATAAGGGGGATCAAATTCACAGGATGAGGCTAGAGAAAGTGATCAAAGGGAAACTTCGGACAGAGAAGAATCGCTTGTTCAGACAACTAGAACCACAACCAACGATTTAAAAGGATTAATTTCCGAAGAGGTTGCTAAAGCCTAGGAGAAGCCACTTCGTCTTCTTTTGAAGATAATTACCGAGACTATCCGAGATGTGGTTGCGAATGAGTTTCAAAGGAGAGAAAATGAGACGAATGCAAATGAACCACCTCGTAATAATAAAGCTAATGAGGAAATACCCGTGATAAACAACCGTGAGGAGAGGCAAAGGCTAGTGATGAACGCCAAAATGTGCTATTTTATAGTGCTAATTACCCCCTTGTTTGATTAATTTCTTATGCATTTTATTTGAATTCGATACTCATTTCGTTCGTATTTGCATTTAGGAATTAGCTGGAGCTTGAATCGTAAAAAGAAGTAGAAATTGAGCGAGGATTGAAGAAAAGAAGTAAAAGAAGGGAAGCATGAAGAATAGTGGTCGATGGTTAAAAAGTTGGAGAAATCAATCCATAAGGCGTATGGAATTCCATACGGCATATGGATGATGTGAGCCGGGCCGCCAGAATACGCGGGTTGGATCCGTGGGCTTTTCAATCCATACGGCGTATGGATGTCCATACGGCGTATGGATTGCGTCGACAGAAACCCTAAAAACCTCATTTTGCTCTCATTTTGCATCTATCACTCACCACTTTTACTCTAGCCGATTTTGCTCTCAAAACTCTCATTCTCCAGTGACTTTTGAAGGAAGAAAGCAAGAGGAATCAAGGCTTGTTCATTTGTTCATTCATTATTTCGGTTTCTCGGTTTGATTTCGTTTCTATCTTTCATTTGATTATGAATTCTAGTACTATATTGAATCTGATTTTCTGTACTAGCATGATTGGCTAATTCTTTCATGTGTTTGCTTAGATGATAATACTTAAATGATGGATTGATTGTTAAAAGTGCGAATCGTATTGGATTTTATTCAAGTTTATGTGTTTATTCGTTGGTCCTTGGTTATTGAATGAATATTGCTAATTACCTAACGTGGTTTTATGATTAATTGAGATTGAGTTCCTTTTGATTATAAGATTATTGATGATTGTTGGTTTTAATTGAGAATTATCACCGAATAGATTGAGTTTGATGGGTTAGGACTAATAATTGGTAATATTTATAGATGAACAAGATAACTAGAAATAGTTATAGACTTTGTTGATTCAAGTTATGAGGATAAATCACATAAACGGTGTTGAATTAATATAAAACATAATTAGGTGGGCAACGTTAAATTGAACTGTTAGCGGGTTGAAAACAACTTCATGTCTTTCTTAATTGTGTTAATTCAATTTATCTTGTAAGGAAAATTGATATGTTTGTTATAGCATAATAAAATCCATACGTGAGCATTCTAAATAAAATGATTTCCAGATTTTAAGGAAAGTAATCTAAGCAAATGCATTTCTTTTATCATTTGAATTAAATCTTTCATTTAAGTAAGTATTTTAGTATTTCTTTATTTTCTAACTAAGGTTTAATTAATAAATTATTTCTTGTAATTGTTTATCAATTGTTCGATCGGAACTAAAACGTCCCCATTATTTTTTACTGCTTTAATTAATTGTAGCAATTTCCAATTTGTAAAGATTGACATCCGTTCCCTGTGTTCGACTCGGACTTACTGAGCTATACTATATTCTGACCAGGTATTCTTGCTTGTGTTGTGTGTAGTAAGTTAGTTAATTTCCATTTTAAAACTAAAGCCCCGTTTACACAGCATCAAGTTTTTGGCGCCGCTGCCGGGGAGCGGTTTGTTTCAATTAAATAAATTAGAAGTTGTCTTTTGTTTATTACTTTTAGTTAGTTTATTATTTGTTCGGTATTTTGTTTAGTTAATTTCCTTTTCACTTTAGTTTATAATTAGGTAGTTAGGTAGCCTGTTCTGCTGACTTGTCAAGTACGTTACAGGAATTTATGACCCGATCAACTGTTCCAGACCCAACCGACCCTTTTGAAGAACCAGAACGCATATTTCATCAAAGAAGATGCGCTTTTTCCGCACCACCAAACTCGCCGTTAATCATCACCTTTCTTAGCGACGATTTCGAGGTCTTTACCAATAACCTTTTTACCCCACGAACCAGAAACTACCATTTGTATCTTGAAAGCGATTTCGGAAAGTGCCTACGATTCATTTTTAACGATCAACCAGATAACATAATGGCAGACGATATTACCACTATGACGCTCGAGGAGTATTCGAGTCGGATGCGTAATGATCGTGGCACTGGAGTGGTAAGGCCGGTAATTGCGCAAGATGTGGAGTTTGAAATCAAAGGACAGTTCCTCAAGGAGCTTAGGGAGAATCCGTTCCGTGGAGAAGAAAGGAAAGATGCTAACGATCATGTGGAGAGAATCGTGGAGATAGCCGATATGTTCAACGTTCCTAACATCACACGCGATCAAGTCATGCTCATAGTTTTCCCTATCACACTCAAGGGAGCTGCTAAAAGATGGATTCAAAACGAGCCAGCTGGGTCCATCACAACGTGGGAAGACCTTCGCACGAAGTTTCTTAAGATGTATTGTCCTCCTTCCAAAACTTCAAAGATGATTGACGAGATCAGAAATTTCAAGCAAGAAATGGATGAGTCACTACACCAAGCTTGGGAGAGATATAAGGACCTGATGCATAAGTGCCCGCAGCACGACCTGAACGATCAGCAAATCATGTGTATTTTCTATAAAGGAGTGGATCGTGCCATGAGACAGCAACTGGATGCCCAAGGGCCTATTCCCAAGAAGATTCCTCGTGATGCTTTAACTGCCATTCGTGACCAAGCGAAACACTCTCAGTTATGGGATGTCGCACCCCCAAATTTTGATGCGGAAGCGGGTCGGTTCGGGGCGCGACTAATCAATACACAAAGCACAAGATTACATAATGAACGACCACTACATGCGTCGTTTACAAATACGTTGATAAAATAAAGGTTTTACACCGTTATAATATAGTTTACAAAAGCCCTTGAGTTCAAATGATAGAGATTCTATGGCATAACTAAATTATACAAAATATAGTAATGCATGACAATCTCTTGATGTCTGAATGCGACTCGAACTAATGGGCATCCTGAATGGCAGTCCTACTGCTGCTGAGAACCTGAGAATACATGCTATAAGGTCAGCTATAAAGCTGGTGAGCTCACAGGTTTAATGATAAGATGTAATGTATGAACCACAAGATTTAATGATGTTTGAAATTAATCAAATATAATGTATATAAAGCCATGAGCACATAGTCTGAGCTTAACTGAGATGTCATGATCACAATTAAGTGCCTGAGCGAGGGTGCCTCTATGCGTATGCCTAATCAACATACGTATGAACAAATGATAATGCATCCGTTTTGACAAGTCAGTGCTTGCTGACCCGGACGGGGATTGTCAGTCCCATATGGATCCATACACTAACATTCACGCTACAAAGTATTACCAAACTATGCTATGAGGACTTAAAATGATTAGATGATTAACTCATGTAGTATACAACGATGTTTTGATACTTGTGTTCACATGTAAAACAAAATGAGCATGTATCTCACCCCTAGGTAAAAGCATTTAAAAAAGAGAATTGATGTCGTTCAATCGACTGAAACCTGCAGGGCGTCTTTGACGTGCAAGGTTTTGATAAATGATTAGATTATTGAAACCTGCCGGGCGTATTAAACAAGCAAGGTTTAATTGATTAGATGACACAACGGACCATCTATGCTAGTTGTTCCCTCAACTAGTTATGCCCAAATACTTTGGTTAATGTTTATGTTTGAAATTGTGAAAATGTGTACGGGTCGTTGGTGACGGTTTGTAATAATAATTTCAACTATTATTATTATACATGATTTGTTGTGCTTATAAAAGTATATGTGTTTTGTATATAAGTCGTATCGTATAAGTTTAGTTGTTAATCAAGTTCATTATATCCGTTACACTTTATTTCATAATTTACAAAATTTGGCACGAGTCCGAAAACTGAAATATGCTATTTTTGACCCCTAGACAACCCCGGATGGCCTAAAACTGGCTAGGCTAAGGTACTTAGCCTTGACCATTGGGTTGTTTTCGAATGACCTTGCGAATTTGAGCCCAATCCGTTACAATAAATTTTTCATCGATGAGCTACCCTGAAATTAGTTGTGAAATTGTCGACGTTTTCGAAAAAATATTTGTTCTGTTTTAGCTAATATCCGCCGGATCCGTTTGTTGATCCGCCGGATCATAAAATATAAAGGGGGATCCACCGGATCATGTGTTGATCCGCCGGATTGAGTGTGTTTGGTTTGGATCCGCCGGATCCTTGGAGTGATCCGCCGGATCGGGTCGATTTTGAAGGATGATCCGCCGGATCCTACTTAGATCCGTCGGATCCGCATGAACTGGAGATAGATCCGCCGGATCCCCTCTAGATCCGCCGGATCCTGGTTCGAAAACAATTTGGGTTCGATTTGGGGACATAATCAGTTTATGGAACATCCTAGCATGTTAATATATGTAATTTAAACACGAAAACTTAAAGAAAAGGTGGACGATTACTCACGTATTAAAATGGAACCGAAAATGGAATTTGATGATGATGATGAATGATGAAGATGATCACGATGATGATGATGATTATGCTTGATGCTTCTGATCTTGTTGTTATTAATTGTTGTTTGTTTGATTTTTGAAACCGAGAGAGAGAGAGCCGAGAGTGATGATGAAGATGAAATGAATATGAAGAAAAGGGTGCGTCTGGTATAGTCGGCCAACTCCAATTATTGGAGTTGGTTGGCTTAATTCGAAGTACAAAATACCCATGTTTGTTTACCCGATCGTAAAAGTAGTATAATGTTTTAAATTGATAAATTCCTAAAAATGAAATCGTATTTACTTTTATTCGAAGTATTTTATAAAAATACTTTTAGTGAGGTATAAAAATATATCTTTGTTTTATGTTTGAGAGACGGATATGGTTCGTGTGGTTTCGTCGCGTTTGAGTTAAATGAAATAAAAGGAAATATATTTATTTTGTCTAATGTAAATAATAATTATCATTTTCAATAATAATACATTATTTATAATCTTCGTCGCGAATGTTTTATATTTGTACGATACGAATACTTTATATATTATCAAAATAATATATAATAAATAATGAGTTGTATTAAATAATAACTTCTATATTACTTAATATTATTTTCACCAACGCCATATAAATGAATCAGAATTTGGCCGATTTGAAAATGAACGATTAAATATAATCGTGAACTGATATATATTCAACAATATATATATTGATACATACAATTAGCCTAATACTTAGCACTAATTACATGTATTTCTAAATGATTAGGAACTAAAAACTAGTCCTAATTTGACGGGTGTCACATGGGATGATGGTACCTCTAGACGGAAGAGGTCTGTGAATGATGAAGATGGGTTTGCAGCCATCACCGCTAAGCTGGACAACATGGGCAGAGATATTAAAAAGGTTACTGAGACTGTCTATGCTATCCAAGTGGGATGCGACAACTGTGGAGGAAGCCATTTAGTGAAGGATTGCCGCGAGATAGAAACGGGAGAAGCAACTGAGGAAGTTAAGTATGGGGAAGCTCAAGCACCATACCGTCAAGGCGGTGAAAATTTCTTCAGGAGACCATACCAAGATGGAGGGCGTCAGTTTCGCCAAACTCAACCAGGATTTTACACCAAGGATCAACAAGCTACACCATCAACAGATAAACAAACTGTAACAACCCCAAAATTAGGGTCAATTTAAAATTTCCCTAATTACGTGTTTACTACTTGTATTTAATATGAAATAGGATTAAATACGTTACTTACTTATATATATATAGGTGATATATATATACACGTATACGATTCGTTCAAATCGTATAAAACTACAATTATACAAACATACGGACGTTGGTAAAACGATTATTAAATAATGTGAAATTATTTAATTACTTCGACAACTACTTTATATTATATTTATAATATAACGAAAACGTACGTTTTAATTAAAACGTTACCGAACTCTCCGAAAACTCGACCAACCGACAAAACAAACAAAGTTATGTTTTATAACTTAAAAACTAGTATTTTGATAAAATACTTCAACTAAATTATCGCTTAATATCTCGTATTTTAAAACGTATAATTAAACGCGTATAAAATGATTTTTACGTTTAAACGACCGGGGAAACGAACACCCGCACGGAGCGCAAACACGAGGATACGAAAAATGGTGAGATCCACACTTGGTGGACCCCACCAAACCGGCCAAGGTCAAGGGGACAACCCCCCTCACCTTCCTTTCTCAGTTACACACACAACCACACTCCACACTCCATCTCTTTCTCTCCTCTCTCTCTCACTCACGGCTCTCTCTCTCTCTCTCTAAACTGCCACCCCAAAAACACCCAAAAACTACCATTAAAACACCTCGAAGGCTAGGCTCGTTTTGGAGAAAAGTGATCACGAGAACGAGGGCTACAACTTCCTCTTTTCGGATTTTCGTTTCGACAACTTTGTAAGTTTTCCGGCGACTCACAAACTTTCCGATTACATTTATTTTGCTAGATTATTGTTCCCCTAGCTTAGTAATGTCCATTTATGTAATTTAAACTTGATTTCGGAACAAAGTCGGTTTTGGTCATTTTTAAGAAAACGACACTACAAACACTAAAAACACCAAACAACAATTTTTATAAACTCTTTGTAACATACTAAAACTAGTATAAAAGATTCAGACCCTACGGAACTCGTTAAACACGTTTTCGACACAAGCTAAAACCTGACCAGACGCTAGTGTCGCATGGCTCACGCCAGTTATGCATCACTTCGTCTGAGTGATGCATAGGTCACGAATCGTCCATATGCGACACTTCCTAAGTTCCGCTAAAACACTAATAACGTCACTTCATTAGTGACGCAATCATATAACCTTCAGCAGAAACATGCGACACTTCACAAGTGTCGCTATCATCAGTAGAAACACATAACTTTCAGTAGAAACGAATGACGTCCAGTTACTACCGATGACGTCACCCGACACTAATACCGACACTTCAATAGTGACGCATATACTACACCGACACTAAATACCGTCACTTCTCTAGTGGCGCACTGATGAAAAACAATACTTAATAACGTCACTTTCTTAGTGACGTACCATCTGAATACCGACACTACCTAAGTGTCGCATACATTATTACACAGACACATACTGCGACACTACCTAAGTGTCTCATGTCACCTATAAGTGACGCATGTAAGTGACGCTAAAACAGGCTGTTTGACACTTACATTTTATACCAGTATAGAATATACTTAAAACGTAAACGTACTTTACTCGGCATTACTTATACATGAAAATACTATACTTTGGAAGTGTACAACAATACTTGAATACGTACAAGACTATACTAAACTGAACGTGAGATTTCACTCACACACGCACACGAGATTACACTCGAAATATTTAAGAGATTGCACTCCAACAAACATACACTTGTACACTACACGGGATTGCACCCGATACAAACTTATGATTTCACTCACTACTTACGTGCGGGATTACACGTTAACTGATACGAGCTTACACTCGAACACTTACAAGGATTCACTTATACCCTTTGGGGATAAACCCATTGGAACTTACGCGAACGATACACGTTGTGATACAAACAAACGAATATACAAATACGCTTTACAACTGTACAACTACTATGAATACATAATAATAATGGATGGAATTATTATTATACGCCAATACCAATGGGCCGTACAACTTTTCTACAAACAATTACAAACAAGTACAAATGTACAAACAACTAATGGACATTTACTAGTACGGGAACAACTAGCATAGATACTTTGCAAGTATTTCATTTATTTACTAAACCTTATGCGTATTAGGACGCTAAGGGTTGCTAGTTCGGGATACTACTTTGCTTGCTTACTGCATTGTCTGCTAGACTCAGGTGAGTCTCACAGCCCCTACTTTACTGTTTTTGTTCAGGGGTGAGATGCATTACTGTTTTACATGAACACACAAACTTACTTGCTGCCATGATTTATTTACTTTACGGAATAAACAGGATACGCCAATTGCATGAGTTTCGACTAATCCAATGAAAGCCTCCTTAATCATAGTTGTTAGTTATGTGATAAGCGCGAGTTTTAGTATATGGATCCATATGGGACTGACAATCCCCGCCCGGGGTAGCACGCACTACCACGAATCGTTATTGTCGAAACGGGCGTTTCTTACTCGTTTCATACCAATGTTTTTGGATTAACATTCACGGGGGGTACTATTATTTACTGTACGTTAAGCTTCAACTATGGTGGCTCATGGCAAGGGTATCAAACAATTAGCATGACCTGCAATCAAAACATAAGTGAACGATTAGCATGACCTGTGATCGTTACTTACTGGATGGCTTATGATTTACAAATACTACTTGTGTGTTCAAACTATTTACTTACTTACAAACCTGTGAGATTCACCAACCTTTTGGTTGACCGTTTTAGTAATGCTTCTCAGGTACACAGCATCAGTAGGGATGCCCAGCAGGATAAGCTTACTTAGCTCGAGTCGCATGCATTTACAAGCTTGGAGATTTACATACATTATTTTTGTACTTACTGTTATGTATTAGAATCTCTAGGAATTTACACGAAACTCGAGCTTGTATTTTGAACTACTTATGTATCTATGTAATACTTTTCGAACGTCTCATTTAGAGTCGTTCACTGTATCCTTTGTGCTTGTGATTATTGATTAGTAACACCCAAAACATCGCTTCCGCAAACTGTTAAATTTGGGGGTGTTACAGATTGGTATCAGAGCCAAAGGTTATAGTGAACTAGGTTGCATTTAGTGGGCCTGGACTATGACCGTTAGGCAGTATTCCTCATTAGTATAACTGGTTCAGGAATTACAGCATACAAGTTTAATTTAACATAGCCTGATCAACTATGTACAATTAAATGAAGATGATGTGAGTTCTGAAAGGGGTTATGTTGAACAGGAATGCAATAGCTGACTCTGACCTCGAGAGAACCGGGACTTTTACTTGATTGTGCTAGACACACACTAGGCGGTTATGTGATATATATATATATATATATACATAGGCCTCTTTCCCCGATACGATACTCTCTCTCGACTACTGCGAAATTCATTTTTCAACTTACATCAAACAAACAACAACTCGATTCTCGTCGTTCCATCTTTGCTCAACTTTTATGAATTCACAAATACCGACATACTTCCGAAGGCTGAAACTCCTTCCCTACCCATTTGAAGAACTGTTCATCTGAAAATGGCACACTTCTCGTCATGTGACTACACATCAGACAACGAACAAATTAACGACCAACAAATTTAGTACACGTATCTCGATGAAGAGATAGCTCCAGTGGAAGAACCTGAGGATCACGGCTTCGGATTCGTCGACATCGAAGAATACGAAAGAGTACGGGATCAGGCTGAAGAAGTGGACGGCCGAAACTGGGAACTCCAACTGAAATGCAGAACTTATGAACTGGAGTTAAGGATTCTGCAAAGGTCCATTCCTGAGCGAATCCGAGACTCTGTTCTCTACTTGAAGGAAATCACCGTTCATTTGAATCAACGAGTAACGGCATGGACCCAATGGATGTACCTACAAGCTACTGGAGATGCTTTGGTTTATCCTACCCTTCGACGATACCAAGATATGCTGGAAGCTCGTTACTATCCATACAATCTACACCAAGAATAGGCCGATGATAGCTATGACCGTAGTGTATAGCAATTAAGCGTGTATGTAATAGGTCTTAGTTAGGACCACTAATCCGATGGTTATATTAAAAATCCCATCACATTTTGTAACTTATCTTGCTTGTCCGGATGTTCAAATTCCTGACACTTTTGTAAACTATAAACGCCTGTAATCTTTTGAACTCGTATGTTTTAATTTCAATCATCCTATTACTTTTGATAAACTGGTCGCGTGTCAAACTTTGGCGTAGTTTCTCTAAACTTACTAAATCATCACCATCATAAGTCTTGTTCAAACCCTCACATGTTCTTTATTTGTTGTTTCAAGGAACATGCCTCCTCGACGACGAGTCACGCTTAGTGAAAACGAACTCGCGGGTCTGATTGCCCGTAGTGTAGCCCAATCCTTAGCTGTCCGAGCAACCACTCCTGGTAGCGAAGATACGGCTAACAATACCCCTCCACCCAAAACCTGCACCTACAAGGACTTCCAGAACTGCAAACCCTTGAGCTTTAAAGGCACTGAAGGAGCGATCGGTCTGATACGCTGGATCGAGAAAATCGAATCAGTGTTCCTCATCTGCAACTGCACGGAAGAGGATAAAGTCAAGTTTACCGCCAGCACTTTTTCTGACACCGCCCTTACCTGGTGGAACACCTATGCTCAGACTGTGAGTGTTGCCAATGCTTACAAACTACAGTGGGATGAACTCAAGAATTTGCTCAGGGGCGAGTATTGTCCAAGAGATGAACTGAAACAATTGGAAGTGGAATTTTGGAATCACAAGATGCAAGGTGACGACATCACCGGTTACACCAACCGTTTCCATCAACTGACACTTCTATGCCCATCCATGGTTGATCCTGAGTACAAGAGGATCGAAAAATACGTCGATGGACTTCCTGAACGACTTTAAGACTTAGTAACTTCGTCCAAACCGGGAACTATTCAGAACGCCATTCGTATGGCCCATGAATTAACGGCAAACTATGTTCGCCGTGGCTCAACTCCTGCCCCATCTGCAAACAAACACAAATGGGAAGCCAATCCCCACTCATCCAACCCTAACTCTGACAAAAACCCTGCAACTGTCAATGCCAACGACTCGAAGGCTTATAAAGGGAAGAAGCCTTACTGTTCCACATGCAGTATGCATCATAATGGCTCCTGTCCCTGCACCAACTGCAAGATATTCGGGCATCTGGCCAAGGACTGCCGAACCAACCCCACTAGTACCGATACTCCTGCACCCAAGACCTGCTATGAGTGCAAAGGTACCGGGCACTTCAGGAAGGATTGCCCGAAGCTGAAACTCAGAACCAACTTCGCGAAAGGAAGCGCTTATGTAATTAACACTAGGGAAGATAACCCGAACCTAAGACTTTGTGATTTGCTCAACCCGGGTACGCACATTTCTAGATTACCCGAACTGCTTAACAACTTATGTATATTTCCTTGCGTTCTATGTACTTTCCTAGATTCTAAGTACACAATAGGATTAGGAAATGACCGACTACTTGAATCCCGACAGCGCAATTTGTTTTGCACTTTAAATATAGCAACCAAATTTCCTTCCCAATTACCTCACACTGGTTGAGACCGGGAACTCGTCTACTATTCGTTACTTTAAACAGGTCATTCAATATAACTTCACTTACTTGAGGCAATTCTTAAAATAGAACACTTATTTCGTAGGAAATGACAACTCACTCCGTCAACAACCCTACACTGGAAGATGAACTGCTCAGTGAGGAACCAACGATGTTTCCTTACCTCCTCGAACTCGAGAGTGATACAGGACATTCCGCTGAATCAGCAACATCACTTACCTCTCCTGCTGCTTCAACTGTTGCCAAAACACCCATCACTGTGGACCAGAATACCGAACTAGTCAATCGCCTCAATGATACTCTCAACTCGGTGCGAAAACAACTAAACGAAGCACGAGAAGACATCAAGGACCTACAACGAATTGTCTCCCAGACTGACGTGTGTATACGTGAGTACGAACTACGTTTGATAGCCTTAGAAAACCCTACTTCACCACCAACTTCACATGAAACTTCTACTAAAGAAGATACCGACACTGACGGTACACTGCCTCCAGCAAAAAGGGTGAAAATCTCTCCGACCAAACCTACAGGAAGCTACTTGGGAAAGAAACCTTACTGTTCCAGATGTACTCGACATCATAAAGGACCGTGTGCCATACCCATCGGTCAATGCAAACCCTACCCCAAAAGTACGAACCCTCCTAAGGCGAAGCTGTGCTTCAACTGTGGGAGTGCTGGCCATCTCAAGGCCCAATGTCCACTACCTTCGGGCAACAGAACTAAGGGTACTTTACTACCTGACAACTACCTTACTACGAACACTGTAGAACCTACCCTACTACTGTATGCTACTAGTACACATTGTAGCTACCTAACGAATATCGAACTACCGACTACTACTTCAAACAAATTTCAGGACGAAATTCTCCTAACAAGGGGAGAATGTAACAACCCCAAAATTAGGGTCAATTTAAAATTTCCCTAATTACGTGTTTACTACTTGTATTTAATATGAAATAGGATTAAATACGTTACTTACTTATATATATATATAGGTGATATATATATACACGTATACGATTCGTTCAAATCGTATAAAACTACAATTGTACAAACATACGGACGTTGGTAAAACGATTATTAAATAATGTGAAATTATTTAATTACTTCGACAACTACTTTATATTATATTTATAATATAACGAAAACGTACGTTTTAATTAAAACGTTACCGAACTCTCCGAAAACTCGACCAACCGACAAAACAAACAAAGTTATGTTTTATAACTTAAAAACTAGTATTTTGATAAAATACTTCAACTAAATTATCTTTTAATATCTCGTATTTTAAAACGTATAATTAAACGCGTATAAAATGATTTTTACGTTTAAACGACCGGGGAAACGAACACCGCACGGAGCGCAAACACGAGGATACGAAAAATGGTGAGATCCACACTTGGTGGACCCCACCAAACCGGCCAAGGTCAAGGGGACAACCCCCCTAACCTTCCATTCTCAGTTACACACACAACCACACTCCACACTCCATCTCTTTCTCTCCTCTCTCTCTCTCACTCACGGCTCTCTCTCTCTCTCTCTCTAAACCGCCACCCCAAAAACACCCAAAAACTACCATTAAAACACCTCGAAGGCTAGGCTCGTTTTGGAGAAAAGTGATCACGAGAACGAGGGCTACAACTTCATCTTTTCGGATTTTCGTTTCGACAACTTTGTAAGTTTTCCGGCGACTCGCAAAATTTCCGATTACATTTATTTTGCTAGATTATTGTTCCCCTAGCTTAGTAATGTCTATTTATGTAATTTAAACTTGATTTCGGAACAAAGTCGGTTTTGGTCATTTTTAAGAAAACGACACTACAAAAACTAAAAACACCAAACAACAATTTTTATAAACTCTTTGTAACATACTAAAACTAGTATAAAAGATTCAGACCCTACGGAACTCGTTAAACACGTTTTCGACACAAGCTAAAACCTGACCAGACGCTAGTGTCGCATGGCTCATGCCAGTTATGCGTCACTTCGTCTGAGTGACGCATAGGTCACGAATCGTCCATACGCGACACTTCCTAAGTGCCGCTAAAACACTAATAACGTCACTTCATTAGTGACGCAATCATATAACCTTCAGCAGAAACATGCGACACTTCACAAGTGTCGCTATCATCAGTAGAAACACATAACTTTCAGTAGAAACGAATGACGTCCAGTTACTACCGATGACGTCACCCGACACTAATACCGACACTTCAATAGTGACGCATATACTACACCGACACTAAATACCGTCACTTCTCTAGTGGCGCACTGATGAAAAACAATACTTAATAACGTCACTTACTTAGTGACTTACCATCTGAATACCGACACTACCTAAGTGTCGCATACATTATTACACAGACACATACTGCGACACTACCTAAGTGTCGCATGTCACATATAAGTGACGCATGTAAGTGACGCTAAAACAGGCTGTTTGACACTTACATTTTATACCAGTATAGAATATACTTAAAACGTAAACGTACTTTACTCGGCATTACTTATACATGAAAATACTATACTTTGGAAGTATACAACAATACTTGAATACGTACAAGACTATACTAAACTGAACGTGAGATTTCACTGACACACGCACACGAGATTACACTCGAAATATTTAGGAGATTGCACTCCAACAAACATACACTTGTACACTACACGGGATTGCACCCGATACGAACTTATGAGTTCACTCACTACTTACGTGCTGGATTACACGTTAACTGATACGAGCTTACACTCGAACACTTACAAGGATTCACTTGTACCCTTTGGGGATTAAGCCCATTGGAACTTACGCGAACGATACACGTTGTGATACAAACAAACGAATATACAAATACGCTTTACAACTGTACAACTACTATGAATACATAATAATAATGGATGGAATTATTATTATACGCCAATACCAACGGGCCGTACAACTTTTCTACAAACAATTACAAACAAATACAAACGTACAAACAACTAATGGACATTTACTAGTACGGGAACAACTAGCATGGATACTTTGCAAGTATTCCATTTACTTACTAAACCTTATGCGTATTAGGACGCTAAGGGTTGCTAGTTCGGGATACTACTTTGCTTGCTTACTGCATTGTCTGCTACACTCAGGTGAGTCTCACAGCCCCTACTTTACTGTTTTTACTCAGGGGTGAGATGCATTACTGTTTTACATGAACACACAAACTTACTTGCTGCCATGATTTACTTACTTTACGGAATTACGGATACGCCAATTGCATGAGTTTCGACTAATCCAATGAAAGCCTCCTTAATCATAGTTGTTAGTTATGTGATAAGCGCGAGTTTTAGTATATGGATCTATATGGGACTGACAATCCCCGCCCGGGGTAGTACGCACTACCACGAACCGTTATTGTCGAAACGGGCGTTTCTTACTCGTTTCATACGAATGTTTTTGGATTAACATTCACGGGGGGGGGGGGGGGGGGGTACTATTATTTACTGTACGTTAAGCTTCAACTATGGTGGCTCATGGCAAGGGTATCAAACGATTAGCATGACCTGCAATCAAAACTTAAGTGAACGATTAGCATGACTTGTGATCGTTACTTACTGGCTGGCTTATGATTTACAAATACTACTTGTGTGTTCAAACTATTTACTTACTTACAAACCTGTGAGATTCACCAACCTTTTGGTTGACCGTTTTAGTAATGCTTCTCAGGTACATAGCATCTGTAGGGATGCCCAGCAGGATAAGCTTACTTAGATCGAGTCGCATGCATTTACAAGCTTGGAGATTTACATACATTATTTTTGTACTTACTGTTATGTATTAGAATCTCTAGGAATTTACACGAAACTCGAGCTTGTATTTTGAACTACTTATGTATCTATGTAATACTTTTCGAACGTCTCATTTAGAGTCGTTCACTGTATCCTTTGTGCTTGTGATTATTGATTAGTAACACCCAAAACATCGCTTTCGCAAACTGTTAAATTTGGGGGTGTTACAAAAACCAACTTAGAAGAGATGATGGGAAAGTTTCTTACCTCAAATGAGAAATTCATTACCAGTTCTGGACAAAGGATGGATGCCACTGATGCAACATTGAGAAACCAAGGGGCTGCAATCAAGCAGATTAAAGGGAATATTTCTAACATCGCTAAAGTTCTTCAAGAGAGATTTCCTGGAACTCTTCCTGGAACTCTTCCTGGGCTTTATGAAAAAGAAAACCTTTATGAAAGAGAAAACGATTTGAGTTATTGTGGTAACTAGTGACATGTGATTCTTCGAGACCCGAAAAGGTGAAGTTGAGCTTCTTTACCACACGTGCGAGTGAAGCATAGATGTATCTGGGTGGCATAACCACAGATGAGACTTTAGGATAGATGCATCAGGGGAGTATAGTCAAAGGCGCGACGGAGGTGTAGATTTATCTAGCCCATAAGTGTTCTTAGGTGGCTACAAAACTATTACTTTTCAAAATTTGGGAAGTGAACATAGTTTTATTTGTGGTCTAAATACCGACTGACAATTGGCCACGTATACAAAATATGGAGATATATAGTAGATCTGAGTTCATAAACATGTATACCTTGTTTACACCCAAGATTATGTTTTTAATGTGAGTAATAATTGATTAGCTTTTCATAAAAAACAATATATAATCTTTCCCTTGTAAGGAATCTTCTCAAAAATTTATAGTAAAGTCTTATACACTTTAGTGTGTTATCGATTTTTGAGGAAAAACTGAGCTTTAACACGAGCATGTGTTTTTAAAGATGAAGATATACACAACTATAAAGCTTTCAAAGATGAGATTGATTCAGAACCTGATACTCGAACACTAGTTTCGGTTAGTATATAAGAGATAGGTTCATAATTGTGTTGTCAGCGATGAGCTACTAATGGGTAAGACGATCTCCGGCTTTGAAAGCACTACTCAGATCAAACACAGCTCTGGTTAAAACACATTGAAGTTAAAACGCGACTGCAGCTCCAGAGGAGATGTGCTTCGGATAAACAAACTTATGTTAGACAATAAGCTTCGGTCGAACAAGCAACGCCGAGTCCTGACATCATTCAGTAGTGATGCTTAAGCCTTGAAAATACGGGCTTTGGAATGATTTAACTACTGATAAGTGTGAGTTTCAAAACTAACTGCTATCATAGAATAAGCTCCGACCGTGTAGGTAAGTTCCGACCAAGAAGGTAAGCTTCGACCATGAAGGTCCGGAATGGACAAGTTGGTAAATAATTAATGGTCATACAAGCTTCAATTGGGATGAGCTCCAACAACAAAGAACTTCGGAATGTATGAGCTTCGACAATAACGAGCTTTGGAATCGATATATTTTGTGAATAACGAGGTCTGGATGAAGTAAGCTCCGGACACCGGGAGAGGATGTGAGCTCTGTTTAAATGAAGCTTCATGTAAAGCGAGCTCAAATAAAGATGTAGCTCCGAAATGAGTTATGCATGGAGTAAGCTTGACAAAAGTGAAGATATGAAGGTATAGGTTGACGGGAATTGACCATATTCGCATTCAGATAACGGTAACTAGTACGGAGCTTACGAAATGACCAAAATTTTTAAGACGCATCTTGATGCGAGTTCCGGCTAACTGATAAGCTTAGGCGCTCAGGGAAGAATAAAATAGACGTCCATCAAGACAAGCTTCGGTAGGCATGTAGCTTTGATTTTTTAGAGTGAGTTTCAGACAAGACGAGCCCTGGTTAATATGCAACTCCGGTCAGCCGGGACGCATATTCCGTCAAACGACTAGATGTGATTATGGCGGAAATGGCGCACCGAAGGGGGGCAGACGAAGGTCAATACCCTAAGGTGGTGTGATGGGCGTTGAAAAGGTTTAGAACCGGAGGTTTAGAACCGGACTTTATGATGGTCTCGTTACGTTGAGGTGATTCGACCCGAAGGTTTTGAACCGAAGACACCGATCCGAAACGGACACTTTTCTCAAGCCTCATGCTAGGTTGTAAAAACATGTAATAGTATCTCATGCGTTGTACAATATATTTATATCATGGTCCATCGGAAAAGGGGACAAACTCTATCCAATAAAATCATGGTCCCTTGTACTTTTCCGATTAAATATAATGAAGCAAAGTAGAAGACTCCTTTCACAACATTACATGTTTATTCTAGTACATAAGACTTACTGAATTGGTCATCTGCGTTCTTCATTTAACCATTCTTTTTTGCTCTTTTATGCAAAATAAGCACACTTTTATATTGAGTATATAAGAAAAAGATTATATTTGATAGACGGAGGTGAGTACGAATGTTATCTATTTCTCAAAAGTGAGTTAAAGTTGCTCAGTTTTTCATAAAATATGATTTTAAATCTTTTCCTTGTAAGGAATCTTCTAAAAAACGGTTATGAAGTCCTAGACTTGGGTGTGTTTATTCGGTTTTTGAAGAAAACAAACCGAAACTGAGCTTTAACACTAGTGTGTACGTTCTTGATGATTTGTTAAAAGTAAACACAATAATAATGCTTATAAAGATGAGATCGATCCAGAACCTTTTATTCGAAAACCACCATCGGTTACGGTCGGGTCTGATGGAGGTGAAGATCCGAAGGTGGAGTTCAGCTCCGGCTGAATATATGAGTTAACTATAAGGAGCTCCGGCTAGACGAGACTTAGCTCCGGAAGTTAAGCTTCGGATGTGAGATGTTGAGCTCCACAATATGACCGTTATATGAGCTTCGTCAGTAACCACCTCCGGTTGTCCTCTTATTCCGGCATATAGCGCCCCTGTTATTCGAACAACACTTTCGATTTCGACCGGATCTGAAAGAAAAATGGGTGAGACGGGCTTGTTTACGCCGGTCCCACGGATGGCACCAAATGTTGATACAAAAACCAGCGGCCCCAGGACGAAGCTTAAGAACCTTCTTCTGGACGATACTCAAGAGCTGCGTCTCGTCAACCCGTGCTTGGTCTTTGCTGCAAACATCAGACATAGGTTAGGATGAAGGTGCTCGGGCCGAAGCTTAAGAGCTTATCGGCTGGCGATTCCCAATTGGTACCCGTATCTGCGTTATAGGTAGATACGGTTTGTACGCCACGAGACCGAGAACCTCCGACAAGAGGTGATGGTAAGAGAATAAGCTACGGACTAGTGAGAGCAAATATTCTAGAGAGAGAGAGTATATCCGATCTGGTCCTCAGGAGTGAGGAGGTGAGTCCCTTATATAGGGCTCACTTTGGGTAATAAGGTGCATCCCTACAGGTGTACCTGGAGTTCCGTTGGACAATAGGGTGCGTTCCTTTACAGGACTGACTTTGGATAATAAGGTGCGTCCCTGCAGGTGTACCTGGAGTTCCGTTGGACAATAGGGTGCGTCCCTGTCTTCTCGATATTCCGCACCCGACACGGATTGGATTGTTAACTGTTCATTATTGGGAATTCCTATGGTCAAAGATTCTCTCGGACGTAGCTACTAATATTAGACGGAGCTTCGGGAGCTTCGACAGGACCGAAGCTGCGGCATATTGGTATATACCCAATCAGTCATCATTTGGGAATATACTGGGTGTTGACTCCTCTGTTGTACGAAAGTACATACCTGGTTTCCGTCAGTATATTTGATAAAAAAAAAAGAGTACAAAGGACTCATGAATTGAAAAACCAAAACCAAGTTGTGTTGCTCTGTTGTACTGAGGTACAGACCTGTCACCAATATCTTGGTTTGAAAAATGATGGATTTATTTGTATGTTCATTATTTGGAGAATTGTGGTGCGTTATTGGTATGCGAGTATTTTGCTACTGTGAATTAAGGGTAAGGCCTGCTAGAATAATAATAAGATAAGCTCAATTTCTGAAATTTAGATTGTTTAAGTGGACAACAATATCGGTAATCTAAATGAATTATCTTTTATGCATAATAATAATGTATTAGAATTGTTTCCCATTGAGAGTTTCTTGATTGCTAAGTTTTAAGTTAGAATCGATTTTAAGATGGGAATTTGGTCTGTTGAGTGCTGTGTAGTATGTAAGTCCTTATACACTTTTGTTTGTCATTCATATTTAAATTTTTGAATTTTTGAATCAATAGTCTACTTGAGGACAAGTAGGATTCAAGTGGGGGATGTTTGATGAACGCCAAAATGTGCTATTTTATAGTGCTAATTACCCCCTTGTTTGATTAATTTCTTATGCATTTTATTTGAATTCGATACTCATTTCGTTCGTATTTGCATTTAGGAATTAGCTGGAGCTTGAATCGTAAAAAGAAGTAGAAATTGAGCGAGGATTGAAGAAAAGAAGTAAAAGAAGGGAAGCATGAAGAATAGTGGTCGATGGTTAAAAAGTTGGAGAAATCAATCCATAAGGCGTATGGAATTCCATACGGCATATGGATGATGTGAGCCGGGCCGCCAGAATACGCGGGTTGGATCCGTGGGCTTTTCAATCCATACGGCGTATGGATGTCCATACGGCGTATGGATTGCGTCGACAGAAACCCTAAAAACCTCATTTTGCTCTCATTTTGCATCTATCACTCACCACTTTTACTCTAGCCGATTTTGCTCTCAAAACTCTCATTCTCCAGTGACTTTTGAAGGAAGAAAGCAAGAGGAATCAAGGCTTGTTCATTTGTTCATTCATTATTTCGGTTTCTCGGTTTGATTTCGTTTCTATCTTTCATTTGATTATGAATTCTAGTACTATATTGAATCTGATTTTCTGTACTAGCATGATTGGCTAATTCTTTCATGTGTTTGCTTAGATGATAATACTTAAATGATGGATTGATTGTTAAAAGTGCGAATCGTATTGGATTTTATTCAAGTTTATGTGTTTATTCGTTGGTCCTTGGTTATTGAATGAATATTGCTAATTACCTAACGTGGTTTTATGATTAATTGAGATTGAGTTCCTTTTGATTATAAGATTATTGATGATTGTTGGTTTTAATTGAGAATTATCACCGAATAGATTGAGTTTGATGGGTTAGGACTAATAATTGGTAATATTTATAGATGAACAAGATAACTAGAAATAGTTATAGACTTTGTTGATTCAAGTTATGAGGATAAATCACATAAACGGTGTTGAATTAATATAAAACATAATTAGGTGGGCAACGTTAAATTGAACTGTTAGCGGGTTGAAAACAACTTCATGTCTTTCTTAATTGTGTTAATTCAATTTATCTTGTAAGGAAAATTGATACGTTTGTTATAGCATAATAAAATCCATACGTGAGCATTCTAAATAAAATGATTTCCAGATTTTAAGGAAAGTAATCTAAGCAAATGCATTTCTTTTATCATTTGAATTAAATCTTTCATTTAAGTAAGTATTTTAGTATTTCTTTATTTTCTAACTAAGGTTTAATTAATAAATTATTTCTTGTAATTGTTTATCAATTGTTCGATCGGAACTAAAACGTCCCCATTATTTTTTACTGCTTTAATTAATTGTAGCAATTTCCAATTTGTAAAGATTGACATCCGTTCCCTGTGTTCGACTCGGACTTACTGAGCTATACTATATTCTGACCAGGTATTCTTGCCTGTGTTGTGTGTAGTAAGTTAGGTAATTTCCATTTTAAAACTAAAGCCCCGTTTACACAGCATCAGCTAGCGTATAAGGATTTCATGGCTTGCAAACCGCTCGAATACTATGAAGAGTCGGATGCAATCAAATGTTTTAGATGGCTTTTTGAAATTGAGGGAGCGTTTGATGTTTTTGAATGTCCAAACAGATTGAAGGTAATATATGATGCGAGTCTCTTGGGGTCTGGAGGTAAAGAATGGTATGACGTTCAGAAAAAAAAATATGGGTGCGGAGGTCACCAATGGCAAATCATGGGATGAATTTAAGGAAAATGTTTGAGACGGCTTTTTGCTTGGAAGCAGAATTGACAAAGATTCACCGGGAATTCCTTTATATGAAACTTACAAACGAGATGGTGAACGAGCTGGCTGGAATCTTTCTGGATAGGGCACGGTTTTGCCCAGAGTTTATGGAATATCCGAAAAGACTCGAAAGTCATTTTCATGAGGTACTGAAAAAGGATATACGTGAGTTTGTTGACCCTGATTGTTAGACAAAGTTTGAGGATTTTGTTAACGAGGCCCGGAAGCGAGAGATCGAGGTGAACAGGGATGATGATGGTTCTTCAAAAAGGAAGGTTGAACAAAGTGCGGGATTCTCAAAGAAGTTCAAAGTCTAGCGGTGATGGAAAAATTGATGATAGAAAAGAGCCCCCGGAATGTAGAAAATGCCACAAGAAGCACGTTGGCGAGTGCTTAGCGAGAAAGAAAGGTTGTTACCATTGTGGGCGGGAGGGCCACCTTGTGAACTTAAGGGTGCGACCGCTCTCCCCTCACCAAAGAAGAGTGCTGATAAAAAGACGACCGAGCAACCAAGATCACGTGGTCGTTCTTTCCAACTCACAACCGATGTAGCCAAGAGTGCCCCCTGTTACCGCTGCAACGGTCATTTGCGCAGCAGCGATAACAGTGGGGTGTTTTAAATTTATAGAGCTGGGGAAATCCTAAGCTAATACTACTTTCAGCCCTAATTAGGTTACTAGGGTAGTAAGCGGTAAGTTGACTCAGGTGTCGTTCTTACACTACAACGGGCATGGGATCTTAGGCGTTCTAATTTTCTTTTGTAATCTAGCTAAGGTTTAACTAATTTTGGTTTGCTTTTGGTTTGATAACTAATATATAAAAATAAATGCATAAAAGGAAATGATGTTTGTACGGAGGCTCAAAGAACAGTGGATACGAGAGTGTTTGCGATGATGTTGGTATACGCTTTGAAGGGGTAGTTATGGGTGTTTAAGCCACTAGTTATGATGATTAATCCTTTGAACGGTTGGAAACTTTAATCAATGCGAAGTATTGTACCTACGACAGTTCCTTAGCTTTCCCACGTATTTAAACGTTATACGAAGTACTGTGCCGTTTTATGGTTTTTCCGTAGCATTGACTTAAATCAACAAATCACTCATTGGATACACTGTATTCTTAATGACGTATAATTACGATCCTATCAAATATCTAACGTAAAGGTCTCTACAATCTGATAAATAATATGTCTCATGGATAGCAATTATATAGTGTCACATACACCGGAAGTTCTCCCAAATGTATTGATCAATTCAATTAACAGTTATTCTCTAATCCTATTCCCCAATCTCTGACAAATGTGTGTCGGTATCATGGCAAGAATTGTTGAATAAACAATAATGTGAACAGGAGTTACCCTACGGAATAGGTTGGATTAACTTGTCTAACGATCAATTAAATTGTTCATCATTAATCACACAAACCATAATAACTATTACATGCACATCACTCTACTGTATAAACATAAGCTAATATCTTAAAACCCTAATCATGTAGTCATATATAGTAATCAGAGGTTCAGTTCTAGCATGCAGCATTCCTAAGGCAACAATCAAACAAGAACATGCAATAGGAAGGCACACAGATAACTATTCCTATTTCATACCATTTCACATAACCAGATGATCGAATCATAAATATCCCGAAAGGTCTCTCAAAGATATTTAATATATGAACTTGAATCTAACCTATCTCTAATCCTATGCTCCACATCTCTTATGATATAATTTCAATATAGAGAATACAGCCATGTCGAGTTCAAATGCTTCATCTTACATAGAATAGGTAGAGTACGTACCACTAATAACTGGCCAGGTCTTAGCAGGAAGTTTCTAATCACAGCATAAGTTGGATATGTAAACAATAGAGATTCAGCTCATAAACTCAGATACAGTTCAAGTTCATACAGGCAGAGTAACAGCATGTTACAATTGGGACCATTATTTCCACAACGGATTGTGCCCACGACTTTCATAGCTTTCACATTCCATACTTCACACATTAGTGATGTTTACAGCGCTATACAAATGAAAGCCGTATAATGTTACCTCCGTTGTTTCATAATGGTGTCATCCCAATTGAATATTAAATCATAACTACTTAAGCATAACCATTATCATAGCAAACACAGATCTGTCTAGCCTAGCATGGCATCTCTAGTAAGCAATATAACGCAAACATAATATAAGCAAATCATATTTACGAAATAAAGAAAAGAGATATAAATAAAACCTGAATAAGTATTACAGACAAATGTTCGTGACCCAAAGTCTCGGAGTGACTCCGTACAGACGCTACGACTACTGCTACGATAACCTAGCTCGTCTGCTAGCTTAACTCTAGATAGAGAAAGCTAGAGAGACACTCTAGAGAGAGAAAGAAAGAGTGTGTGAGAGAGAAAGTTGAAGATGAGTGGTGTGAAGGTGTGTAGGTGTGTGAAATGAGGTAGAGGTGCCCTCTATTTATAGGCAAGCCTTGGATCAAGAGTACAAGTCCACAAGCATGCAAGTACAAGCAAACGAAGCAAAACGGAAAGCATACAAGCCAAACCAGGCTGTGTACGGCCCTGCAGAGGCCGTGTACGGCTCTCTACATACTGTGTACGGCTATGTGGAGGCCGTGTACGGCCCTGTGGTGGCTGTGTGCTAGGCCGTGTGATTTTTTCGGCTTTTCTCGTTGCTTAATTCGCGCGTATCTTCTTCGTTTTGCGTCCGTTTGACTTGATTCTTTAGCCTACGGTATCATAATTTCGTTACGCTTCTAATGATGCATATTTGGTAGGAATTAGATGTTTGAAGCCCGGGCATGTCCAGAATACGTTTCGTAGTCTTTGGTTGTGCGGTTTCTTGCATAACTTGTTCATCCTTGATCCATCTTGAGCAAGCCTTATATCCACGTTCTCGTAATCTCCATAGCTACAAAATAAGATATTTTTGAGGTCTTGGTATGGAGTTTACAGTAGATTTAGGGTTAGGCTCAATTTGGTGCTTATTTCAACGTATTTTCACCCCTTTTCGTATAGTTTTGGAAAGTCCATCAAGTTTTCACCTTTATAACAAAATGTGATGAATAATGATGTTTTAAGAATGTTTTTGTTATAAAAGGCCTAAATATGGGGTCAATAATGGAGTTAAAAACGTGACTTTTTACACTACATCAAATATCCCACACTTAAAGTTTTGCTTGTCCTCAAGCAATTCCACCTGTCAACTATACCCAAAACTTTTTTCAAAAAATGGTTTTGAGGGAGTCATAAATATAAGTAAAAAATACGAAAATAATCAAATAATCCATCGGGTGTAACATAGGAGGTATGCATATAACGTATCCAACTTTTCAAAAATGATTATCCTAGACATGCTTTCAATTCTCGTGATCTTGGAATGTTCATGACTGGGCGATTCCTCACCAAGTGGTCACTCAATTCACACAAGTGTATCGGGTTTCCTAATAATCTAGATCAAACGAAATCGCTCATAATACCAGTCATGCAACATTTATCGTCATAGGCTTGATCGAGAATCGAATCTCCACCACTTAGACAGGGACAACACTAATTATCCCAGGACATTTGATTGGGTTGTATTTTTGGGGGTGAAAGGGGAATATTTTGAAAAGGGTAGGGTATGGTGATATGGGTATTTTTGGAAGGACTGATCTTGACTCTAGAAACTCTTAAGGTCGTGAGAAACTTTTATTTGACTGCATCCTATAGAAGGGTGAATCCACCGAGAATTTTCTTCTTTTTGGGTGATTCTTGAACTTCCCTGGATCTTTTATTCTTTCTTTTTGGTGTTTTTCTTGAGGCATCTTTTCTATTTTTTTTGTTCTTTTTCTTTTGCTTTTTTAGATGCCTTGTAACACCTGCCTAATTAGGATAATTAATTATGCCTGATTATTTGTAACTAGTTGTAATTAGTATGTAATAGGACTAATTACACACTCTATTTGTATATATAAGGTGATTTATATATATATGTGTGTACTTACGCGATTTGGATAAATCGTACGGATTAACCGGACAGAGTCCGATACATTTTACTTGGACGTTGGTGACGCGACAACATTAGGAGTATATTAGCGCGACAACATTAGGAGTATATTAGCAAAAACGTATTAAACGCGAACCAAATAATTTAAATACCTCGACAAATGTTTTTATAATTAATTAATTTCAAAGTATTTTTATCAAAATACCCCAGTAACATTTTAAAAATATAACCGTTTGGTTAAACACTAAAAACGAACGATTAATCAATTAGGACACGGAGTAAATACTGTATTTTGGGAAGTGTTTTCCCTCCACTACTACAATTTTTTTTTCAAAGAAACCTGTTTTTAGTATAGAGACCACTTGACTAGTAAACAACAGGTTTGTTAGCTTTTTAAACATGGGCCCACACAAAACCAACGGGTCTCTTTATGATTTCTAACCATCCAGCCCCTTTAAAAGAATAGAGACCTATTTATATTTAAGCAATTGGTCTCTATTCCTCAATAATTATCTAACCGTACACGTGAACCAAAATCTCCTAAATTTATCTTTTTTCGTTATTATCTCAAATATCAATAACCGCCCTCACCGCACTTAAATTTTATTTAATACGGAGTAATTGCTAACAGAACCAATAATTTAACAATTACCTTCTTTAATATAAATGTTTATACATTCCATCTTGTTCTTTATAAAATAATAAAATAATATAGAAACTTTAAATTCATGTTCTTTCAAAAGGTTGAAATCGACGACCCTAATTGATCCATGACCCATTACGTATAAATGAATTGAGCCGAGCTCGAGCTTGTATAAAGCTCAAGCTTGACTCGTTATGAGACTAGTATAAAAAGCTCGCGTTTGATTCATTTGATATTATATAAGCTAGAGCTCGGTTCGGGTTTGACTCATTTATTTACTTTTTGCCTTTAATATTTTTTATTTAATTTATGTATAATACTTATCTATATATTGTGTAATTTTTAATCGCAAATAATAAGATTTGCTATTATTATTTTAAGTAGTGCATATAAAATAGTTATTATTAAGTGTGTATATATTACATTATTAAATAAAATATAAATTAATTTATATATCTTTTAAGATCGTGATTTTGTTCATGCTTGACATAAAAAACTCGAGCTTGAATTCGTTTGAGCTCGGCTCAAATCAAGCTCGAGTAGCTCGGCTCATTTACACAATTATACCTCTAGGTGAGAGGTAAACAAGTTCACCTAATAGTACGCTCAAATAGTGACCCAACGAAATGATCTAAAAGCACCAAACAGAATTTCTATTGGAAACTTACCTAAATAGAAAAACATTATTGGAAAATTTTAAATTCTATATATTAACTATTAAAAGTATCAATAACATAAATCAACTATGTATTTCATTATAATTCTAGTAATAAGCTAACTTGAAATTTGAAAAATTATAATATGACGTGTCATGTACAATTTTACTATTACTACAATTATGATGAGATTGATAGTAGATTTTTATTATTGATAATTTTAGTAGTTGATTACCAAAATATAAAATCAGCTAATAACAATAGTTCATTTTTATTTAAGGTAATTTGTCCTTTTTCTATTGATTTAGGTTCATCTCTGTTGCGGGTGGGGATTGAACCTGGGATGATTTGAAACGCCTAAATATCTGGAACCAACTAAGCTACACGCTAAAAGCTCGATTCTAGTCGAGCTTTAATATATTTTGAAGCTATTTTAATAAACGAGCTCGACCTTCTTATGTTTTAGCCCAAATATACTCATGAGCCTAAACGATCTTATCAAATATCAATGACAACAATCAGGGGCGGAGCCAGGATATCCAAGTAGAAGGGGCGAAATAATTTTTTTTATTTCTTTTGTAGTTTAGCGGGGGCGAAAATTACAAAATGTCATTAATACCTTAAAAAAATTCATTTTACGTAATTTGAAAATTCTTGTGAGGGCGGCTACATACGCTGTCCCCGCCCTGTCTCCGCCACTGACAACAACCATAATAATAACAACAATAATTATAATTCAAGTTTGAATTTAAAAAGCAAAAATACTCCATATCAAAAATGTAGTTATTGATGAGTTAAGGTAACATCTAAAATAGTTTAGCTATAACTTGAATGCTTATATTTATTTTATTTATTAATATATATAATTCGGAGTATAATGATTATAATTTTTTATTTATAATATTATGAACTTATCTGTATAGTTTTTATATAAATTTATAATCAAAGAGCTAATCCAATTTATAGTTTTATATCTAAAATTTTACATAACCTTTCTTTCCCTAAATTAATCCCCGGATCTCAAAATTTTCCCCCCAAAAAAATCCTCCCAAAATTTTCCCCAAAAATCTCCCGCCTCCTAATTCTCCGATTCTAATTTAAACCCTTTGAAAGTTGAAACCCTCCTTTATCCAAAAGGATTCAATCTCTCAAATCTCTCGCTGGCTACAGCTAACGTATTTGCTGCCATTCAAAACCATCATCTTCCCCTCCAAACTGCCGCAACCTTCATAGCTTGCCGTTGTTTGAAATCTCCACCAGTTTTGGTTCGTTTGTTCTTTTTCCCTTTTGTTTTGTTTATAGTATCATGTACTAATTTTAACTTCCGAATGGATGATATGACTGAGTAAGTTTTGTGACACCCGGTCAAAATAAACCAAAATTAGCTCCTAATTTAAACTTTTAAAACACGTAATTACAGACGTATCAATACTCAAGTACACAAGTATTATATATATATGTATATATATAAACCGAAAACGATTATATAATAATCACCCGTACACGAATTTGGTAGAACGCAGAAACCCAAAATAGAATTTGGTGAAAAACATTTTTAAACAAAGTATTATTATGGGGAATAATAATTATATACACCGTTTGAAATTTAAATACATTTTTGATACAGAAAACTATCCGAGTACTTTGAACTAAACTAAGATATATTTTTATATCTCATTGGAGGTATTTTTATAAAATATTTCAATTGTTAACTCATACGAAATAATATTTAGAAAATTATCATTTTTAAATATTACACTACTTAAAGATATATTTTTATACAACCGACCCCAATAATGTAATACACACACACAAACACATTAATCTATCTATCTGCTCTTTCTCTTCTCTCTCGATCCATTTCAACTCAACAACAACAACAACTAAAACATTAACAAGATCAAGAACCAGTATCATCATCATCATAATCTGGAATCATCATCATCATCATCATCGTGTTCTTCATCATCATCATTTTCTTCATAAATCATTGTAAGGAAAAACAAATTCTTTGTACTTCTTTTTACGTTAAATACTTCCTAAAACTTGTTTATAACCATTTTATGAAAGATTGGAAACTTATACATGGTAAAATTTGAAAAACATCACGAACTGGTTCTGTTAAACACGAAGGTGCTACAGTGCCTGAAACAAATGACGCGATCGCGTCATTTTCAAGTGAAAAACCCGTTTTGCTATTTCATGCTATCACGCGATCGCGTGATGTACAAAAGAAACCAACATTTTTATCTTGTCACGCGATCGGCCGAAAGAGTTCACGCGATCGGGTCATGGGTATTGTTACGCGATCGGCCGAGGAGGTCACGCGATCGGGTCAAGGGAAACATCACGCGATCGGCCGAGTATATCACGCGATCTCGTGAGCTGTAGTTTTTGGTCAGATTGTTAAAAATAAAAACTATTAATATTGGGATACAATACGATACGTTAGGATAACTTATGAAGTATATTAATACGAACAAACTTAATTATATTTTTGAAATATAATTGTAACCCGACGACCACGAGTCGTACATTTTTGCAAACTAAGTAATTAACTTAACGAACAACTAAACAAACGAATCATGACGCGTACACTTACAAACATACAATCTTGCGTGTTTAGGACGTTAGGAGATTACTGTTGGAATACGTACGCACATTAGGATTTGCTGGCTCTACAGGTGAGTCTTACAGCCCCACTTTTTACTGTTTTCACATTTGGGGGAGATGCATTACTTGTTTTACTCGAACACATGTACTTACACACTTGATTACAAACTGATTTACTGGTATATCGATTGCATGAGGTTACTTAATCCAATGAAGTCCCTTTAATCATAGTCGTCAGTTATGGTCTTAAGCGCGAGTACTAGTAAATGGATCCATTAGGACTGACAATCCTCACCCAGGGTAGCACGCACTACCCCGAACATTCAGTATAAATGGGTGTTTCTTACTCGTTACATATGAATGTTCTGGATTAGCATTCACGAGGGCAAAATCACTGATTGTTAAGCTTCGACTATGGTGCTCATGGCAATATATATGGAAACTATTGCGACTGTGCAATATTTACTCAATGATTTTACAAGCTAATGTGTTCAAACTGTTACTTACTATAAACCTGTGAGATTCACCAACCTTTTGGTTGACCTGTTTTAGTAATGCATTCTCAGGTACACAGCAACAGTAGGGTTGATCAGTACAGATGGCCCAACAGGATATGCTTTAGTAGCTCGAGTCGCATGCAATTACATATATGAAGATTTTACTTGCATTATCTTTTGTATAATGATTATGTACTTAAAATCTAACAAAACCTGTTGCGAACTCATCAATGATGTATTACTTTTGAAAACTTATGTATTAATGTAACTTTTTCTTCAACGTCTCATTTAGAGTCGTTTGCTTGTACTTTGGGTTTGATTATTGATTAGTCACGCCCCAAAACAGTCGCTTCCGCAAAGCATTAAATTGGGGGTGTGACAAGTTTCATTAGATCTTGACCCTTGGTTCATGTTTTAACTGACTATCAGTTTTGATTCAAATTATGTATGTCTTTGTATTGGACTTAGTCAGGGGAGGTGATACAAAAAAAATTCACGAATTAAATCTATGTTTGTAAGTTCACGTTTTGACATGATGTTTGTCTGTTCAGGTTTTATTTTTATCACGCTTGTTTCATGGCCGATAGAAAAATGAATAGTGGATCTTTGTTGACATCTGAACAATGTATAGATAATACTCTAGTTGATGTATTGGTATCTCTCTATTGTATATATATTGTTTTGACAGTTTTAGATATGCTTACTATGGTTCCTTTTCTTATTTTTTTGATAAAGGCTTACTCTGGTTCTTACCATCTCCAAAGTAAGTTGGATACAATCCTTTACATATATGATATATATATGTATCTTATACTATATATTAATGAATATTTTATGTTATTTTATTATAACAAACGACAGAATATTTAATAAGTAATAAATTGATACTTACTGTATTAAATTAATTGTTCCTTTTTAATGATATTTGATGTAGGATGCTGCTACATTTTGGAGGCAACAAGTCAACAGCCCTTAGTTGTTGGTGAATCTTTATTTACTTCTATTTATTAGATAAATAAATGAATATGAATGAAACCTATAATAATGATTATGAGATATTATTTATTTAAAATTTTTCTTATACTAACAGAGTATATCTTTATATATTGATGTCCTTTATATCCACTTTAATTCTTGTTTTGAATAGAAATACTGTATCAAACTTAGCACATGTACATCACTCTTCATATTGATAATGGTTCTATGCAGGTAACACTATTATGTGAAAGACAGGAGATGGAATTCCAAGCTTTTGCATTTACTCTTTGTTTTCAACTTATAGTGACAAAATTTAAGGTGATTAAGTAAGTGAGCATTTAGTTATATTCTTTTGATAGCTAATCTTTTGATAGCTAAGGATTGTCCTGCATATATAGATGTGTAAGTAATGGAATATTCCAAAAGCTAATGCACTTGTATTCTATAGTTGTTAATTAGTTCCTCAACTCAAATCATGTTAGCTGTTAGCTTGAGAATATTTATTAGTACGTTTGTAGTTTGGTAATTATGCTAAGAATTTTCTTTCATCTAATCTTCAGGTTTTACATGTCCAGCTAATTTCATAAGCTCCCGAGCCTCTATTTTTTTGTGTTTAACAGACTTTTGGATTGGAAGTGGTACATTCTAAACTTGTCTAACTTGGGATTATGAAAAATATATATATGTAATGGGTCTAACCGACTTAATGACTTCCATTTTATTGTTCTAGTTTCTTTCATGACCCGAATGATAAATGGCACATCTGTTTGGGATTGAGATGTTGAAAGCTGCTTATATGGAGTAATTTGACCAATTTATTGACGAAAATGTTTGTGGAACATGTACTACGTGGAGAAGATATTGTTAGAGGTATTTCGCATTCCGGACGTAGTATGCGGCAATGCGTTTGTTGTAGGTGTAACACCCCAAATTTTATGATTTGCGGAAGCTTGATTTGGGTGTTACTAATCAATAACAAAGCACAAAGATAAATAGTAAACGACTCTATATGCGTCGTTTTAACAAAATATATTTATAAGTGAAATGTTTACAACATTTAAAGCTTTACATAGCTCGAGTTTAAATGAAAGGAGATTTCAGTACATAAGTACTTGTACAAAATATACTAATGCAAGAAAATCTCAATCGTCTGTATGCTGACTCGAGCTAAAGTCCTGAAGCAGAAACATCCTACTGCTGGGTACCTGCGATATATGCTAAAAGGTCAGCTAAAAGCTGGTGAGCTCACAGGTTTGAAATCAGTTAATATAGTATGAACCGCAAGATTTAAATAATGAATTGCATCCAGCAATTTAATGATAACCATCGTGTATACAGCCATGAGCACATAGTTGAGCTTAACTCGAGGGCCGGGTCCCCTATAGAGAATTCCGGGCGAGGTGCCTCCACGAATGCCTAATCCACATTCGTCTTCCCAAATATTAGTACGTCCGTTTACCCGGTTAGTGCTTGCTAACCCGGACGAGGTGGGTCAATCCTATATGGTACCATATACTAATATTCACGCTACAACGTATTAACAACTATGCTGACGGAGGACTTTAAAATGATTAGTTTCGAAAAACTCATGTAGTATATGAAATGTTTGTACTTGCGTTCACATGTAAAAGTTGAGCAATATATCACACCCCTGAGTAAAACAGTAAAAGAGGGGCTATGAGACTCACCTGAGTCTGAGAGCGTTAAAATAAACGTAAGTTGATTAGCCGAGTATGAAGTCCAAAGACTTGTAACCTGAGGGTGTCCACGACCCGCGATGGTTATAATCATGATCGGGTATCTCAAAAGATCACCCTTGTAGTTGTTCATTCAACTATAATGTCCAAATCTCCACTATTTGGTTGATACGTTTAAGTATTTGAAAAGTGTACGGCCCGTTGGTGACGGGTTTGAAATAATAGACTTTAAGTATTATTACCAAGTTATTGATGTTTTGCACTTACAAATGTGTCTCAAAGTGTTTTATAAGTCGCATCGTATAAGTGTTTGAGATTAGATAAGTTCGACACTTAGTGAAATTTTAGTTTGAAAACCTGCTGTTTTACGCGACACTTATATGCGTCACTTACATGATCTATGCGTCACTTATGGAGTGTCGGGTATCTGTGACGGTACAAGGGTATGAGTCACTAAGACAGTGTCGTGTATCATATTATGCGTCACTTAAGAAGTGACGGGTTCCGTATCATGGCGGCACTTAAGGAGTGTCGTATAAAATAGATATTTCCAGAATTTGGGCGTCACTTAAGGAGTGACGTGTAGCATAGCGACACTAAAGAAGTGTCGGGTAAAATAGTATGGCGGCACTAAGGGAGTGTCGTTAAGTAGTGTCGGTTAACATAGAGGGCGGCACTAGGGGAGTGTCGTTATATAGTGTATGCGTCACTATTGAAGTGACGGTATGAGGTTCGGGTGACGTCATCAGTAGTAACCTGACATCATACGTTTCTACTGAAAGTTATGGGCTTCTACTGATGATAGCGACACTTACGAAGTGTCGCATGTTTTCTGCTGATAGTTATCTGCTTGCGTCACTATAGAAGTGACGGTGTAGTTGTTATAGCGGCACTTAAGTAGTGTCGCTATAGTGGCGACACTTAGGCATAGCGACACTATAGTGTCACTAGCACTGTTTTTGGCACAATAGTGTCACTTAAGACTGTTCGACGGATTTCGAGTAAAAATCGTGTTTTCGAGTTTCCGATCGGTCCAATATTTTTACCCAACCCTTATATGGACATTATAAGCATAAACAAACAACTAGAAGGTGAAAACACTAGAAATCGAGAGGTGTCAGGATTTGTCAGAAACTTACAAAATGTCGGATGAGAAATCCGAAAAGATAGGATGATAGATCGTGACGCGGTGAACGTTTTCTTCCAAAGTGGTAATGAAATCCGAGTGCGTTTGATGGTGTAATTTTGTGATTTTGTGGGATGGTGGTGGTGATTTGTTTGAGAGAAAAATGAAAGAGAAAAAGAAGAGAGAGAGAGTGTTTGGGAGAAATGAGGAAAAAGAGAGGGGAGAGTTGGAGGTTATCCTCCAACTTTTCAGTCTCCGTTCTCCGTGCGGTGTTCGTTTGCTCCGTCGTTTAATCGTTAAATAATTATTTTAAATATTAAATGGTACGTTTTAAAATACAAATTATTACGCGATATTTTATTTAAATATTTTACAAATAAATTTATGTTTGAGTTATAAAATGTAAGTTTGTTTATTTAGTTTGCGCGTTTTAATATTTTAGATCGTGTAAGTTCTGTTTGTACGATACGAATGAATACGAAATATTATCATAATAATATTTTTGATATAAAAGTGTTATTTAATAAATTTGGTCACCAACGTCCGTATTAAATTGAATCGAAATACATTCGATTTAAACTGCGTACGATTTAACCAAATCGCATTTTCGTATATATTCAACAATATATATAATTCAATACATTAATTAGCCTAACACAGAACTAATTACATGTATTAACATCTGATTAGGCACTAATTACTAGTCCTAATTTGGCGGGTGTTACATTCTCCCCCTGTTAGAAGAATTTCGTCCCGAAATTTAGCTCTAGGTCGTGTTCGAGGTGGAATCAGTGAAAATTTGAGGATATTTGAGTCGCATTTGGTCTTCCCGTTCCCAGGTGAATTCCGGATCACACCGCGAATTCCATCTGACCTTGACGATGGGAATACGACTTTGTTTCAGTTGTTTGACCTCACGGTCCATAATTTCAGCGGGTTCCTCAACGAAGTGAAGTTTATCGTCAACACGAATTTCATCTAGTGGGATAATAAGTGTCTCATCAGACAGACACTTCTTCAGATTTGAAATATGAAAAGTGGGGTGCACGCTGTTGAGTTCGGATGGCAGCTGCAATCGATAAGCTACGGGGCCAATCAGCTCGAGGATCTCAAAAGGCCCGATATACCGGGGATTCAACTTCCCGCGTTTGCCAAAACGGATGACGCCTTTCCAAGGCGATACTTTTAAGAGTACTCGATCCCCAACTTGGAACTCGAGTGGTTTGCGTCTCACGTCAGCATAACTTTTCTGACGATCACGTGCGGCCTTGAGTCGGTTTTGGATTTCCACAATTTTCTCAGTGGTGGCGTGTATGAGTTCAGGACCAGTGAGTTGACTATCTCCCACTTCAGTCCAACAGATCGGTGATCGGCACTTACGAGCGTACAGTGCCTCAAAAGGTGCAGCCTTAATGCTGGCGTGATAGCTGTTATTGTACGAGAATTCGCACAACGGTAGATGTCTTTCCCAGTTAGTACCGAAATCAACTACGCAGGCGCGTAGCATATCTTCCAGGGTTTGGATGGTTCGTTCACTTTGGCCATCGGTTTGAGGATGGTATGCGGTACTCATATCGAGACGAGTACCCAAAGCTTTTTGAAGTGATTGCCAAAAGTGAGAGGTGAAACGGGCATCTCTATCAGAGATGATCGAGATTGGAACGCCGTGATGAGAAACGATTTCCTTGATGTAGATTTGTGTAAGGCGTTCCATTTTATCGTTTTCCTTGATTGCCAGGAAATGAGCAGATTTAGTGAGACGATCGACGATCACCCAAATGGTATCGCAACCGTTCGACGACTTGGGTAGTTTGGTTATGAAATCCATGGCAATTTGTTCCCATTTCCATTCAGGGATTTCAGGTTGTTGGAGTAAACCCGGTGGTTTCTGATGTTCGGTTTTGACTTTCGAGCAAGTAAGGCACTTGCTGACATAAGTGGCGATTTCGGCTTTCATGTTTGGCCACCAATAAAATTCCTTGATTCCGTGGTACATCTTATCGGATCCTGGATGGATAGAATATTTGGACTTGTGAGCTTCATCCATCACCAAGTCTCGTAGGTTCCCGAAATTAGGCAACCAGATTCGGTTTGAGAAATACCTAATCCCGTTAGGTCTGATTTCGAATTGTTTGTCAATACCCCGTAAGGCTTCATTTTTGATATTTTCAGGTTTCAGGGCTTCGATCTGAGCGGTATGAATCTGAATGGTAAGATCGTTATGAATGGTCATACTGAGGGCTCGGACTCGAAGTGGTTTTGGTCGTTCCTTTCGAATGAGGGCATCGGCTACAACATTAGCCTTCCCTGGATGATACTTGATCTCGCAATCGTAATCGGTAAGCAACTCGACCCATTGACGTTGCCTCATGTTGAGATCCTTCTGATCGAATATATGTTGGAGACTTTTATGATCGGTAAAGATTGTGCACTTAGTGCCGTAGAGATAATGCCTCCAGATCTTGAGAGCAAAAACGACAGCTCCAATTTCGAGATCATGAGTGGTGTAGTTCTTTTCGTGAATTTTCAGCTGTCGTGAGGCATAGGCAATGACTTTGTCTCGTTGCATCAGCATGCAACCGAGACCTTGGTGAGAAGCATCGCAGTATACCACGAAGTCATCGGTGCCTTCGGGTAGTGATAGAATTGGAGCACTGCAAAGCTTTTGTTTCAGAAGTTGGAATTTTGACTCTTGTTTATCGGTCCAATCGAACCTTTTGTCCTTCTGAGTCAGTACCGTGAGTGGTTGAGCTATTTTGGAGAAGTTTTCGATAAATCGCCGATAGTACCCAGCAAGACCCAAGAATTGTCGTACTTCAGTTGCAGAGGTGGGTGCTTGCCAGTCTTTGATAGCCTCGATTTTTGATGGATCAACATGAATTCCCTGACTGTCGATCACGTGACCAAGGAATTGGACGGTTTGTATCCAGAACTCACACTTAGAGAATTTGGCATAAAGCTCCTCGTGTCTAAGTAGTTCAAGGATGGTTTTGAGGTGTTGCGCATGTTCTTGCTCGTTGCGCGAGTAAATGAGTATGTCATTGATAAAGACAATGACAAACTTTTCGAGGTAAGGTTTGCACACCCGGTTCATGAGTTCCATGAATACAGCCGGTGCGTTGGTTAGACCAAAGGGCATCACTTGGAATTCGTAGTGCCCGTAACGAGTTCTGAAAGCAGTTTTTGGAATATTGGTGTCGCGAACTCGTAACTGATGATAACCTGATCGCAGGTCGATTTTTGAGTAGAAACTTGAACCCTGAAGTTGGTCGAATAGATTATCAATGCGAGGGAGTGGGTATCGGTTTTTGACGGTCAATTTGTTCAACTCTCGATAGTCGATGCACATTCTGAATGAACCGTCCTTCTTTTTAACAAATAAGACCGGAGCTCCCCAAGGTGAAGAACTCGGTCTAATGAATCCTCTATCCAGAAGTTCCTGTAACTGGGCAGACAACTCCTGAAGTTCGGATGGGGCTAAACGGTACGGTGCGCGGGCCACCGGTGCGGCACCCGGCACGAGATCAATTGAGAACTCAACCTGTCTAGGCGGAGGTAAACCAGGTAGTTCTTCCGGAAAGACTTCGGGAAAGTCTCTAACAATTGGCACATCCTCAAGTCGCTTCTCCTCCGACTTCTTCTCCGTGATGTGTGCGAGTATTGCAGGGTAACCCTTACTCAGAAATTTTCGGGTTTTTAAGCAAGAGATGATATTGAGTCCCGTCCCACCGGTCTCCCCCTGTATGATCATGGTTCCACCGGCAGCGAGTGGAATGCGGACGATCTTATCGTAACAAACGATTTCAGCTCGGTGTTTGGACAACCAGTCCATTCCAATAATGACGTCGAAACTTCCGATTTCAACGGGTACAAGATCGATTGAAAAGGTTTCATCAGCTAGGTTTAAAGTGCAATTAGGTATCACACTATCGGTTTCTATAAGTTCCCCATTTGCTAGCTCTACAGTGTACTTAACATCTAAGGCAACAGGAGTGATGTCAAGTAGTGGGCAAAAGTCATCAGAGATAAAGCTTCTATCAGCACCAGTATCAAATAGAACAGAAGCATGTAAGTTATTGAGGAGGAACATACCCGCGACCACATTCGGGTCTTGGCGGGCGTCCCCGGATTTGATGACGAAGGCTCTGCTTCCGGTGTTGTTGTTGTTGCTGTTGCGGTTGTTGTTGTTGTTGTTGTTGTTGTTGTTGTTGTTATTCTTCAGCTTTGGGCACGTGTCCCTGAAGTGCCCGGGTTTCCCACACTCAAAGCAGACTTTGGGTGGTCTGGTGTTGTTGTTGGAATTGTTGTTGGCAGGAGAATTGCAATCTTTGGTGAGATGGCCGTACCTCTTGCAATTGTTGCAAAAGGGACCACAGGAACCTTCGTGGTGGCGACTGCACTTGGAACAATAGGGTTTGCTCCCAGTGTAGCCCCGTGTGATGTCGGTGGTGGTGTTGTAAGCTTTGATGGTGACGGGTTTCTTATTTTGTTGGCTGGAGTGGTTATTGTGGTAGTCAGACCACTTTCGTTTGTTGTTGTGAGAGGATGAAGTGGGTGGTTCAGAATCTTGGCTCATGGACATCAGGTCTTGGGCCAATAGGATTGCACCGTCAATTGTGGTTTGGTTGGAAGAGGCGACATGCCCCCGAACAGGCTCAGGAAGGTCAAGGATGTACTTCCTGATTTTGTCAGGTTCTGTGCTTACCATAGCTGGGCGGAGGGCGGCAAGTTGTTGAAACCTGGTGGTATAACCATCGATATCACCACCCTGAACCTTTAGGTTCCAGAATTCCTCGTCCATCTTTTGGAGTTTGGCGATTGAGCAGTATTTGGCAGTGAGTTTTGCTTTCAAGTCCTCCCAAGAGAGTTGGTAGGCAATGTCAGCACCCACTGATTGGGTATATGAGTTCCACCAAGAGTGGGCATCATCTTCGAGAGAGCAGGTGGTGAAGTTTACTTTGTCGTTCTCCACGCATTTGCTGACACGGAAAACAGTTTCCATCTTTTCGAACCATCTGATCAGTCCGATGGCTCCTTCAGAACCCTTGAAGCTTGAGGGTTTGCAGCTTTGAAAGTCCTTGTAAGAACAAGGTTTAGCAGCAGGGGTTTCAGCGGCATCGCTGTTTCTCGTGGAGTTTTGTGGAGTATTCCGAGCCAAGGCTTCAGTAACAGCCTGGGTTATAAGGGATGTAAGCTGAGCATCGGTGTATGGTCTTGTCTTTGGCGGCATGATTCTTCAATAAAAGAAATGAAGATAAATGAGATTTCGTAGGAAAATTATATTTGTTATAGATGTACATGTATAAAAGCAGTAATATATGACATCAACATGGAAAAATGACAATTAATATTAGTTGAAACAACAAGGAATATTTGATAGCTAATATGAGTTCAAAGGTTACATCCTATGGATGTATTACAAAAGGCGTCGGGAATTGTTACATCCGACCGAATTATAGAGTAGCGCTTAGATAGTTACTAGATTACAGGATTGATTACAAGACAAAGACTACACTAGTCTTAATGTAGGTTAATCTGCTCCATCATTTCAATGAGTCGATCCACAGTAGTGGCAAGTCTGCTGGCCTGTCGGGCATTGTCTTCAGCCAAGGCCAGTCGTTGAACCAAACTGCCAATGTATTCATCGGATACCCGTGCGCGTTGTTCACATTCATCTAGTTTGTGTTTCAAAAGAGTGGTTTCCACGCTTATTTCCACCACTTTGTTGAAAAGAACGTCTACATTATTAACGGTGGTTTCGTGATCCTCGGAGACTTGTGCGATGCATTCAAGAGATGTAAGTCGCCAGTTTTCGTTTGTTTCTTGCAACACGACATCCATGGTGCGAAGTCGCTGCTCGTGTTGGTTCACCCTAGCGGCTAAGGCTGGCAAGGAGAAGTGGGTGGGGTACGGGCCAGCTCGAGGCAACCTGTTGTTCCTCCTTGCTACCCTTGGGTTCTGCGACCCAGATTAAGAGCGAGATGAATTCGATGGTGTGTTTGCCATTTCTGAGATAAAGCGTTAAAGAAGGTGAGGCCTATATTCATATAGTTCCTATATAATATAGCCTATTGAGTGTCTAGCATAAACATGTTTAAGTCTCGGTTCTCTCGAGGTCAGAGTCTTCTATTGTACCCTGTTCAGCCATAACTACTTTCAGATCTTACATCATCTTTGCTTAATTGTACATAGTTGATCAGGCTATGTTAAATTAAACTCGTATGATGTAATCACTGAACCAGTTATACCTAATAAGGAATACTGCCTAATGGTCATAGTCTAGGCCCACTAAATGCAACCTAGTTCACTATAACCTTAGGCTCTGATACCAATCTGTAACACCCCCAAATTTTATGATTTGCGGAAGCTTGATTTGGGTGTTACTAATCAATAACAAAGCACAAAGATAAATAGTAAACGACTCTATATGCGTCTTTTTAACAAAATATATTTATAAGTGAAATGTTTACAACATTTAAAGCTTTACATAGCTCGAGTTTAAATGAAAGGAGATTTCAGTACATAAGTACTTGTACAAAATATACTAATGCAAGAAAATCTCAATCGTCTGTATGCTGACTCGAGCTAAAGTCCTGAAGCAGAAACATCCTACTGCTGGGTACCTGCGATATATGCTAAAAGGTCAGCTAAAAGCTGGTGAGCTCACAGGTTTGAAATCAGTTAATATAGTATGAACCGCAAGATTTAAATAATGAATTGCATCCAGCAATTTAATGATAACCATCGTGTATACAGCCATGAGCACATAGTTGAGCTTAACTCGAGGGCCGGGTCCCCTATAGAGAATTCCGGGCGAGGTGCCTCCACGAATGCCTAATCCACATTCGTCTTCCCAAATATTAGTACGTCCGTTTACCCGGTTAGTGCTTGCTAACCCGGACGAGGTGGGTCAATCCTATATGGTACCATATACTAATATTCACGCTACAACGTATTAACAACTATGCTGACGGAGGACTTTAAAATGATTAGTTTCGAAAAACTCATGTAGTATATGAAATGTTTGTACTTGCGTTCACATGTAAAAGTTGAGCAATATATCACACCCCTGAGTAAAACAGTAAAAGAGGGGCTATGAGACTCACCTGAGTCTGAGAGCGTTAAAATAAACGTAAGTTGATTAGCCGAGTATGAAGTCCAAAGACTTGTAACCTGAGGGTGTCCACGACACGCGATGGTTATAATCATGATCGGGTATCTCAAAAGATCACCCTTGTAGTTGTTCATTCAACTATAATGTCCAAATCTCCACTATTTGGTTGATACGTTTAAGTATTTGAAAAGTGTACGGTCCGTTGGTGACGGGTTTGAAATAATAGACTTTAAGTATTATTACCAAGTTATTGATGTTTTGCACTTACAAATGTGTCTCAAAGTGTTTTATAAGTCGCATCGTATAAGTGTTTGAGATTAGATAAGTTCGACACATATTGAAATTTTAGTTTGAATACCTGCTGTTTTATGCGACACTTATATGCGTCACTTACATGATCTATGCGTCACTTATGGAGTGTCGGGTATCTGTGTCGGTACAAGGGTATGCGTCACTAGGACAGTGTCGTGTATCATATTATGCGTCACTTAAGAAGTGACGGGTTCCGTATCATGGCGGCACTTAAGGAGTGTCGTATAAAATAGATATTTCCAGAATTTGGGCGTCACTTAAGGAGTGACGTGTAGCATAGCGACACTAAAGAAGTGTCGGGTAAAATAGTATGGCGGCACTAAGGGAGTGTCGTTAAGTAGTGTCGGTTAACATAGAGGGCGGCACTAGGGGAGTGTCGTTATATAGTGTATGCGTCACTATTGAAGTGACGGTATGAGGTTCGGGTGACGTCATCAGTAGTAACCTGACGTCATACGTTTCTACTGAAAGTTATGGGCTTCTACTGATGATAGCGACACTTACGAAGTGTCGCATGTTTTCTGCTGATAGTTATCTGCTTGCGTCACTATAGAAGTGACGGTGTAGTTGTTATAGCGGCACTTAAGTAGTGTCGCTATAGGGGCGACACTTAGGCATAGCGACACTATAGTGTCGCTAGCACTGTTTTTGGCACAATAGCATCACTTAAGACTGTTCGACGGATTTCGAGTAAAAATCGTGTTTTCGAGTTTCCGATCGGTCCAATATTTTTACCCAACCCTTATATGGACATTATAAGCATAAACAAACAACTAGAAGGTGAAAAAACTAGAAATCGAGAGGTGTCGGGATTTGTCGGAAACTTACAAAATGTCGGATGAGAAATCCGAAAAGATAGGATGATAGATCGTGACGCGGTGAACGTTTTCTTCCAAAGTGGTAATGAAATCCGAGTGCGTTTGATGGTGTAATTTTGTGATTTTGTGGGATGGTGGTGGTGATTTGTTTGGGAGAAAAATGAAAGAGAAAAAGAAGAGAGAGAGAGTGTTTGGGAGAAATGAGGAAAAAGAGAGGGGAGAGTTGGAGGTTATCCTCCAACTTTTCAGTCTCCGTTCTCCGTGCGGTGTTCGTTTGCTCCGTCGTTTAATCGTTAAATAATTATTTTAAATATTAAATGGTACGTTTTAAAATACAAATTATTACGCGATATTTTATTTAAATATTTTACAAATAAATTTATGTTTGAGTTATAAAATGTAAGTTTGTTTATTTAGTTTGCGCGTTTTAATATTTTAGATCGTGTAAGTTCTGTTTGTACGATACGAATGAATACGAAATATTATCATAATAATATTTTTGATATAAAAGTGTTATTTAATAAATTTGGTCACCAACGTCCGTATTAAATTGAATCGAAATACATTCGATTTAAATTGCGTACGATTTAACCAAATCGCATTTTCGTATATATTCAACAATATATATAATTCGATACATTAATTAGCCTAACACAGAACTAATTACATGTATTAACATCTGATTAGGCACTAATTACTAGTTCTAATTTGGCGGGTGTTACAGTAGGTATATATGTATAGTTTTGTTTTGAGCAGAACGAACATGCTAAATGGATATGTTTTATACGTTAGATTTTAGTATATAGTTTATTTTGTTTGGTGAGTGGATTTGGTATATTTTGTATTGGTTGGGAATATTTCACGAATAGATTTGACAATTTATAGCAGGTTTTTCTGATTTTTTTATTAATTTTGATATATATATATATATATATATATATATATATATAGGGTTGGGTTCTGGTGAGAACAAGGGGATTCCGTGAGAACGGTGAGAACACATCTTAGCCATCCATTTTTTGATCAAAAATTCTGATTTTGGAGGTGGCAATTTTGTAAATACTTTGAAGTTTGATTTTGGAAGGTTCACATCACCTTTGCTCATGTGAAGCTTTTTTTTTTTAACTTCACATCATTTTGCTTATGTGAAGTTTTTTTTTTTAAGCTTCACATCATTTTGCTCATGTGAATCTTTTTTTTTTATTTAGTTTCACATCATTTTGCTCCTGTGAAACTTTTTTTTTTTTGCTTCACATCATTTTGCTCACGTGAAGCTTCTTTTTTTTTTTAGCTTCACATCATTTTGGTGAGGTTAAGTTTAATATATTTTTTTAACATAAGGTTACGATGCTATGAGTTTTTATTTTTATAGATTCATATAGTTTTAATGATATTAAGTAAATATTTTTTTGTTAACATTAGTTTTTGAAAAGATTAATTTTTATACTTATCAATTCACTACTTCAAATATGTTGATTAACAAAAATTAAATAAAACTTCACCATGTTAAAACTATTGTGAAGCAAAAAAAAATTAAACTTCACATAGCAATCCTTATATGAACCCTTCAAAATCAAACTTCAAAGTATTTACAAAAATGCCACCTCCAAAATCAGGTTTTTTGATCAAAAAATGGATGGCTAATATGTGTTCTCACCGTTCTCACGGAATCTCCTTGTTCTCACAGGATCCCAAGTCTATATATATATATATATATATATATATGAATATTTTTTTTCTAAAAAGAAAAAGAATAGAGACCTTTTGTTTAATAACCAAGTGGTTTCTATTCCGGTTATAGAGACCTGTTTTCAAAAGGTTTCTTTGGCCGAGACCTGTACACTAAGAAACCTGTTGACAAACTGGTTTCTATAGGGTTTAAAACAGGTTTCTTAGTGGTATTTTTGTAGTAGTGCTCCTTCCCTTTTGGAATCAGCCACCACCACCACCTACACCTTACTTTCTTCATTTCATTTTCATTATTTCAAAACACACACAAACTAAAACTCTCTCAACTCAATCCACACCAATTTTCGGATTCACAAATCGACCCACAAGAATTACATTTTCGGAATCACCATCACGAGAGGAACAAGATTAACAAAGGCACCATACTCGTTTTCTTCCCCGTTTGGCTTCGGTTTGCAATTGTAAGAAATTTCTAAAAACTTAGATCTACTCATTTTGATGTACTATTTGGATGCTATAATGTTTACACAACTTAGTATTGTCCATATGTATGAATAAAACACGATTCTACAGCTTAAAAATATGTTAGATTTGAGTTTTTGGTCGAAAAATCGCGACAGCCGAAACTTCTGGGCTGGTGTTCATCTTTGCGACACAACGCTTGTGTCGCATGTTGTGTCGTATAATCCAAATTGTGTCGTATTTTGTGTCGTACCATTATCTCGCACCGCGTGTCGTAAACCAAATACGACACAACCCTTATGTCGCTATTGATTTAGCATCGAACGCTTATGCGACACAACCCGTGTGTCGCTAAGCTCTTGTGTCGCATTACTATGCGACACAACGCTTGTGTCGCATACCAAATCCTTGTGTCGCAAATTGTGTCGCAGAATCAGAAATTTTGAAGGATTTTCACTATAGCAAAGTCAAAGTTACTGTAGCAATTCACTGTAGCACATTTACTGTAGCAAAGTCAACATTTTAGAATTTTTATTACAAACTGTCACCAACGGGCCAAACATGTTTTCTAAAGACAAACGATTACGAACACTTAAACAGACATCGGGGATACTAGTTGTGTACAACTAAACGAAACGTCTTACGGGACACATACTTACATAACCTCATATGTTAGGCATTTGAAGGTTACGGGTTCGGAGAACCTACTTGCTATACTTACTACTTGCTAATTGCTACGGCTTACTACTCGACTCAGGTGAGTCTTACGGCCCCACTTTTACTGTTTTATCTTATTGGGGAAGAAACATGCTACTACTTTTCCTTGAACACAAGTACAAAAAATGTTTACTATAGCAAATTGCATGAGTTTTTTACTATTTACAGAAGTCTCTCCATCATACATCGTTAGTTATGGACTTAAGCGCGAACACTAGTTAATGGATCCATTAGGGAAATGACCCTCCCCGCCCGGGGTAGTAGCGCTACCACGAACCGTTCTATATAAACGGGCGACTATTATTCGTTACATATGCTTGCTCAGTTACGAGCATGTCACGGGAGCAACTTTTTACTTACGGGTTAAGCTTCGATTATGAGCCTCATGGCAACGGTATAACTTACTACTTACATTTGCTGGATTGCAAATACTGGTTTTACATTTGCTGGATTGTAAATAATGATTTTACGCCTACGTGCACTACTGATGAAATCTTGTGTTCAAAATTGATATTACTTACAAACCTGTGAGATTCACCAACAATCGTGTTGAACCTTTTAGCATGTATTCTCAGGTACACAGACGGAGTAGGATTACTCCAGGACATAGCTAGAGTCGCATGATTTCAACACAACTGCATTAACGGAGATTCTTAGCATTATCTTTTGTATATTTCGATTATGTAATAGAATCTCCCGCTATACGCGTGGACTCTAGGAAACTACATTTTTGTATACGAAAACATTAAGTTTTCAAAAGTTATATCTATGGGAATGTAACTAATTTACAAACATTGCATATAGATGTCGTTTGCTTATCTTTGCGCTATGATATTTGATTAGTAGCACCCCAAAACTTGCTTCCGCCAAACTGTGAATTTGGGGGTGTTACATGCCTCATCCGCTTTTTGCTTATGCAATTCTTTCAAGATAATTTCCACGGCTCCATGAATGATTCTTTTAGAGCTTTGGGTGATTTCTTTTGATATTTTTCTTTTGAAGCTCGTCACCAAGATTTTATTGACTTGAGAGAGCAATTGCTCGAGTGGGTAAGGACATCCAAATAGTGGTTTCTCACTTCCTCAGAAATTTCTTTTATCAAGACGTTTTGGTGGTGAGTGGAAATGTGGGTTTAGGGTTTTGAAAGAAACGGATAGGCTTAGGCTCAACAGGGTTTTCTAAGGGATCTTCAACACTAAAAAGTGTCGGAAAAAGGGTTGGCTTGAAAAGATATGAGACAAAGGGGGTTGTTCCTAAAAATGCCCAGGTCATCTAATTGCACCCATGCCACGTATGGCACCTGTCAATATGGTCTCGAAACGCATGTCAGGAGCAAGTTCTAATTAAAAATGCATGCACCGGTCACACACAACAAACAAAAAGTGAAGCATTAAAAATGAATGCTTTTGGGCTCAAGTACCTCACCACAAGTTTATAGGGTTGTATGTGCCCAGTCATGTGATGCCCTCTTAAACTTTCATTAAGAAATAGTTGGAATCTGACCTGATTCTACCTCTTTCTGCTTAACCTTTGAGTTTATTTTGAAAAAATTTCGTAGTCTTACGTATATTTTTGACTCAAAATGGTTTTGAAAGTTTTAGGGTAAATTGATGATCTATTGGCTTCATGTGAGAACAAGTTGAAAAATTTGAGGACATTTTGGAAAAAATTTAAGCTTATTATACGAAGTAGGGTATATTGTTATCCCACAATTAAAAATAAACATTGTCCTCAATGTTTGTGCCACTAAGTAGGGAGAATCCCACACTTAGGGTACGTTTGGTACGGAGAAATTTGGTGAAATGAAATGAGGTAAAGAAATGAAATTTAGAGAAATGAAATTGATTGAGAAATTTACGCAATTCCATTGTTTGGTATGGTTAGAGAATTGAGTTGTAAAATATGCAAAAATATCATTTCTTTTGTTTGGTACAAGAAATGGAGAAATGAAAACAAATTATTCTTATAATAATCGTGATGAACTAGTATTAATAATTAGGTGAAGTATTTATCATGATTGTGCAGCTTGTGCTTTGTTTTTTTTTCATGATTAACGTTCCGTAACTAGCAACTAGTAACACGTAATTGCTACAGTGTGTAATGAATCTTTTTCATTATAAATTAATTTCAAAATCGAACACGAAATCAAAGCTCAATATCGAAATCATTGCTACTGTTCTGTACTCGAACACAAAATCAAAGCTCAAAATCGAAATCATTGCTACAGTTCTGTAATCGAACACGAAATCAAAGCTGTAAATCGAACACGTAATTGCTACAGTTTTGTAATCGAACACGAAATCAAAGCTCAAAATCAAAAGAGGAGAAGGTGATGAAATCAAAGCACAAAAGAGGGAATGAGATATAGTACTGACAGAAAGATGAGAACAAGAAGAGCAGCAGATGGCGGAGAATAAACGCTCGAAAATGTCAATCGAATTTGTTGAGGATGAGACTAGGGTTTAGATAACTTTCCTAAATTAGTGGGAATGTGCTGGTCACGTGATATGATTATATATACCCTTTGGAAAAAATGCATATTGTATTTTCTCAGATGGACGACACGGAAAAATTACTTCAACACAAAAATACATTTCTCCCATTTCCATCCAAAAATGAAAGAAATGGAGCAAGGCCATTTTAATTTCTCGGCTTTTCACATTTCTCCCTCAATTCTCCGTATTTTGTTTTCTCAGTTGTACCAAACAATGGAAATTAATCCATTTCCATTTCTCCTATTTATCTCTCCCTACCAAACATCCCCTTAGGGTTTTACTGATTTTATTGAACAATTTTTAGTTTCAAGTATCTTCTAAGAATGGGGTTGCTAATCCCACACTTAGAGTTTGAAATGGGGGTCATGGAAAATTTTTATAATGAAAATACTGAAAAGGAACTTCCCTATAAATAGTGGTTACTGGAGTTGGACCAGGTTCGTGCAGAAGTAGTGCAAATGATTTCAGAAGTTTAGGCTCAGCCATTCCATACGCAGCTAGTTCTGCAGTAATCACAACCTCATCAGAGTATCACGTCACAGTAGTCAAAACATAAGTACAGAGTAATACATAAAATAATATAAAGATAAAGTAAAGATAAAGTAAACTAATAATCATCATCTAGTAAGTCATCGCTATCTGGATCAAACTCATCCTCTGAAGTCTTGTCATAGACTGGTGTAGGAGCTGGGCTCGAAATATCAAGCATGGCATAAAGCTGCTCACGAAGAACTGGATTCATAGATGCATAGGTCCCAGAGGCAGCAGGCTCAGCAGCAGGAGCAATAGGGTGTCCAGTAGATGGTCCAGCAGTAGGTCCAACAAAAGATCCAACAGGAGGGAAGAAAGACCAGGGTGGTCGAGCTGGTCCTAGGTCTGGTCCCAACCTAAAAGGTGGTCCCGTAGGTCTCGGCAATCCGGCTATCTCACACAAAGCTGAAAGGATCTGATGATGTGCGGTGAAAGTCTGGAACAAGGCCCAAGTAGCAGCGGGATCATACAAGGTAATGCCATACTCAAGAGTAGGTGGCTGTCTGATTGCTGGAGTAGTCTGTGGTGGCACAGGCTGGGCTGCAGGTGATGTGGCCTCCTCCTCGTGCTCTAGCTGAACATCTACAAGTCCCTCCTCAGGGATAGTAGGTAAAGCTCTCATGTTCCTGGGGTGTCTCCTCTGTCTGGGTCTATGTCGTCTCCTCTGTCTAGGTTGCCTCTCAGCAACATGATCCTTAGTCTCGATCCGAGAGTCCATCCTGAAATAAACATAAAACAGGTAATGCTAATAGAAAGTGAACAAATGCAGAAAAGACAGATGGAATGTCATCTTATCTTTTTGCATTTGTGTAAAATCTTATCTTAGATAAAGCTATTTGATTGTCTAATAAGTCGCAAGCCTGTATACATTAGATCAGTGATAACAATACTAGATTAAAAATAAACTAAGAAATAAAAAGGACAGGAAAATTAAGATAAGCTTGGGGTGAAAATTAAGATAAGCTTGGGGTGCCTCCCAAGAGCGCTTTGTTTAACGATTCTTTTAGCTCGACTCTTGTACCTTTCTAGCTGACTCATGGTGGTTCGAAGATAAAGACATCCTCATGAATGGGGAAGTCTTCGATGTAATGCTTTAACCGATGGCCATTTACATTAAAATTACCTTCTGGTGATTCGAGTTCGACTGCACCATAAGGGAATACCTTTTAGATTCTGAATGGTCCGGTCCACCTGATCTTGAATTTTCCAGAGAACTTTTTGAAGCGCGAATTGAAGAGAAGCACTTTATCTCCTGGTTTGAACCTCGAGAGTTTAAGCTTGGAATCATGAATCCTCTTGGTTCTATCTTTGTAGTTCAGGGAGTTTTCATATGCATGATTTCTTAATTCAGCCAATTCATTTAATTGCATTCTCCGATGGGAACCTGTTACAGAAGTGTCCAGATTGCAATTCTTCAGCACCTAATATGCTTTGTATTCCAACTCCACTGGTAGGTGACATGCCTTGCCATAAACCAGATGATATGGTGTGGTACCTAAAGGTGTTTTGTAAGCAGTTCTAAATGCCCACAACGCATCGTCTAATTTGTCAGCCCACATATCCCCATGATTTCCGACTGTTCGCTCCAAGATTCTCTTAAAAGCTATGTTCGTGATCTCAGCTTGTCCATTCGTTTGTGGATGATAGGTGGTGGACATCTTGTGAGTGACGCCATACTGCTGCATAACCTTCATGAATTGAGTGTTGCAGAAGTGAGTGCCACGATCACTTATGATAGCTCTTGGAGTTCCGAATCGACGGAATAGTTGTTTAAGAAACTTTGCCACTACTCTGGCATCATTTGTAGGGAAAGCTTGTGCTACGGCCCACCTGGAGACATAATCGACAGCAACTAAGATGTATTCTTTTCCATTTAACTTCGGAAAAGGTCCCATAAAATCTAATCCCCAGATATCAAAGATCTCACAAGCCTGGATATTAGTGAGTGGCATTTCGTTCCTTGCTGACACATTGCCTTGTCTTTGGCAAATGTCACAGCGTTTCACCAGATCATAAGTATCTCGATAAATGGTTGGCCAGTAAAAGCCAGAATCATACATCTTTCGTGCTGTTAAGTTAACTGCGTGATGTCCTCTAGTAGGTCCATGGTGACTTTGTCGAAGTATTTGTTCTGCTTCCTTCCCATCGACGCATCTTCTAATGATCTGACCAGGGTAAACCTTAAAGAGGAAAGGATCGTCCCAATAGTAATTCTTTATATCTCGGAAGAATCTTCGTCTCTGAGATGTCGGCATTCCTTTGGGTATTATGTTTCCCACCAGGAAATTAGCATGATCAGCATACCAAGGATCTTTGGATGTAGATCCTTGATGGTATTTGCCGATGTGCATGAGTTGTTCTTCAGGAAACTGGTCTTGAATATCCTTTTCATTAAGCTGCTGTAGTGTAGGATTTTCTAATCGGCTTAGATGATCTGCTGTAACGTTTTCTGCTCCTTTCTTGTCTCTAATCTCGATATCGAATTCTTGTAGGAGTAGAATCCATCTCAGCAGTCTAGGCTTTGCATCTTGCTTTTTGAAAAGATATTTCAAGGCTGAATGATCTGTATAGACAATAGTCTTTGACAACATAAGATAGGAACGAAATTTATCGAAAGTGAATACTACCGCAAGCAGCTCCTTTTCTGTGGTTGTGTAATTCTCTTGAGCATCTGTGAGCGTTTTGCTGGCATAGTATATTGGTTGAAAGTGCTTATCCTTCCTCTGTCCCAATACAGCTCCAACTGCGAAATCACTGGCGTCGCACATGATCTCAAATGAAAGGCTCCAATCTGGGGCAATCATTATTGGTGCATGTACAAGCTGATCTTTCAGGTAGTTAAAAGCTTGGAAACATTCATCTGTAAAGGCAAACGGAGTATCATTTTCGAGAAGATGAGTCATAGGTCGAGAGATCTTAGAGAAATCCTTAATGAAGCGACGGTAGAATCCTGCGTGACCTAGAAAACTTCGGATGGCTTTAACAGAAGTAGGTGGAGGAACTTTTGAGATAGTTTCAACTTTAGCTTTGTCAGCTTCAATTCCGGCTTTTGATATGCGGTGCCCTAAGACTATTCCTTCTTTTACCATGAAATGGCATTTTTCCCAATTCAAAACGAGGTTTGATTCTTCACATCGGGCAAGCATCCTATCCAAGTTGGAAAGACAATAAGAGAAAGAATCTATAAAAAAACTGAGAAGTCGTCCATGAATACTTCCATGCATTGTTCAATCATGTCATGAAAAATTGCCACCATGCATCGCTGAAATGTAGCGGGTGCATTACATAAACCAAATGGCATACGTCGGTAAGCGAAAGTTACATATGGACATGTGAATGTTGTCTTTTCTTGGTCCTTTGGATCGAGAGGAATCTGAAAATAACCGGAGAATCCATCAAGAAAACAGTACAATTCATTTCCTGATAATCTTTCCCGCATCTGATCAATGAACGGTAGAGGGAAGTGATCTTTTGGAGTGGCTTCATTTAGTTTTTGGTAATCAATACACACCCTCCAACCGGTGACGGCTCGTGTTGGAATTAATTCATTGTTTTCGTTAGCGATAACCGTCATTCCTCCTTTCTTTGGGACAACATGAACTGGGCTGACCCAAGGGGAATCTGAAATAGGGTAAATCAGGCCAGCGTCCAAGAGTTTGATAACTTCCATTGTAACAACCGGTCAAAAAGTCAATTTTCGCACCAATTTTAAACTTTAAATAATTACATTTTAAAGTTCAAGTGAAATATTTTTATTAAAAATATTTACCAAATAACTTAAACAAAATTAAAGATTTGAAATATTAAATTTACATTTTGATCGAATAAATAAACACGGGTATTTTTCACTGTGATTGTAGACCACAGTATACGAAGTGAGTATCTGGGAATGGATAAAAACCATCCCCAAACTCTCATTCTTTCATTTCCATTTCATTTTCACACACACAAAAACCCTCTCACCAAATTCTCTCCAATTTTCGGATTTTGCAAACCAACCAACAAAAGTTACATTTTCGGAATCACCGTCGAGCAAGGAACAAGATTAACAAAGGCAACATCATCATTTTCGGCCTCCTTTAGCTTCGATTTGCATTTGTAAAAAAATTTCTAAAATCCTAGATTTAATCATTTTGGTGTAATGTTGGGATGTAATATTGTGTACACAACTTGGTTATAACCTAAACAACAAAGAAAACATGATTTTACGGCTTAAAAATGCGTTTGGATTGGGTTTTGGATCGGAAAATCGCGACAGTCACTACTTTCTGGGCTGGTGTTCATCTTTGCGACACAACGCCTATGTCGCATGTTATGTCGCATAAACCGTGTTGTGTCATAGACTATGTCGTATTTTGTGTCGTATCTCGTGTCGTACCCTTGTGTCGTAAACCAAATACGACACAACCCTTATGTCGCTATTGATTTAGCACCGAAAAGCTTATGCGACACAACCCTTGTGTCGCTAAGCTCTTGTGTCGCATTTCCATACGACACAACCCTTGTGTCGCATGACGAATTTTTATGTCGCAATTAGTGTCGCAAAAACCCAAAAACAGAAGCCAAAAACATTCTAAGTGTTTAAAAATCACTTTTCAATAACTAAACCAAATACGATACGATTAATACGCAAAATGGGTAAATCAAAGTATAATAATAATGGTTAAGGTCATTATTATAAATCTGTCACCGAACCCCCGTACCCAGTTTCCAAACATGAACAACAAATAAATATTTACACAACTCGGTTAGACAAACTGATTTGTCTCATACTTATATGACCTCACGTATTTAGGAAACTAGGAGGTTACTTATCGGACGACGCGCGTATCATAGGATCGCCAACTCACAGGTGAGTTTCATAGCCCCACTATTTCAACTGTTTTACTGTTTTTGGGGTGAAACACATGCTCAATAACTGTTTTCGAATTATATAAATTAACTTTTATAATTCACAATTATTTATATTACTGTATGTAATACGAATGTGTAATACTTAGGAATTACACCTACCATACTGTGTGAGATAGTATCAATACTTAACCTAGATAGGTTACAACCGTACACAGTTAGATTGATGGAAAACAATTACCATTACATAACCTGATTAAGTTATCACTATCCATTGACCATATTGTCACGGGACAATACTATCATTTATATTAGAACTGGTTAGTTCTACTTACACTGGACAACGACTAGACTTTTACAGGATTAGTCTTCCTTTTAGGAACTAAAACTGTTGACACACTCCATGAGCCTTAGAATGGAAATTGTTCTTAGGTGAACATTTTCCCGAGATCCCAGAAATACTTGCTAGGCTTAAGGCTAGGAGTATACAATAGTAACATACGTTAGTATAGACTCTTTATACTAATACAAACCAACTAGGTGATGACTGTTCATACCTAGGCTCAATGTGTTACACTTTATATCTAAGTATTGTACATATATATTTAGATACAATATATTACTTCATGCGTGACATGATACACTGTTACTTGTGTTTGTAGATTTGACTAATATAGGTATATATATATATATATATACTCATACACGATATCAAGCACTTGGTGCTTCTTACGATTTACATATGCATATTGGCATACATACATACAAACACAACTAGTCAAGTCAGGTGCGTCATAGTACGGCTGGCACTCATTTACTTAGCTAGGTCTGTCGTAGTACAGCTCGCTCTACATTTCACCGATCGGGCTTGTCGTTGTACAGCCGGCTCAATTACATACTTTGCTTGCGAGCAATGCAGACGATGTTCCAGAAGGGACACACAACGATGCCACGGTAAAGTGGGCACAAAACGATGCCACGGTATTGCAGTGGGCACAAGGACGTATTCACGGTAAAGTGATACCACGGATGGGCGGGGTTACGCTCGTGATCCACAACAGTTAACGGGTAGGTGAGATTTCACGTGAGGTCGTTAGCTCAGTATTTGATTAAATACTCTATCGTAGTTCTGCGGGACTGCACGGTTACTCATACTCAGCAACGGATCGGCGAGCTTATACTCAAGATCGTTGACTTAATTTACGTTGCCGAAGGCAACACTACATGCCAGGTAGGCATGCCGATTATTACTCAACATCATATGATGTGGTCATACATTTACTTGGACTATACTCAGGCAGGTTTTGCCTCGCATTGGCTTATTTCACTTAATACCAGATAGGTATCCAGGCTCGGAATGCCTCAATTAATATGTACTTGAGTACATACCACTATTACTTAGGTATTAGATACCTCGACTAGCGTACACACATCGGTGATTACAACTTCAACTTAATACAAAGCAGAATCGTGGATTCTGGACTATTTTTCTAAACATACTAGGTTTTATACTTTATGTTTTCAACTAACAATCCTATGAACTCACCAGCTTTATAGCTGACTCGTTTTAGCATGTGTTCTCAGGTGCCCAGCAAGATTAGGATTTCTACAAGAATTGGCTTGATCGAGTCGCATATTTTCAAACATTAGGACTACTCTGCATTTACTTTGCATTTTCAAAATTATGTATTTGGAATTTACTACAATCTCGCAACTATTTAAACTTTTATTTTGGAAATGTAATAACTATTTTCAAACGTCTTATTTAGAGTCATTCATTTTATATCTTATGCTGTGATATTTAATTTGGTAACACCCGACCCGACCGCTTCCGCAACCCAAAATTTGAGGGTGTTACAGATTGGTATCAGAGCCTAAGGTTATAGTGAACTAGGTTGCATTTAGTGGGCCTAGACTATGACCGTTAGGCAGTATTCCTTATTAGGTATGACTGGTTCAAGGATTACATCATACGAGTTTAATTTAACATAGCGTAGCTAACTATGTACAATTAAATAAAGATGATGTAAGATTTGAAAGGGGTTATACTGAATCAGGAATGCGTAGTTGACTCTGATTGTTATGTGCTAGACACCCTAGGCTATTATATGTACTGTAGGTATATATGAATAGGCCTTACATGTGTACTACTTCTACGTATCTATATATATACTGAGTATATATAACACAATTCCGCTGTACCATCATATACTTACGAAGAGGCACATCGCCGTCTTCCTCACCATCGCGACTCAACACTTTCTCTATATGTACTCATAGGAGAACATCACGCTTATCGCTGAACCTCGGGAAGAAGGTATAAACATTACCAATTGGGATGGAAACCCACACATGCTAAACGTCCACAAAAATTAAAACAAACTGACAACTTTTCAATCTTGATTATAAGGGTCACCATTGGATTAGCAATGACTAAGTCCACAAAAATTATCAAGATAACAACTTGATCATTTTGATCATCACAAAACAATACCTCGGTGTTAGCCTTCGTGCTACAATTTTGAAATTTAGAAACATCAACGCAATCGATGGCCTTAGGGCTACACTCAAACAACTCACAGCTCGTGGTGCTGCGTTACACGGTATGTTGATACCACAATTCGGCACGTTAGTGCAACACTCACAGTATGTTTATACTGCATTTGGCACATTAGTGCTACATTCACAGTACATGGGTACTGCAATTATGGTGCCGCAGGCACTTGATTACGGCACGTGGTGCTGCATTTCATAGTACTTTGGTACTACAATCACAATACATTGGTATTTCAATTACTGTGCTGATAGCACTGCATTACAGTACGTTGTTACTACACTCCGGTGCTTTAGGCACTGCATTTCAGCATTTGGTGCTACTCTCAATATGCATGTAGACTTGTTATAGTTACATGTACGAATTATATATACATATGCACTTACTTGATTGGGCACAAGGTGCCGCACCTGACTTTTACTATGAACGTATACTTGTATAGTTACGTGTACACCATATATGTATATATGACTACCCTACTGGCCACAAGGTGTCCCACTTTATTACTTTGCGTATGAACACTCGCTATAGGCACTTGTACACTTATACGCATACACGATTACCTTACTGGGCACGAAGTGTCACACCACGACTACTCAGGCATGTGATGCCTCATTCGATGAATACACTCTAATTTATTGGGATTACATCTATAGTACTTTAGTACTACATTATAGTCTGATAGACTACGACAATACCATAGTTCTGGTCGAACTGTATATAATACACAACTAGGTCGTTAGTACGACCACATATTTAAAAATTCCAAAGTCCGAGGACTTTCATACAGACACCTTAGGTGGTTTCTGGATCATTATCACTTTTACATCCGTGGGCAACGGTGTAATACCGATTTACGTATACAACTACAATAATCAAAATCTTTGAATAAAGATCTCACACTTTGTCATTTCACTCTTATTTAAGAATCATGCCGCCTAAACGACAAACCTTCACCCAAGTTGAACGAGACCAGTTCGCGGATCAAAGAGTAGCTGAGGCTCTAGCTACTCGGAACCAAGCAAAACCTTGTACCTTTAAGGACTTCCTGAGGTGCGAACCACCAAACTTCGTCGGAACTGAAGGGGTTGTCGGATTAATCCGATGGTTCGAGAAGATAGAATCGATATTCTACATATGCAACTGCCCCGACGACTGCAAAGTCATGTACGCCACATACACTCTCCAGGATAATGCCTCTATGTGACAACCGTCAATTTAGGACTAGAATTTAGTGCCTAATCAAGTTTTAATACATGTAATTAGTTATGTGTTAGGCTAATTAATGTATCAATTATCATATATATTGTTGAATATATATCTACACAATTATGCGGTTTATTTAAATCGTACGAGTTTCAAATCGAATGAATTTCGATACAATAAATACGGACGTTGGTGAATAATTTTATTAAGAAATACAAATATTATCTAATAACTCAATTTTATTCAGAATCTCATTTATTGTAATATTTCGTATCCAAGTTTTATTACACAATTAATGTATACGAGATTAAAAATACAAACGCGCAAACAAATAAAACGAATTTCCCTTTTAAATATCATAAATAGATAACTGGTAAAATTTTACAATAAAATATTTTATAATAATTTATAATTTAAAATGGAAAATTTAAACGAATAAAATAAATATTTAACGTTAAATGACTGAGAAAACGAACACCACGCGGAGCACGGGACGGAGACTGCGAGGTGAGGCTTTCACCTACACCCCACCTCTCCTTCATTCTTTCTTTCATTTTCATTCTCCAAAAACACACACACACCAAAAACACTCTCACCAAATTCATACAAAATTTCGGAATCATCAAATCCGACAACAAAACTTACATTTTCGGAACCACCATCAAGTGAGGAACAAGATTAACAAAAGCTCTACCATCGTTTTCGGCCTCCATCTTCTTCGATTTGCATTTGTAAGGAAATTTCTAAAAACTTAGATTTCTTTAGTTTTATGTAATATTTTGATGTTTTGATGTTTACACAACTTATATATGTCCATTACAAAGATTAGAACACAGTTTTATAGCTTAAAAACGAGTTTAAATTGAGTTTTGGCCGGAAAAATCGCGAACAGCCGGACTTTCTGGGCTGGTGTTCGTCCATGCGACACAAGCCTTGTGTCGCATGTTGTGTCGTATTTTGCCCTTTATGTCGCACCTTGTGTCGTATAAATCCTTTAGTGTCGTAACTCATGCGACACAATATTGTGTCGCACTCTATGTCGCAAACTATGTCGTACTTCTATACGACACAACCACTATGTCGCTATTAAATTAGCATTTCGTATTCGATGCGACACAGTCCCTGTGTCGTATCCTTGTGTCGCATGACGTCTGCGACACAACCATTGTGTCGCATGTCAAATCTTTGTGTCGCATGTTGTGTCGCAAAACACAGAAAAACCAGAATTTTGAAGTCAAAGTTACTGTTCAAAAAAGTCAAATTTACTGTAGCAGTACTGTAGCAAAGTCAACATTTTAGAATTTTTATTATTTCAACTAAATCACCAACGGGCCGTACACATTTTCAAAACTTACAAAACAGATTATTCAATCAACCAAGTCGTAGTAACTTGGATAATTTAGTCAATCAAGTCGTAGTAACTTGAAACAAAACAATTAATCAACCAAATCGTAGTAATTTGGACATATATAATTAAATAACAACTACAAAGGTAGTCTTTCGAGATACCGGTACAATTAATAACAATCAAGTGTCGTGGACACATTCAGGTTTCAAGTCTTTGGACATCAACTCACAGCTAATTACTTCAAGTTTATTAACTTAAACACTCCAAGACTCAGGTGAGTTTCATAGCCCCATTTTCACTGCTTTACAACTAGGGGTGTGATATTACTACTAGATTTTGTTTTACAAGTAGAACGCAAGTGCCAAACTTCAAATACTACATGAGTTTCAAGCTAATCAATTTAAAGTCCTCCATAAGCATAGTCTCTAGTATTTTATAGCGTGAATGTTAGTATATGATATCATATGGGATTGACAATCCTCATCCGGGTTAGCACGCACTAACTGGTCAAACGGATGTATTAGCATTTGGGAAGACGAGTGTTGATTAGGCACTCGTAGGAGGCATTTCAAGTTAGGTTTCCTTAAGTGGGCCTGACAAATCAAGTTAAGCTCAGACTATGTGCTCATGGACAGTATAACTTTTATTTTGCTTAATTGCATTTTAAATTCAATATAAATCTTGCGGTTCTGACAGCTATACATTGACATACAAACCTGTGAGCTCACCAGCGTTTTCGCTGACCCATTTTAGTATTTATCACAGGTACCTAGCAGTAGGTTGGCTGCACAAGCAAGAAATATTAGCTCGAGTCAGCATACATACAACTAGAGATTGGACTGCATTATTATATTTTGTAAAAGTAATTATGCTATGTAATTTCTCAATTTCAGGAATCGAGCTAATGTAACTATATTTTGATGTAAATATTTACTTTATCTATACAAGTTTAAAACGTCGCTTATAGTGGTCGTTCATTATATCTTATGTGCTTTGTATATTGATTAGTGATACCCAAATCAAGCTTCCGCAAATCATTAAATTTGGGGGTGTCACAGATTGGTATCAGAGCCTAAGGTTATAGTGAACTAGGTTGCATTTAGTGGGCCTAGACTATGACCGTTAGGCAGCATTCCTTATTAGTTATGACTAGTTCAGGGATTACATCATACGACTTTAATTTAACATAGCCTGATCAACTATGTACAATTAGAGAAAGATGATGTGAAATCTAAAAGAGTTATGTTGAACAGGAATGCATTATTTGACTCTGACCTCGAGAGAAACGGGACTCAAAACACGTCTGTGCTAGACACTCAATAGGTTATTATGTGATATACATATATTTACATAAGTAGACCTCATTACAACTTTAGGCTATATTATATTATATGAATATAGGCCTCTTTCTCTCTAACGCTTTGTCTCGAAATGACAAACACACCACTAGTTCATCATACTCGGACTAGTATCTTATTTCATTTCCTTGTTCTTTCTTACTCAGCATCATGCCTCATCGTCGTCAAATTACCCTTAGCGAAGCTGAGATCGCGGGAATAATTGCCCGCAGTGTGACCGAAGCCTTGGCTACCCGAACACCACCCGGTAGCGAGGACACAGCAACCAATACTCCACCACCCAAACCTTGCTCCTATAAGGACTTTCTTAGCTGTAAACCGCTACACTTCAAGGGCACGGAAGGTGCCATTGGCTTGATCCGTTGGATTGAGCGTATGGAATCTGTTTTCAGTCTCTGCGACTGCACTGAGAACAACAAGGTCAAATTCGCTGCTTACACCTTTCAGGAAGGTGCACTCACGTGGTGGAAAACCCACGCAAACTCTGTAGGCCTTGAGGTTGCAAATCGGCTTCCTTGGGCCGAACTGAAGAAGAAACTGACAGAAAAATACTGTCCTGAAGAGGAATTGCACAGGCTGGAAGAAGAATTCTGGCATCTGGAGGTGCAGGGAAATGATGTTGCTGAATATACCACCAAGTTTCAGCAGTTTGCCTTATTATGCCCGGGTTTGGTCGAACCAGAAAGTAAGGGCATTAAGAAATACATTCGTGGACTTCCCGAGAACATCCAGGGCAACGTCGCCTCATCCAAACCAACTACTACTGAGAGTGCCACTCGATTGGCCCACGAACTCATGGCTCTAGTTGTCAGCCGTGAGACTTCCAACACCTCATCCTCTAACAACAACAAACGCAAATCTACTGAGCACCACCACAACTCAAACAAGAAAAACAACGCCATCCAAGTCTACAACACCAACTCTGAATCCAACCGCAGCTACACCGGGGACAGACCTTATTGTCCCAAGTGTAACTATCACCACTTTGGTCAGTGCGGTACTCCTTGCAACAACTGCAGGAGGTACGGGCATTCGACTAAGGATTGCCGAGCCCCCAAATCCAACAACAGCCCCTCTGACAAAAATACCCGACAACCTAAGTCCTGCTACGAATGTGGAAACCCAGGACACTTTAGGGATTCTTGCCCAAAATTGAAGAACAAGGGCAACAACAACAACCACCGCAACAACAACAACAACACCAAAAGTAGCGCCTTCGTGATCAACTCAGGGGACGCCCGTCAGGACCCGAACGTGGTCACGGGTATGTTCCTCCTCAACAATTTAACTGCTTCCATACTGTTTGATACTGGTGCCGATAGAAGTTTTATTTCCGATGAATTTTGCCCTCTACTTGACATTACACCTGTTGCTTTAGACGTTAAGTACACCGTAGAGCTAGCAAATGGCAAATTGATAGAAACCAATAGTGTGATGCCTAATTGCACTTTAAATCTAGCCGACGAAATCTTCTCCATAGATCTTATGCCTATTGAGATAGGAAGTTTCGATGTCATCGTAGGCATGGACTGGTTATCCAAACATCGTGCCGAAATCATCTGCTATGACAAAATTGTTCGCATACCTCTCACTGTCGGTAGAACCCTAGTCATACAGGGGGAGACCGGAGGGACGAGGCTTAACATCATATCTTGTCTTAAAACCCGGAAATTTCTGAGAAAGGGTTATCCATCAATCCTCGCGCACATCATGGAGAAAAAGTCGGAGGAGAAGCGACTTGAGGATGTTCCAATTGTTCGAGACTTTCCAGAAGTCTTTCCTGAGGAACTGCCTGGTCTACCACCACCAAGACAGGTTGAGTTCTCAATCGATCTTGTACCAGGTGTTGCGCCTGTGGCCCGAGCACCATACCATTTAGCTCCATCCGAACTTCAGGAGCTGTCCACCCAATTACAGGAACTCCTGGAACGAGGATTTATCAGGCCGAGTTCTTCACCTTGGGGAGCTCCGGTCCTATTTGTTAAGAAGAAAGATGGTTCTTTTCGAATGTGTATCGACTATCGAGAGTTGAACAAGTTAACTGTCAAGAACCGGTATCCACTTCCTCGAATCGATGACCTGTTCGACCAACTTCAAGGGTCGAGTTGTTATTCAAAGATTGATCTCCGATCCGGTTATCACCAATTGCGTGTTCGCGATGCCGATATTCCAAAAACCGCTTTCAGAACCCGTTACGGGCATTACGAATTCCAAGTGATGCCATTTGGCCTAACCAATGCACCGGCTGTATTCATGGACCTTATGAATCGGGTGTGTAAACCTTACCTTGATAAGTTTGTCATTGTATTCATCGATGACATCCTCATATATTCACGAAGCAAAGTAGAGCATGCGCAACACCTCAGAACCATCCTTGAACTACTTAAACACGAGGAGCTCTATGCCAAGTTCTCTAAGTGTGAGTTCTGGATCAAAACCGTTCAATTCCTTGGTCACGTGATTGACAGTCAGGGGATTCACGTCGACCCGTCAAAAATCGAGGCAATCAAAGACTGGCAATCGCCAACCACTCCGACCGAACTACGGCAGTTTTTAGGACTGGCCGGATATTATCGACGATTCATTGAAAATTTCTCCAAGATAGCCATACCACTCACGACGCTGACCCAGAAAGACAAAAAGTTTGACTGGACTGATAAACAAGAATCGGCATTCCAACTCTTAAAACAAAAGCTTTGCAGTGCTTCTATCCTATCATTACCCGAAGGCACTGATGACTTCGTGGTATACTGCGATGCTTCTCATCAAGGTCTCGGTTGCGTGCTCATGCAACGAGACAAAGTCATAGCTTATGCTTCCCGACAGCTCAAGATTCATGAAAAGAATTACACCACCCACGACCTCGAGCTAGGAGCTGTCGTTTTTGCCCTCAAAATCTGGAGACATTACCTTTATGGTACCAGGTGTACAATCTTTACCGACCATAAAAGCCTTCAACACATATTCGATCAGAAGGATCTCAACATGAGGCAACGTCGATGGGTCGAGTTGCTTACCGATTACGACTGCGAACTCAAATATCATCCAGGCAAAGCAAATGTTGTTGCTGACGCCCTCAGTCGAAAAGAGCGAGTGAAACCACTTCGGGTTCGAGCCCTCAGTATGACCATTCACAACAATTTAAACATTCAAATTCTCACTGCTCAACTCGAAGCCTTAAAACCCGAAAATGTCAAAGATGAAGCCTTGTGGGGCATGGATAAACAATTCGAAATCAGACCTAACGGGATTAGGTATTTCTCAAACCGAATCTGGTTGCCTAAATATGGGAACCTACGAGACTTGGTGATGGATGAAGCTCACAAGTCTAAATATTCTATCCACCCGGGGTCCGATAAAATGTACCACGGTATCAAGGACTTCTACTGGTGGCCGAACATGAAATCTGAAATTGCCACCTATGTCAGCAAGTGCCTTACTTGCTCCAAAGTCAAAATCGAATATCAAAAACCTTCTGGTTTACTTCAACAACCCAGTCTTCCTGAATGGAAATGGGAACAAATTGCCATGGACTTCATAACCAAACTACCCAAATCCCCGAACGGTTGCGATTCCATTTGGGTGATCGTGGATCGTCTCACAAAATCTGCTCACTTCCTGGAAATCAAGGAATCTGACAAAATGGAACGCCTCACCAACATTTATCTGAAGGAAATCGTGACCAAACACGGTGTTCCAATCTCAATTATCTCCGATAGGGATAGTCGTTTCACTTCACAATTTTGGCAATCACTTCAAAAATCCCTGGGTACTCGACTGGATATGAGTACCGCATACCATCCTCAAACCGACGGTCAAAGTGAACGAACCATTCAAACACTTGAAGACATGCTACGGGCCTGCGTAGTAGACTTTGGTGTAAACTGGGAAAAACATCTACCATTGTGCGAGTTCTCGTACAACAACAGTTATCATACCAGCATCAAAGCTGCACCCTTCGAGGCACTGTACGGTCGTAAGTGCCGGTCACCTATCTGTTGGACCGAAGTTAGGGACAGCCAACTCACGGGTCCAGAAATCATTCACGAGACGACCGAGAGAATCGTAGAAATTCAAAACAAACTCAAAGCCGCGCGTGATCGTCAGAAAAGTTATGCTGATGTGAGACGCAAGCCACTCGAGTTCCAGGTTGGGGATCGAGTTCTACTCAAAGTATCGCCTTGGAAAGGCGTAATCCGATTTGGCAAACGAGGGAAGTTAAATCCCAGATACATTGGACCATTCGAGATCCTCGAAAAGATTGGTCCAGTGGCATATCGATTGCAGCTGCCATCCGAACTCAGCAGCGTGCATCCCACATTTCATGTTTCAAATCTGAAGAAGTGTCTGTCTGATGAGACACTTATCATTCCACTCGATGAAATTCGAGTTGACGAAAAACTTCACTTTGTTGAGGAACCCGCTGAAATCATGGACCGTGAGGTCAAACAACTTAAACAAAGTCGTATTCCTATCGTCAAAGTTAGGTGGAATTCGCGGCGCGGTCCGGAATTCACTTGGGAACGGGAAGACCAAATGCGACTCAAGTATCCTCAACTCTTCACTGATTCAACGTCAAACACGACTTCAACATAAATTTCGGGACGAAATTCTTCTAACAGGGGGAGAATGTGACAACCGTCAATTTAGGACTAGAATTTAGTGCCTAATCAAGTTTTAATACATGTAATTAGTTATGTGTTAGGCTAATTAATGTATCAATTATCATATATATTGTTGAATATATATCTACACAATTATGCGGTTTATTTAAATCGTACGAGTTTCAAATCGAATGAATTTCGATACAATAAATACGGACGTTGGTGAATAATTTTATTAAGAAATACAAATATTATCTAATAACTCAATTTTATTCAGAATCTCATTTATTGTAATATTTCGTATCCAAGTTTTATTACACAATTAATGTATACGAGATTAAAAATACAAACGCGCAAACAAATAAAACGAATTTCCCTTTTAAATATCATAAATAGATAACTGGTAAAATTTTACAATAAAATATTTTATAATAATTTATAATTTAAAATGGAAAATTTAAACGAATAAAATAAATATTTAACGTTAAATGACTGAGAAAACGAACACCACGCGGAGCACGGGACGGAGACTGCGAGGTGAGGCTTTCACCTACACCCCACCTCTCCTTCATTCTTTCTTTCATTTTCATTCTCCAAAAACACACACACACCAAAAACACTCTCACCAAATTCATACAAAATTTCGGAATCATCAAATCCGACAACAAAACTTACATTTTCGGAACCACCATCAAGTGAGGAACAAGATTAACAAAAGCTCTACCATCGTTTTCGGCCTCCATCTTCTTCGATTTGCATTTGTAAGGAAATTTCTAAAAACTTAGATTTCTTTAGTTTTATGTAATATTTTGATGTTTTGATGTTTACACAACTTATATATGTCCATTACAAAGATTAGAACACAGTTTTATAGCTTAAAAACGAGTTTAAATTGAGCTTTGGCCGGAAAAATCGCGAACAGCCGGACTTTCTGGGCTGGTGTTCGTCCATGCGACACAAGCCTTGTGTCGCATGTTGTGTCGTATTTTGCCCTTTATATCGCACCTTGTGTCGTATAAATCCTTTAGTGTCGTAACTCATGCGACACAATATTGTGTCGCACTCTATGTCGCAAACTATGTCGTACTTCTATACGACACAACCACTATGTCGCTATTAAATTAGCATTTCGTATTCGATGCGACACAGTCCCTGTGTCGTATCCTTGTGTCGCATGACGTCTGCGACACAACCATTGTGTCGCATGTCAAATCTTTGTGTCGCATGTTGTGTCGCAAAACACAGAAAAACCAGAATTTTGAAGTCAAAGTTACTGTTCAAAAAAGTCAAATTTACTGTAGCAGTACTGTAGCAAAGTCAACATTTTAGAATTTTTATTATTTCAACTAAATCACCAACGGGCCGTACACATTTTCAAAACTTACAAAACAGATTATTCAATCAACCAAGTCGTAGTAACTTGGATAATTTAGTCAATCAAGTCGTAGTAACTTGAAACAAAACAATTAATCAACCAAATCGTAGTAATTTGGACATATATAATTAAATAACAACTACAAAGGTAGTCTTTCGAGATACCGGTACAATTAATAACAATCAAGTGTCGTGGACACATTCAGGTTTCAAGTCTTTGGACATCAACTCACAGCTAATTACTTCAAGTTTATTAACTTAAACACTCCAAGACTCAGGTGAGTTTCATAGCCCCATTTTCACTGCTTTACAACTAGGGGTGTGATATTACTACTCGATTTTGTTTTACAAGTAGAACGCAAGTGCCAAACTTCAAATACTACATGAGTTTCAAGCTAATCAATTTAAAGTCCTCCATAAGCATAGTCTCTAGTATTTTATAGCGTGAATGTTAGTATATGATATCATATGGGATTGACAATCCTCATCCGGGTTAGCACGCACTAACCGGTCAAACGGATGTATTAGCATTTGGGAAGACGAGTGTTGATTAGGCACTCGTAGGAGGCATTTCAAGTTAGGTTTCCTTAAGTGGGCCTGACAAATCAAGTTAAGCTCAGACTATGTGCTCATGGACAGTATAACTTTTATTTTGCTTAATTGCATTTTAAATTCAATATAAATCTTGCGGTTCTGACAGCTATACATTGACATACAAACCTGTGAGCTCACCAGCGTTTTCGCTGACCCATTTTAGTATTTATCACAGGTACCTAGCAGTAGGTTGGCTGCACAAGCAAGAAATATTAGCTCGAGTCAGCATACATACAACTAGAGATTGGACTGCATTATTATATTTTGTAAAAGTAATTATGCTATGTAATCTCTCAATTTCAGGAATCGAGCTAATGTAACTATATTTTGATGTAAATATTTACTTTATCTATACAAGTTTAAAACGACGCATATAGTGGTCGTTCATTATATCTTATGTGCTTTGTATATTGATTAGTGATACCCAAATCAAGCTTCCGCAAATCATTAAATTTGGGGGTGTCACACTCTACCTGGTGGAATTTCCACGCCCGAACTATAGGGATCGATACCGCACACGAACTCCCATGGGAGGAGCTGAAATGAATCATGAGGGACAAGTACTGCCCCAGCGAGGTACTCCACAAACTTGAGGACGAAATTTGGCACCTCACCGTAAAAGACAACGACATCGAGACATACACCAACCGTTTTCAACAACTAGCTCACCTTTGCCCAACCATAGTAAACCCTGAAAGCCAACGAATCGAAAGGTACATCGGTGGACTTCCGATGCAAATTGAGGGAATGGTCACCGCCTCCAAACCCGCTACTATTGAAGAGGCTATACGCATGGCCCACAGACTCATGGCACAGGTGGTTCGACGTGGAACATCTGCAACTGAAAACAATCAAGGGAAATGGAATGGAGATTCCAGCACTAGTCATGACCCAACAAACCAACCCGAACCCTTGAGGTCCTACACTACCGAACCCAATGAAAAACGAGGCTATGCGGGTAACAAACCATTTTGTCACGGTTGTAAGCGTCATCATGATGGCTCATGTGGTTTACCCTGTGAAAGATGCCAACGATTTGGACACAAAATCTGGGATTGCAGGGTTCCCGCCAATCCCGACTCTCAAAGGATATGCTTCAAATGTAAGGAACCCGGTCACTACAAGAGGGATTGCCTAAGGAAACGCAAAATTCACCTGACCGGCTCCGAATGAACCGAATAAACTTCGACAATAATGTAGGTACGTCCTTCCTCAAAAACATGATCCTTCAAGTTCTGATTTACACCAGGCGTGTACTTTTGCTCCTCGGTATTTCTTTTATCAACTAAATGCCGAGTACATCATAGGGCTAGTTAGCCTAGGACAACGTAAAACTCAAGGTTTGCTTTCAGCAGACTGGACCAACTGAGCATTCACCGATCATTTAACCCTGATAGGACTACTTCCTTAACGTCCACTTTGTGACCACTGCCTAGTCCCGGATGGACTACCACGTAAACGGTTACTTTGTAACCAAGAATTAAATAACAACATAAACAAACGAAATAGTCGGTGATCTGACTACTATGACAAACCACGACACAGTCAAGGATTGACTGCTTTCAAACTCGACATAGACATTGTATGTCTACCATCTACTCGATGAACTCCTCGTACATACACTTCTCCCCAGACCTCACGCGTTAGCAACTTCGCACGAAATTTCGGGACGAAATTTTCTTAACAGGGGGAGAATGTAACAACCGCTCAAAAAGTCAATTTTCGCACCAATTTTAAACTTTAAATAATTACATTTTAAAGTTCAAGTGAAATATTTTTATTAAAAATATTTACCAAATAACTTAAACAAAATTAAAGATTTGAAATATTAAATTTACATTTTGATCGAATAAATAAACACGGGTATTTTTCACTGTGATTGTAGACCACAGTATATGAAGTGAGTATCTGGGAATGGATAAAAACCATCCCCAAACTCTCATTCTTTCATTTCCATTTCATTTTCACACACACAAAAACCCTCTCACCAAATTCTCTCCAATTTTTGGATTTTGCAAACCAACGAACAAAAGTTACATTTTCGGAATCACCGTCGAGCAAGGAACAAGATTAACAAAGGCAACATCATCATTTTCGGCCTCCTTTAGCTTTGATTTGCATTTGTAAGAAAATTTCTAAAATCCTAGATTTAATCATTTTGGTGTAATGTTGGGATGTAATATTGTGTACACAACTTGGTTATAACCTAAACAACAAAGAAAACATGATTTTACGGCTTAAAAATGCGTTTGGATTGGGTTTTGGATCGGAAAATCACGACAGTCGCAACTTTCTGGGCTGGTGTTCATCTTTGCGACACAACGCCTATGTCGCATGTTATGTCGCATAAACCGTGTTGTGTCGTAGACTATGTCGTATTTTGTGTCGTATCTCGTGTCGTACCCTTGTGTCGTAAACCAAATACGACACAACCCTTATGTCGCTATTGATTTAGCACCGAAAAGCTTATGCAACACAACCCTTGTGTCGCTAAGCTCTTGTGTCGCATTTCAATACGACACAACCCTTGTGTCGCATGATGAATTTTTATGTCGCAATTAGTGTCGCAAAAACCCAAAAACAGAAGCCAAAAACATTCTAAGTGTTTAAAAATCAATTTTCAATAACTAAACCAAATACGATACGATTAATACGCAAAATGGGTAAATCAAAGTATAATAATAATGGTTAAGGTCATTATTATAAATCTGTCACCGAACCCCCGTACCCAGTTTCCAAACATGAACAACAAATAAATATTTACACAACTCGGTTAGACAAACTGATTTGTCTCATACTTATATGACCTCACGTATTTAGGAAACTATGAGGTTACTTATCGGACGACGAGCGTATCATAGGATCGCCAACTCACAGGTGAGTTTCATAGCCCCACTATTTCAACTGTTTTACTGTTTTCGGGGTGAAACACATGCTCAATAACTGTTTTTGAATTATATAAATTAACTTTTATAATTCACAATTATTTATATTACTGTATGTAATACGAATGTGTAATACTTAGGAATTACACCTACCATACTGTGTGAGATAGTATCAATACTTAACCTAGATAGGTTACAACCGTACACAGTTAGATTCTTGGAAAACAATTACCATTACATAACCTGATTAAGTTATCACTATCCATTGACCATATTGTCACGGGACAATACTATCATTTATATTAGAACTGGTTAGTTCTACTTACACTGGACAACGACTAGACTTTTACAGGATTAGTCTTCCTTTTAGGAACTAAAACTGTTGACACACTCCATGATCCTTAGAATGGAAATTGTTCTTAGGTGAACATTTTCCCGAGATCCCAAATATACTTGCTAGGCTTAAGGCTAGGAGTATACAATAGTAACATACGTTAGTATAGACTCTTTATACTAATACAAACCAACTAGGTGATGACTGTTCATACCTAGGCTCAATGTGTTACAATTTATATCTAAGTATTGTACATATATATTTAGATACAATATATTACTTCATGCGTGGCATGATACACTGTTACTTGTGTTTGTAGATTTGACTAGTATAGGTATATATATATATATATATATATATATATATATATATATATATATATATACTCATACACGATATCAAGCACTTGGTGCTTCTTACGATTTACATATGCATATTGGCATACATACATACAAAAACAACTACTCAAGTCAGGCGCGTCGTAGTACGGCTGGCTCTCATTTACTTAGCTAGGTCTGTCGTAGTACAGCTAGCTCTACATTTCACCGGTCGGGCTTGTCGTTGTACAGCCGGCTCAATTACATACTTTGCTTGCGAGCAATGCGGATGATGTTCCAGAAGGGACACAAAACGATGCCACGGTAAAGTGGGCACAAAACGATGCCACGGTATTGCAGTCGGCACAAGGACGTATTCGCGGTAAAGCGATACACTCACGGATGGGCGGGCTTACGCTCGTGATCCACAACAGTTAACGGGTCGATGAGATTTCACGCAAGGTCGTTAGCTCAGTATTTGATTAAATACTATATCGTAGTTCTGCGGGACTGCACGGTTACTCATACTCAGCAACGGATCGGCGAGCTTATACTCGAGATCGTTGGCTTAATTTACGTTGCCGAAGGCAACACTACATGCCAGGTAGGCATGCCGATTATTACTCAACATCATATGATGTGGTCATACATTTACTTGGACTATACTCAGGCAGGTTTTGCCTCGCTTTGGCGTATTTCACTTAATACCAGATAGGTATCCAGGCTCGGAATGCCTCAGTTAATATGTACTTGAGTACATACCACTATTACTTAGGTATTAGATACCTCGACTAGCGTATACACATCGGTGATTACAACTTCAACTTAATACAAAGCAGAATCATGGATTCTGGACTATTTTTCTAAACATACAAGGTTTTATACTTTATGTTTTCAACTAACAATCCTATGAACTCACTAGCTTTATAGCTGACTCGTTTTAGCATGTGTTCTCAGGTGCCCAACAGGATTAGGATTTCTACAAGAATTGGCTTGCTCGAGTCGCATATTTTCAAACATTGGGACTACTCTGCATTTACTTTGCATTTTCAAAATTATGTATTTGGAATTTACTACAATCTCGCAACTATTTAAACTTTTATTTTGGAAATGTAATAACTATTTTCAAACGTCTTATTTAGAGTCGTTCATTTTATATCTTATGCTATGATATTTAATTTGGTAACACCCGACCCGACCGCTTCCGCAACCCGAAATTTGAGGGTGTTACATCCTTCTTAACCACTTCTTGAATCTTTGGGTTGACTCTCCTTTGCCTTTAAATTGATGGTCTGAAGTCGTTTTCCATTAAGATCTTGTGAGTGAAATAGTTCAGACTGATCCCTTGTATGTCAGAAATCTTGCAAGCAATTGCTTTCTTATGTGACTTCAAAACTTGAATAAGTTTTACTTTCTCTTCCGACTTCAGGTCTTTTGATATGATAACTGGTAAGTGTGAAGGTCCTTCGAGAAAAGCGTATTCAAGGTGTGAGGGTAGTTCCCTCAGCTCCAATTCGGGTGGTTCTTCTATGGAAGGTTTCATCCTTGCAATTTCGTCTCTTTTAAGCTCGTCGAACTTCGTTTGAAATTCTGAATCTTCTGCAGGGATCTCTGGACTGTCGGCTGATGCTATTTCAATCCATTCTGGTTTATCGAAGAGCTCATCGTTTCTTAGCTCGTATTTTGATTTTGAAAAGTGAGAGATTGCATTGTCTTCAGTGATTATGGTATCATTGTTTTCTGTGAATGCAAATCTCTGAATTTGAGTAGAAGAAGATGTGCTGAATGTGATCTCTGGATTTGATCTTTCAAATTGTAAATAAGGTGGTTTAAGCATTGACTCCATCTCTTCGAGAGTCTTCAGAATTTGGTTTTTTGAGAGAGATAAATCGGGTACTTTAGGAGTAGGGTTTCTTCTTAAGAGAGTGACAGGTGTGCCAGATTCAAGCGGAACAGCTGTGATAGAACTGTTAAGCTGATTGCTGGATTTCTTTAAAGGAAATAGCACTTCCTTAGATTCAGTTGGTGGATCCGAGATAGCTGAGCATAAACCTCCATCTTCTTGGCAAAGTCTTCTGGTAGTGATGACCGTGTTTGGAAGAGAGTTATTGCTGCTTACTGCGAGGATCTCTTCCAAGTGTTCTTCAATTATTTCCTACATAAAGTCTACAAGGCCAAGGTCTTCTCCCATAGGTTGTTTCATTAGTTTGTCAACATTGAAGGTGACCTCCTCAGTTCCAACTCGAAGTTTAATAGATTTTTCATTTACGTCAATGACGGCCTTGGCAGTGTTTAAGAAAGGTCTGCCAAGTATGAGTGGAACTTCGGTGTCTTCCTCAATGTCCATGACAACAAAATTCACGGGAAAGACAAATTTATCAACACGAACCATAATATCTTCAGCAATTCCTCGAGGGAGTTTAACTGATCTATCGGCTAATTGGATGGTCATACGAGTTAGTAAAAGTTTGCTTAATCCTAATTTCCTATAGAGGGAATACGGCATAAGGTTTACACTAGCTCCTAAGTCGGCTAAGGCGTTACTTATTTGAACATCCTGTAAATAACAAGTAATAGTGAAATGGCTAGTATCTCCTAGCTTTGGGGGTAGTCCTTGTTGTATGATCAAAGAGCACTCTGCATCTAAAGGCAAGTTAACTATTTGTCTAAGTTTTTCTTTATTTGATAAGAGTTCTTTAAAGAATTTGGCACACCTAGGCATCTCAACTAAAGCATCTAAAAGTTTGACATTTAACTGTAAGCTTTTAAACATCTCTAGATATTTTCCAAACTGAGCTTCTTGTTTCTCTTTCTTAAGCCTACCAGGGAAAGGTATACTTGTAGGAATAATGACTTCTGGGGCTTTTGAAAGTGCTGGCTCAGGAGAAGTGATATGAGTCTTAACTAGTACTGAGTCAGTGATAGATGAAGAAATAGAAGGTTCGTTTCTCAAAATATCTATTGATTTCTCATTCTTAGTCTCTTTTCCTCCTCTAGTGACAACAAGGATGTCATCATAATCATAAGATGAATGATGAATAGCTTTGCTAATCGCTTCTTCCCTTTACTTCTCATCAATTTTTAAAAACAACCTCTTTACATTATCCTCCATGTTCTTAACTAAATCGTTTGAAATTCTAAGCAAACTATCAATTTGGTTTTGAAAATCAACAATTTGTTTATTAATATTGTTTTGATCAACCATGAAGTTATTGAAAATTTCGATGTTTAGACAAGAAGTTAAATGAGAAGAAGTAGAGGGTGAAGAAAGAACTAACAATTGAGAAGAAGGTTGATTGGTTGGCCTCTGAATGAAAGATTTTGAATGATGTGCTTGATCAGAGGTTTCACCAGTAGTGGCAAGAATATCTTCTTTGAACCTTTGGCTTGAGAATAGCCTTTGAGGTTTCTTCTCGTGTCTGGGTTTAGAAGGTTCTTGCATGTCCTTGAAAACTTTAGTGATTGATTCAATTTGAGCTTTCAAAGTGTTCAAGGCATTAAAAGTACTCCTTTCCTGTTTGTCCCTTACTTAGGATCTAGAACGAACCGAGTCAATCCAATCGATGGCGGAAACAACGATTAGATTATTAACTAAACACACGAACAATCAATACGCAATCAATATCAAACGAACGTAATATTATTGCTTATAGTCGATCAGATTACAGAGAATTTCGACAAATTGCGTTTAGGGTTTCGTCAACCCTAAAACAGAAAACACAAATCGTTTTTATACAAAAACTGGCACCTGCGACGTAGCACGCTACGTCGCAGGCCCAAGCCCATGCGACGTAGGCTACGTCGCAGGCCCAATACCTGACGTCGCACCTGCGACGTAGTGCGCTACGTCGCAGGAGTCAGAAATGCTAAACTAAATACAAACTACGAGCTAGACCAACTGACAGACACTAAACATGTACTAACAAACTCCCCCGTGTCTTCAGCTTGGTCTTCAAAAATCTTCATTAAACCCAGCCCGCAGGAAACTGGCCGTCGGCATGAATTCCATTAGCTATGCAAACAGTAACAACATTGTAAAACTGCTGTGCTAATCGTCTGTTGAATTCATTCTTCTGACCAACTCGAATCCGATTATCATAGAGTTTTCTTAAATCTTTTTCATGAAAATTAATTAAACTCATCGGATCGTACAGCCTAAACGTTGCTTGCTTCAAATTCCATATACCTCCAACTTCTGGCCACGGTTCAGAATCTGGAACGAAAGTGATAACCGCTTCGCCAGTCTGTGGATCAAGTTCCCATTTCACAAGTCTTCTCAGAAAATAATAAGGAACTGATTCCAGAGGTATCTCAGTCAAACATTTAGCCGGCGAATAGTGAACTTTAACCAAAGGCTTCCTGGTGACTGGATCAATCTTTTTCTTCCATGTATACCGAGTTCCCAATGTCGGCTTCAATTTTGAATAAGTCTTCGATAATACTTCCCGACGTAGACATCTTTGAATGAACTCAGCATAATCATTCTCGAAAGGATTAATCAATTTAAGCTGAGCTAATCGATTAATCTCTCCTTTTGGCAACGTGCTCAATCTATCAAAACGCATCCTAAAATACTGAACTCCATCTTCTCTCTTTATCATAAACAGATTCCTTTGACACTTCCAGCTTTTAATTACACCGGTATAATTCCGACTAACCCGGTACACTTGACATTTCACTGGAATAGGGACTGGATTTCGTCCCTTAGGCCACCATTTCTTGTTTCTCTCTCTCTTTTCTTCAGCAGTTAGTTTCTTTGCTGCTGAGTCCGGTGCCTGTGTCTCTGGAGCTGGAGTTGCAGCAGAACTGGATTCTCCATGTTGCGCTTTATCAGGACTCTCGTCTTCACTTGAATCAGATTCAATAATAGGTGCACCATCATAAGCTTCCCCAGATTGTGCATCATCATATGTTTCATCTTCATTCAACTGCTCTTCTTCAATCGAGACATCCTCGTTCATCTCAAAAACATTTTCTGTCTCTTCCTCAGAGCCAACTCCACTAGCCATCCTTTGAATAAACGATAAGTCCGCAAATGAATAGTCAACAGCCAGCGGTCTCGGTTGCCCTGGAATATCATCAACAGAGAAATAATCCAAAAGAGAAATGTTTTCATTAATATTTTCAATTACAGGGTTGGGATTTACAGACGCAGGTTCACTTGACTCTAAAGTGGGTATCCCAGACCCAGACTCCCCCGAGGCAAGTAACCTGCCTTCCAAAACATGAACCCTATTCTTCGTTTCCTCAAGCTCTTTAGATTGAACCTCGATCAAAGCAGCTTGTTCAGCAATCTTTTCATCCTGAGCCTCCAGCTTTTGCTTCATCAGCTGCATATCTTCCATGATCTTTTGCATGAAAGCTGGAGTCGGTTGAATCTCAAAAACATCCTGTTGCTGTGGATTGACTGAAGCGCGTGTAGATGAAGAGCGACGAACACGACGAGGCGGTCGATAAGTCTCATCAGCAGGATCATCACCGTCGCGTGTACGTTTTCCCGTATCTCGTGGAGGCACATACTTGCGTCCTTGTCTGATCCGACGCTGAATACGTAGATATCTAAATGAATCTGAGAGCCTGATACGTTCCATTTCAGATGGATGTGGAACAGTACCATCAGAATGCTCAGGCGTCAGACCCCCATCCTGAGGACCTGCATTGGCTGGTTCGTCAGAATCAGAACTCTCAACCGTATCATGCGATGCTGGATTGTCGGAATCCACATGCCCGAACTGCTCAATGTTCTCCAAAAGAGCATCCACGTGCTCCCCCGCAGCTTGAGCAGGTATGTGCTCCCCCGCAGCTTGAACTGGAATGTTCACAAACGGTTGCTGCGGTTGCTGAGGTGCTGGAACATCCATATACTGAGGATCTGGGGGCGGTACATAATTCTCATCAATAATAGCACCGAATAAAGGAACATCCGTTGCTGCCGCAACCCCTTTCTCAAAACTTGCACAAATAGTGAAAATCCGACTCATCATCGGTGAAATCTTTAATAGCTGATCGGGATCACCCTGTGCCTGAAGATCTGGATGATGACGATTAATGTGCAACTGAACAAAACGTGGATATAAAATCCATTTCTGATCCCCAGCGTTCGCATTGTCAACCATAGCCTTGAAGATAAATCCTGAGAAGTTGAACGGCTTGTTGTATACCAACGCTAACATAGCAGAAGCCAGACTTCGGCTCATACCATCCGTTCCACCTTTCCTATTCCCCAAACAAACGATAATCACGTGCATCAGATATCTCCAAACACGCGTGAGATTCGCTTTCCTGTACTGATCGGAGGGAATTCCTGGATATCCTATACGTTGCATAGCTCCAGTAACAAATATATGATCAAAACCGATAGGCATATCCGGCTGATCGTTGAGCTGTAAAAGTTCCCGAATGCTCTGTTCTGTAATAATGATCTCCGTTCCCAGAACTGTAGAGACCAATCGTCTAACGTCGTTTTCAGTAACGACAGTTGCGTTCCTCCAAAATGGGTTGATCAGATTTCCAAAAACCACCGTGGTATCGGAAATAACGTGAGATACCCTAGAACGTCTCAAAAATGCAATCATCTGACGATACGGTGCAGCTTTATCAGAAGTGTCAACCAGATAAGCAGTCGTATTGTGACGAGCTTCAAAAGTCAAAGCCATATCTGCAAAAACAGAAACATATTGCAACTCGAAAAGGGTTAGCAAAAAATTTTACATTTTTTGGAAAAACCTTTTACAAAATTCCTGGAACTAGCGACGTAGCCACATACGTCGCATGAACACAGAGCGACGTAGAACTGTACGTCGCCTAAAATCAAAATAAATTGAAAAGCGACGTAAGCCCGTACGTCGCATAAAAATCGAGCGACGTAAAGGGGGACGTCGCATTTTGCAATTTATTGTGAATTTAATCACATTAATTATAATAGCGACGTAGAGTGCTACGTCGCATCGGACGTCGCATAAAAGGCGACGTAGGGAAGGGCGACGTAGGAATTAATTAATTGCTAATTAGAGCGACGTAGGCGACTACGTCGCATCGTACGTCGCACTGACGAACATTCATCCCCAACCCAGAAAACCTAATTGTCAAATTTAGGGGTTTTCAAAATTGATCACACAATAAGGTGCGCCTTACGATGGTGATGGCGAAAACATAAGTTATAACCATTTTAACATCCAATTGACCATCGAATTCAAACCAAAACCAAAACCCTATTAACCCGTAACACATATATAGCGATTAAACATAAAATACACGGTGAAAACAGGTAAATATGGTACCTAAGTATGCGGAATAACGAGTATATGAAAACTACGTGAGTGGATCGGAACGAAAACAGCTACAAATCACGAAAAAAGTCGAAGAATTGCTACGTCGCAAATCGCCGGTTGGTACGTCGCAGGCTACGTCGCACTTGAATAGTGAATACTGTGACGAGTTACGTCGCAGTGGATACTATTTAAAGTCTAACCCTATGTGCGACGTAGGCTGGGACGTCGCAGGCGACGTAGAGCCGAACGTCGCGGGCGACGTAAAGCCGAACGTCGCAGGCGACGTAGAGCCGAACGTCGCATAAAACAGTTGTGATCCATATTTGAATTTTTCAAACCGTTTACTCGTTATTTTTAGCAAAATAATTTCCAAATAACTCGTGACTTGGGAAAATAACATAGAATAAAAATAAAATAAAATAACTAAACTAAAAAATCTTTTTGGTATTTTCTTTAAGTTTACAAAAAATAAAAAATAACTAACACTCTATTTTTGGTGACGGAGTTGTTTTGTCTGATTAAGGATCATATCGGAATAACATGCATTTATTAGGAATAGTAAGTGTTATTTCGATCATCAGTATATTTGTCCACTTTAAATTTACTTGGCACATTTAAAACACCTTTTATAAAAATTATTTCAAGACAATTATTGGTATTGTTTGTCCACCTAAACATGTTACATCCGTATTTGTGAGCTAACCTTTATTGTTAGAATGAATATTAATTTTGTGAAACCTATTATATGATATACTGATAAACTTCAGTAAAACAAACACCGCATATTCATACAAGGTAGAGATTACAAGACCAAGTTTATCTCGGTTTTCTCGTAACATACACTTGATATTTATATTTAGGCATACATCAAACTGACTATGAAGATACTAGTGGCCCCAGATCTGTACATAGTACAACAGAGGGTCCCTTAGTATGAACATAACAAGTTTGAGACTATTTGCATAACTAATAGTTTCAGGTCTGTACGTGAGTACAACAATAGTCACCATTAGTTAGGCGAATAATCATATTATTACTATATGCCCATTTTACATTTACATAATTATGACAGTGTATGATAGTACTTCCATTTATCAATTAAGACTTATGTCATACATCATATAACATTTTTCACAAAGTAATAGACAAGTTTTATCATTACTTCTTACTCACTCACAAACCGGTGTGTAGCATGCCTACCAATACATCGTATGATGAAGATAATTTAGATAAAAACTGTTTTAAGTATGTCAGATAAACCTACTGACACATCCAAGATAAATCTTAAAATTCCATTTTGTGCATGTCACCCGATGTACTATCATATCCCAAGTTGTTTACAGACACAACTTCAACGTCTATTTTAAAAATGTAGCAACCTTGCATTTTTCTTTAATACTAAAGAGCATAAAGAGTGGCTGTTGCGAATTTTTTTTTTTTTTTTTTTTTTTTTTTTTAAATTGAATTTAAAAATCTAAAAAAAATCCAAGTCACAAATCATTTCTTTGACTGAAAGAACCTTAAACCTATTAGATTGACCAGTTCAATGAAACGTGATCGCAAAAAGGCTTTTGTGAAAAGGTCCGCACACTGCTTAAGGGTCTCTATATGTACAACATCTATAAGGTGTTTCTCAAAGCAATCCCGTATAAAGTGGAACCTAAGTTCAATATGTTTGGTCTTAGAGTGCTGTACGGGATTGTGAGTTATGGATATAGCAGCTGTATTATCAATATAAATAGGAGTCATAGAGAGATTGAACCCGTAATCACGCAGCTGATGCTGAATCCAGAGAACCTGAGAACAGCAACTTGCAGCAGCAACATACTCGGCTTCAGCTGTGGAAATAGCAACCGCAGTCTGCTTTTTGCACTGCCAAGAAACTAAGCGCGATCCAAGGAACTGACATCCTCCAGTAGTTGACTTCATATCTATCTTGCAGCCACCAAGATCCGAATCCGAATAGGCAGTTAACTCAAAGTTTTTCTCGTTTGAATACCATAGACCCAGAGATGGCCTAAAAGCGAGATATCCAAAAATGCGTTTTACTGCCTTCATATGAGACACCTTCGGATTTGCTTGAAATCGTGAGCAGAGAGAAACAGCAAACACGATATCTGGTCTTGAGGCAGTCAGGTACATGAGAGAGCCTATCATTGAGCGATAGTCTTTCTCCTTACAATCTTCATCGTCCTCATTAGGTCCAAGATTGTGTCTTGCTTCAATTGGAGTGCCGTAGTGTTTACAGTTGAGCAATTCATACCGTTTTAACATGTCAATGACATATTTTGACTGATGGATATAAATTCCATTGTCAGATTGCTCAACCTGTAGTCCCAGAAAGAACGTGAGTTCCCCCATAGCACTCATTTCAAACTCAGATTTCATCAATCTTTCAAAATCCTTGCACAACTGATCATTAGTTGATCCAAAGATTATGTCGTCCACATAGACCTGCACAAGTAACAAATCCGCTCCTTCCCTTTTGATGAAAAGCGTGCTATCAATCTGTCCTCTATCAAAACCATTCTTCAGTAAGTACGTGGCAAGTCGCTCATACCAAAGTCGAGGAGATTGATGAAGACCATACAAAGCTTTCTTCAGCTTGCAAACATGATTAGGATGCTTTGGGTCTTCAAAACCGGGAGGCTGACACACATAGATCACTGCGTCAACATCTCCATATAGAAAAGCACACTTCACGTCAAGTTGATACACTCGGAATCCTTTAAAAGAAGCATAAGCTAGAAAAATCCGAATTGATTCCAAACGAGCAACAGGAGCGAAAACTTCATCATAGTCAATACCCTCTAATTGACTATATCCTTGAACTACTAGACGGGCTTTGTTTCGAATAACAGCCCCACGATCATCCATTTTGTTACGGAAAACCCAACGAGTACCCGTCAAGTGAGCACCCTTGGGTAGAGGAACAATTTCCCAAACATTCATCTTGTTTATTTGCTGTAGTTCCTCCTGCATAGCCTCGACCCAAGATGGATCCTTTAAGGCTTGATCAACCTTTTTCGGTTCAATTTGAGACAAATGACATGAATCAATATGAGCAATAAGTCCCAAAAGCTGCTGAGCTGAAGTCTGCTTTGTTTGCTGTCGTGTTTGAACAGATGCATGAGGATCACCAATGATATCATCAATGGGGTGATCCTTATGTATACGTGTTTCTGGTATGGCACCTGGCACAAGATCCACACCCAAATTGTTCAAATCTCCCTCAGTTTCAGGAGTAGCAGCAGACTCAGGAATGACTATCTCTTCTTCTTCTCCTTCATCTTCATGAGAAAATAAGTGAGAGTAGTTCATTGTTTCTTCCACTTCATCTTCTTCTTGAGGTTCCTCTAAAGGAGGCATATTTGGATCATATGGAAGCTCCTTTGTATAGTTGTAAACTGTTTTAGAAGGGGCTGCCGAAGATGGTGGAGTAGGAGATGGTGTTGATGGTGGTGATTTGGTAGTTATTTTCGGTTGTGTGGGTGTTGGTGAAGGAGTAGGTGTAGGTTGTGGAGGTGTAGGATTAGTCGGTGGAGGTGCGGGTGTTGCATTAGGAGATGGGTCGGATGGTTTATTAGTAACGGGTGTATCTTGAGAAATATCAAGCTCATGCAGTATAGAAACCAACTCTTCCGTTTCATCTTGTTCCGGAATATTGAAAGAGTTGAAGAGGTTTCCATAGTTGAAAAACCAATCCGGACCCGTTCCTTGAGGAGGTTCCGTATACCTTAAACACTTCACTTCAAAATGCTCTTCGATCTGATTCGTTGATTTGTTGAAGACTCTTTTGTTCGGAGAGTTGACTGCATATCCAAGAAAAATCCCTTCAACAGCTTTATCACCAAACTTAGAGACCTTATCTTTTGTAATCATGATCAGGCATGGACACCCAAATGGTTCTAGGAACTGTAGATTTGGCTTACGGTTATTAAAAAGTTCATAGCACGTTTTGTTCCTTTTCTTAACCATGAGTACTCGGTTGAGAACATAACAGGCAGTATTAACTGCCTCAGCCCAGAATATGATTGGTAACTTGGAGTCAGCTAACATAGTCCGAGCTGTCTCGATTATTGTCCTGTTCTTCCTTTCTGCGACTCCATTCTGTTGCGGAGTCCTCGGAGCACTAAATTGATGCTCAATACCTCTTGTAGCACAAAACAATTCGAGAGTTGAGTTCTTGAACTCAGTTCCATTGTCACTCCGTATCCTTTTCACCTTCAAGTTGCTCAGATTTGCCAACTTGTCCAACAAATACACCAGTATCTCAGGAGTTTCCCCTTTCGTGGTCAAAAAGTAAACCCACGAAAACCGTGAGTAGTCATCAGTAACTACCAAGCAGTAAGACCTACCACCAATGCTCTTTGTAGAAACTGGACCGAAAAGATCCATATGCAGTAGTTCCAATGGAGCATTTATGGAATTCACCTGCTTAGACTTATGGGACTTCTTACGTAACTTTCCTTTTTGGCAGGAGATACAGTCATCCTTTAGAGCAAATGACTGTTTTGGAACTCCTAGCACTAGATCATTTTTGGTCAAGAAATTCATTTTTCGGAAATGAATGTGTCCCATTCGCCTGTGCCAAAGCAGTGAATCCTTTTCAGAAGCCTTAGACAAGAGACACGTATACTCGTTCGATGTCTCAACAGTTCTCATATTCAAAATGTAGGTGTCATCCTTTCTTGGCGCTCTAAGTAACACCCATTCTTCCGGAATGACATACCCAGGCTTCAGTATCACACACTCAGTCTTTGTGAACACAGTTGTATAATCCTTATCACAGACCTGTGAAACACTTAGCAAGTTGTGCGTAAGCTGTTCCACGTAGTTCACATTTTCAAAACTAACATTGCCGTTAGTTAAGGTTCCTCTTCCAGAAATAGTTCCCCCAGAATCTCCAGCAAAGGCAACATAACCTCCTGCATGTGGTTTAATATCCACAAGAAGAGATACATCGCCCGTCATATGTCGCGAGCAGCCGCTATCCAAATACCATTCGCTATCTTTAACGCGTTCTGACTGCTGCAACACACAAACAAAGGAGATTAGTGAGAAACGGTGACCCAAGCCTTTACAGACTTAGGTCGACCGTGGTCATCAACAATAATCACGTCAGATAGAATTTTATCTTTAAACAAATTAGAATTTTTATCTGATGTGTTATTGTTGACGACTGAAGAGTCAACATCAGACTCTTTACGTTTCCAAACTTTTGAAGATTCGGAAATGGTAATAGAAGTAATGTTGGGCTTTTGAATTGGCAAAGGTTTTTGCTCAACATTACTTGGTTTCGAAACAGGCTTGGGAGAGTTTGAGTAACGCCTAGGTGGAGATTTAGAAAAAGAGTTTCTATAAACAGATGTCCTAGGCATCTCTCTCCCATATCGCTGATTTGACAGCTTTGGACAATCACGGATTAAATGTCCTTGTTTCTTGCAGTAGAAACAAGAACGAGTCTCAACAAACGGTTGAGGCTGAGGAATTACCACAGGAGGTGGAGAAACATTTCTAGAACATGAACATTGAGTACATGTCTTAGAAAATGTTTGTTTTGGTTGAGAGGTTGAAGTTGATGGTTTGTCATACGAAACATTTTCATTTACTGATTTTCTTTGCAAAATCTTTACAGGTGACTGTAAAGTTTGTTGTTTCGAGTTTAAAACCTTAGCTTTTCCCTTATTTGGTTGAACCTTAATTTCAGGTTCAACCTTTGAAATCACTTTTTCAGGTTTAAATGCAACCTTCTTAACCTCCGGATACTCCTGATCCGTAATGTCCTCAATCTCAACTATCTCCACAACACTAACAGGAGATTCATTCTTAACTTCAACATTCTCCTTAACACTAACAGGAGAATCATGCACTGACTTAACAAACTTTGGCAAGGGGTACTCTGGCCGCTTGGTTTTCTCCTTTGCCGGTTTGTTATGTTTGGTCTCTTTAGCATCTATAGCTTTTAAACCATAGAGCTTGGACCAGTCAACTGGAATCTCTTCAAAGCCTTCCTTAACAGGCAGGGGACAACAAGTAGTGGGAGGAGGAACTGAGTTGTATCCCAATCCCTCATTCTTTTTCCCTTTAGTACCATGCTTGCTAAGGATTTCATTGAAGACAACTGTTGAGGAATTTGAGCCTAAGATTTTACTCTTATAATTCTCATACTCAGCTTTTAAATCTGTAAGTTCTTTATTTAAAAGTTCAATTTCAACAAGATAGCTTTTAATGGCATCTTCTTGACTAAAAACCTTAGATTTATATTTCTGAGTATCTAACCGATGAGCCTCAAGATGATTTTCATAAAGTTTCTCATTAGCTTTTAAAAAATTATTTGAGTCGGTTAGTTTTTCATTCTTTTTCCTCAATTCAGCTGTCTCTGTCTGATATGCCTTTAAAGATTCAGTTAACTTTATGCATGAAATACAATTTAACGGTTCATCATGTACCTCATTCACAATGTGAGCCATCAGACACTGTTGGTAATGCTGGGAGACAGGCGTCCAATCTTGACTTGTAGGCTCAAAAGCAATCAGGGCATTTTCAGCAATCCCTCTCTTGGTAACTTCCGTTTCTTTGGCCTTTGGAGGAGTAGACGGTGTTGTAAATCCCGATGCTGGCATTTTGGGTTTCTCGCACTCCCTGGCGAAGTGACCCAAATTTTGACAATTGTAACATCGGACCTTACTCTTGTCAAATCCAAAACCAGTCTTTCCATCACCCTCCAAGCTTTTACGCCCTGTCCTCTGCAAAAACTTCTGAATTCTGCGGGTGATCATTGCCACATTCCAAGTCAAATCCATTTGCTCCAGATCGTCTTCATCAAGCTGAGCATAGTCCTCCTTAGTCAACTCCAAAGTTAGATTCGGTTGAGTAACCAAATCCTTGTAAGAGCTTAAGAAAGCTGTGTAGATTGCAGCTTGCTCCTGAATAGCAGGTGAGACTTGAACCTGTTGTTGATTTGAAGAAGGTCCAGTCATAAAAACCGAATGAATCCCATCAGAAGAAGAAGAATTCGATGAAGCATTTGTATTTGATACAAAGGCAACTCCAGATCCATAAGTCTTTCCAGAGTTGATCTGAACACCATACACACTAGGATTCTGAACAGCAGAACCAGACCTAGTTTCTTTCTTCTTAATCTCCATAGCGTGAGCTTGAAGATCTCCTATCAACGCATCCAAAGACATGTTTGCAAGTTCTTCATTTTCCTTTAAAAATTGAACTTTAATATCCCAAGAACTCGGCAACACATCCAGTAGCTTCTTATTTACTTCAATTGAAGGGAAAGTATAACCCCCTTCAAACAACTCACCAACTAACCGTGAGTACCTAGTAAATAAAGAAGTCGTGTCTTCATCAGGAAGGATGTCAAAGATATCATACTGTTTCTTAATCAGTTCGAGCTTTGCTTCCTTGTACTTATCATTCCCTCCACAACGAGTTTCAATAGCCTTCCACAAATCATAGGCTGTTTCATGAGTTCGGAAAAGCCATAGCACATCCTTGGTTAAAAACATTTTAATCATTGAAAAAGATTTTCTTTCAGTATCAAAATCTTTCTTTTCTTCGGGAGACATGGCTTTATAGGGCTTAGCAGGACGAATACCCCGGTATTCTCCTTCAGCTAATGGAGCTACATAACGCTCACGTAATGGTCCCCATAATTCTGGACAATGAAAGTCAATATATTGTTCAACACGGTCTCTCCAGTATACATAATCCATATCAGCTGTAAATAGTGGAGGTTTATTGCTTGAACCAATGTCATTACTTTGTTTAATCATCTCCCGAAGTCCTCTAATATCCTCTTTATCTGCTGCCATTTTAATTACTTAAACGAAAAAATCAAACTTCTGATCTTAGCGACGTAGACGGGTACGTCGCACAAAGAATATGCGACGTAGATGGGTACGTCGCAAAAAGGATATGCGACGTAGATGGGTACGTCGCAAAAAGCAAATGATTCAATTAAGAATCAGAAAGTGCGACGTAGAGAGGTACGTCGCAGAATCAGGCTACGTCGCAACGCAGCGTCGCAGAAGACTAATTAAAGTCAAAATAGCGACGTAGAGAGGTACGTCGCAACGGTACGTCGCACGAACTAATTAAAGTTCAAAAACACTACGTCGCACGCGACGTCGCAGCTTACGTCGCTTTGCTACGTCGCAAAACGTGCTGAGTAGCGGCCAAAAACCCTAAAAACGAATTTTTAACCCTAAAATCAAAACCACGAATGTCGAACGACTGAAACCTTCAAGAATCCCAATAATACTGATCGAAAACCTGTAAAAACACAAAACAAACGTAATAAACACGAAAACTCACGAATATCACGTCCTTTTAAAACCCAAACTCGATCCGTATCGCCAAAAACGAGCCTCACTGCTCTGATACCAGTTGTTTGTCCCTTACTTAGGATCTAGAACGAACCGAGTCAATCCAATCGATGGCAGAAACAACGATTAGATTATTAACTAAACACACGAACAATCAATACGCAATCAATATCAAACGAACGTAATATTATTGCTTATAGTCGATCAGATTACAGAGAATTTCGACAAATTGCGTTTAGGGTTTCGTCAACCCTAAAACAGAAAACACAAATCGTTTTTATACAAAAACTGGCACCTGCGACGTAGCACGCTACGTCGCAGGCCCAAGCCCATGCGACGTAGGCTACGTCGCAGGCCCAATACCTGACGTCGCACCTGCGACGTAGTGCGCTACGTCGCAGGAGTCAGAAATGCTAAACTAAATACAAACTACGAGCTAGACCAACTGACAGACACTAAACATGTACTAACATTTCCTCCGAAGTTGATTCATCTTGCTCCAAGTCATGTTGATGTATCATCATCGTCTCGATCAACCTCTACGCTTCGTCTGAAGTATGTAGCATGAAATTTCCGGATGAAGAAGCATCGAGGGTTTGTTGATGATGAGGATTCAAGCTATTGTAGAATGTGCAGACCAGATTCATTTCAGCAAACTGATGATTCGGACATCTTCCAAGCAAATTCTTAAAGCGTCCCCAAGCAGAGCTTAATGATTCATTATCTTTTTGGAGAAAGTTAGTGATATCATTTTTAAGCTTGGTTTGTAGGGATGGAGGGAAATATTTAGCCATGAATTTGGTAGCCATCTCCTCCCATGTATGAATCGAACTGGGTTCGAGTTCATAAAACCATATCTGTGCTCGAGAAGCTAAAGAGTAGGGAAACAGGTGAAGTCGGGTAACTTCATTACTGGATCCTGTTTGTTCGAAAGAGTCGGAAAGGTTGATGAATTTATTAAGATGAGAGTTTGGATTTTCAACCGAAAGGCCATGAAATTGACACTAAGATTTGATCATTTTGATGAAGTGTGGCTTAATTTCAAGGTTTTCGTCAGCAGATGATACGATTGGTCCTCCTCGTTCCTCTAGCAGTGGCTTGATTTATGAGGCGAGAGTGATACGATTCGTCATAACTTGTTAGTAGAAAGTAGAGTTTTGGAAAGGATGGGTTTTAACTAATCTAAGAATGGAAAAGGAAATCTAACCTAAAGACAGGAAAAGGAACTTACGGATGATATTGATCTTCCAAAAGGATCGCTAAATAACTAAGATAACTAAAAACCTAAAATCGGTCGTTGTAGTCCCCGGCAGTGGCGCTAAAAACTTGTTACCGCCGTAACGGTCATTTGCGCAGCAGCGATAACAGTGGGGTTTTTTAAATTTATAGAGCTGGGGAAATCCTAAGCTAATACTATGTAAGTCCCCTAGTTTTAGGATCGATAACTTCGTTATCTTTAGTATTAAGGTGCGGAATCCCTCAATACGGTGTTATCTTACTAGTAACGAATACGTTCGTAATTCCGTTTATAAAGCTTAACTTTAAACGAATAATACGTCAAAGCCTAGCTGTTAGGTTTAAGTTTTCTCTGGGTTTAGTGAATTCGCAGATCAGAAAAACCGAATGACAAAAGTTATGTTTTTCACGAATTGAAAACATATTTATACGTCCAGCTCGTCTCGGCTCGCATGGGCCTGCGAGTTCGGTCCAACTCGCAGCCCAAGCCCAGTAAAGGACTCGGCTCGCCAGACTCAAGCTTCACGAGTTCAGGTCTCACCTCACAGCTCAACTCGCTGCGACTTGAGATCTCGACTCGTCTCGCATGAAACGTCTAATTATTTATTTTGTATTTAAACATTCGTCTAACTTAGCACAATAATATGTTTAACGAATATTACTAACAAAACAAATATTTATTTACAAATCTAAACCAATATACAAACGTAATAATAATTACACCAGTCCTATTTCAAGCTAGATCTGTTGTCACACTCTATGTTCCAACAGACTCCCCTTTGACAATAGCTCTAGCGTCTTTATCTTCACGCTGTCTTTGGTCTTCATTTGTAAATCTTACTACCTGCGTAAATCTTCATCTTGATACAAGTCTTAACCATCAACTGATAATCTCTTGCTAAATCAGCCCATTCAATAGTCGTCAAAATTCTGTTTTCATTTAACTTTAACAGATCCTTTCTCGACATATTCATCAGGTGTCGATGATCATAAACTCTAAAGATTTCTCTTTCACCACCTTCAACCTCATCATCAGCTTCAACCATAACAGCTTCTCCAGTTCCTGAATCCACGTGCCAACTCTTCATATTTCCCAAAATATCCTACGGCATTGTCTTCAGTGGAATCTGCTATATGCATCTAACAGCTGGATAAATCTTTTCCTTCTTCTTCTTCCAGTTCTTTGACTTATCTCTTGTAGTTTCACAGTTTTTCCCTTTCTTGGCTTAATCTGAACAAACTTATTTGTACCAACCTCATGTCTAGTGATTCTTTCAACACGATCAGCATAATCATCACGACTTGGGTTGTTTATCTCTAATCTAGCCAAATCACGTATTTCATAACGTGGTAGAGAACTAAAAACAGCAAGCTTTCTTTCTAAATATTGAACCCCATCATATCTTTTGATTGCAAAAAGCTTTAGCTCAGAGTCAAAGTACCATCCAACAATCCCTTTACGAGGAACACGTTTTCCCGTAATATCAACTTCTGAAACTCCAATCTTCTTCTTCAGTTTTGGAAGTTTCCTAAGAAAAATAGCAGGATTCTTGGTAGGAATCAAAGTTTCATCTCTTTCAGAATCGGTTGAATCATCGATTTCTTCATCTACATCGACAATCATTGGACCTTGTTCATTTTCAATAATAACTTCTGTCCTAGATGGGCTCACATGGTGTTCATCTATATTCGCATCTGGATCTACACCAATGTCTTCCACAATCTTAGGTACAGCAGTCCAATCTGTAGGTGGTAGAAATTCTCCATCCTCAAGATCAAAATCAATATCTTCATCTATCTCATCAAAAATGTCATCTTCCGAATCAGATAGATCAAGCATTTCCAATCCTAAGAGAAAACCACAAATACAAATCAATATTAATAATTAAAATTCTCTTATCGATTTCCCTGAATCAACCTAAGAATTTCTTTATTAATTCTTTTGTATATTTTAACGCAATTTACTAATAACTTATAAAATCTTTTATTGATTACCCTTAATCAATCCAAAATCTCTTAAGTCCACTTAACAAATATTAATTAATTTTAAATTCCAATGCATTGTGAATAATCACCAAACATTTAAATTTACTATTAATTACCTTATATAATTTCCAAGTGTCAATTGATCTCGTTCATTATCAATTTAACCTTTAAATTATATATCATTTCTCTAGTTAATACTAATACATTTTTAACTTGTTAATTACTTATATACCTTACGGTCTTAAGTCCATAATCAAATCTAAAATGCATATGTTATTATAAAATTTTGACCGCCGAAATTAATCAGAACACGCCGCTCGACTACTCAATGAGTCGGAAGTCTTTCGATCACTATTTTATCTTAACATAATTATATGAACTTAAATTACATCAAACATATTTTACTTAAAATAATAATAACCCTAAGCCGAATATATTTACACAATAAATTAAGTTTACATTTGTTCACTACAAACTATTACAAATATTACAGTACTATGATAATACTAAGCTATCTTACCAGCTTCAGTATCACCCGGTACAGTCTTATCTGCACTTGTACTCACTCCAGAACCACTAGCACCAGCATGACCACCAGACTCCCCCTGAATCGTAGCTTGCTCACCAGTCTTTGAAGGACCAATCTGCTCACCACCTTCTGGTGCATTGGGATCATCGTCCTTGTCTGAATCTCTCTTCCTCTTCAGCTCATTTTCCTTGCAAGACTCTAGATATACCAATACCTCCCCCTGAGTAGACTGTCCTGAATGCGATCTCAAGACCAGACTCTCCAAAGAAGATAACTTCAGTCTCTGCACATTGAAGTCCGCAAGTAAAGTATCATGAGTCTTCATCAGCAGAATGTAAGATTGACTCTGCTTGAGTATCTGCTGAGCAAGAAGAAGATTGTTCGATACCAGCTCTGGAATCTGAGAAGTAAGCTTCTCTAAATCCTTTACCCTAGACTCTAAGGATGTAATCCTTTCAGCATCAGTCGTCGGAGTAACAGGTACCGTTGTAGGTCCAGGCGGTGTAAGAGACTCAATATGCCAGTCTCTGGTCAGCGGTGTATGAGGTTGAGACAAAGCTTGCGTAAGCATGTTTGTCGCAAATCTAGCTGCTTTATTCGTCGGAAAGTTCGCCGCACGAACTAGATCAGCAACCTCATGCTGTAAAGTTAAACACAATTAAAATCAGTTATTGTTACAGATTACTCTGTCTCAAAACTCTAATTAATTGCATAACACTCATAGTTATAAAACTTATATCTCATACCTGAAGCGGTACAGACATCTGTTCAGAAACCACCGGTGTATCCGTCTCCACCTGTGGTGTATCCTGAGTAACTGTATACAAAATTAACTGTCTCAGTTTAACTCCTGATAAACAAAAAGTTAAGATTATTTAATTGTTATAATCAATACTAACCTTCTCGAATAGTCAGCGTTCTCGGACGCTTCATCGAAGGAAACTCAACCTCCTCAGTACCTTCCTCCAAAATACTCTTACATTTTCTCTTCCTTTCAGAGATAGACGGAGGAGGAGAAGGTGTATTCTCAGAATCCTCATCTGAAGCCGTCTCACCATCACGACCTCCAGATGATCTAACAGGATCCTAAAGTTTAAATATATTAAACATTTATGATTAGCATAAGCTCTATCATACAAGTTCTATATATTTAAGATTAATCAGATATAATACCTCAGTCGGTACAACAACTGATTCATCTAGCTGTATCTGCTCCCCCTCAAGTAATACAACTTCTGGGTTTGCAGCCTCAGCTTCAGCTTCTTGTTCGGTTAATGATATTTATATTTTAAAATCAGAAATAATATCCAATTAACTAAATATCTAATATCATAATCATTAGATAATAATATTATGCATTTATGATTAATATAAACAATCTATCAACTAAGCATCTATATTATTATATAAATAAAATATTACCTCAGATGGTGCAAAATAACTATCAATATCCTGAAGCAAAGGATTCGTTGCATCATCATTCTGTTCCAAAACCTCTTGCACAACTTGTGCAGCAACCTCTTGGTTCACCTGCTGATCAACCTGACCAACCTGAATAAGAACATCCTCAAGGAGCCCTTGTGGATCTTCAGGTTGAGCTTCCTCAGCTGCAGGTTCCGGTACAACATCAGCATCACCAGGAGTAGCAGCAGCAGCAGGAGCAACGTCTAACCACCCATGATTTGGCGGTGCAACGTAGTTCGGGTCAATAATATACCCAAATAGTGGTCTAACCTCCGGTTTCACCACTCCCTCCTTCCTAACCGTCTGCATGAACATGGCGTTATACCCACGATGGTCAATCGTATTAACCACTAGATGTGGTTCAGGTATAGCCAAATCCGGTAGACGCGCACGGATAATCAACATGCAAAATAGCGGGTAAACCAAAAATCTTGATCTAACAGACCCCGATATCTGTTTCGCAATCTCACCAAAAAGATAATCACAAAAACTGTATGGTTTATTATAAACCAGTGACAGTGCAGCCGATAAAATCGCAGGGCTCAACTCATCAAATCCACCCTTCTTTGCTGCAAAAACGATATTCATCACGTGCCAGAGAAACCTCCACTGACCAATAACCAGAGGTTTCTGGAACTGACATCCGCGTCTATCTCCCGTATAATCCATACGGCCTATAGCACCCTCTATAAAATCCATAGGATACTCAATATCCCCATTCTCCTGTTCTACTGTACCTAGCTGCAAAATCTCACGGAGATTACCAGCTGGAAACGTAACAGGTTCTCCACTAACCGTAGCTCGAATCTCTGGTAGGTTGATAGATTCGTCATATACTATATCCGTCCAGAAATCGTTCAGTATAGCCTGAGAGATAGGAGGATTGGCCGTAATGGCGTATCTAATCCGTGATCGTGCAAGAAAACGAAGAATATCAGCAACCCTGTCAGCCCGCTTGGCTTCAAGGTTCAGATCCACCAAAATATTGTGTCCCTTGTCAAATGCTCTCGCCATATCTGTAAAATAAACACAAACAACAGATATAATTTTTAATGCACGATTAAAAATCTTTAAACTATAACGTATTATGAATTGAGATTCATCAAACATCTTAGTTTAAAATTATATATAACTTGTTACAAAATAGTCTCAAGTCGTATATAAAAATTTAACTTATAACTACAAAGTCTTAAGTCTAATTTAAATCCATTATATAAAAGTTATTATTTAAAAAAAAACCTTAACATTTATATAACTACTTAAAAATAAAATTTATCTAAGTCCTGGACTCGCATAAACTAACTAAGCGAATCAAGATCAACTCGTTTCGCTTATCAGCTCGCTTTACTCATCAACTCGCTACATTGATCAACTCGCTAAACTTATCAAGCAGCTATTAAAGTGAACTCGCTAATCACATCGATTCGCTAGTCAACTCGCTGCGAGTTGAATCAAAACGTCAACTCGTTCGATGAACTGCCGTCGCGAGTTTGTTTTCAAAATCGATTAATCCGTTGATTTTAACATGATCTATCGATTGATTTACGTTCATTAATGATCGTTTAACATAAACCCTAACGATCCATGTCCAATAACATCGTAATCGACGCAAATCGTTTAGTTTATAACCCGAAACCCTAAGTTTATAAAAACTTCGATTTTTCGTTATTTACACGGTGAAATCCATAGTATTATACCTCAAAATGTTCGTAAATTGAAGATGTATAATAGTTACGGATTGAAAAACTCGTTCCCGTACTCTAAAAATAGAAATCAAGTGAAAAGTAAATATCGCCTCGTTTCGCCTGGAAGACGGATTCGCAAGCTTAAGTGAACTCGCGAAGTCTGTGGGTTCAGTGGGTTGGCTTGACTCGTTTGACCCCGTTTATACCTTGTATCCGATTCGCGAGATTTCAAACGGATCCGCAAGTCGATGTCAACTCGCAGGATTTTTTTTAAAACACGAATTTAATTCTAAGTATAAATAAAACCCGATATTTTACAAGTCTAAATTAAAATTAATTTTCACTTGTATTTGTCACGTTTGTTCAACTCAAAAATATTCAGTATAATTTAATTCCGAAGGGTAAATTCTGATAAACACAAAAACTTAAATTAAAAACAAATAAACTTAAGAGAAAAACACAATTATATAAACTTTGGTATCAAGTATTAATCACTCGAAACAAAGTAAATATACAAAGTAAACAAGATTTTATCTGCTTAGGGATCATATTAGAAAGAATAAGTAATTAAGTATATATTTAAAAGTCTAAGAAGATTAGTAGTATACATACCTCATGAAATTCAAATAAATTACTATAAAATTACAACTAAATTCATCATTGATACATTTATATTTATAAAACTATGTCTTAGGTACCTTTATCGACATAGCATAATTAATAAATGCATTACTCACATAAAGTGAATATTTAATTATAGACAGTTCAAGACGATTACCGATATTATGATCCACATAAACAAATTATACTCAATTTTCTAAGCAAACACTTTATTGTTAGTATGAATATTATCAAGTGCTTTCTATTATATGACATACAGAAGAATTTCAAGTAAAACTCATAACACTGCATCATTAAATTTCAAGGTAGTGGTTACTAAATGATGTATCTTTTCGAAACATATAACATACACTTGAAATTTTAAGGTTAGACAAATATCAGACACACTTTGAATATGCTATGTTATCCAAGTCTGTACTTAGTACAACAGAAGATCCCTTCTAGCATAATTCAAAATATATTTGAGAATATTAAGTTAATTAAAGGTTTCAGTTCTGTACTTAGTACAACAAAGTTACCAGTAATTAAGTTAATACCCATATTGCTACTATTTGTCACTTTAAATTAAACTGTATGATAACAGTGTATGGCAATACCATCATTCAACAATTAAGACTTAATGTCATACATCATAGAATAGTAACACAAGATAATAAACAAGTAATTAATTAACTTCTTAAGACTTAGAAAAATTTCATATAATTTGCCTACCAGTACATCATATGATGAAGCCATCTAAAGTTTTTACTAAAAATAGACAAATTATAACTTGTGGATATAGGTGTATAATCAAATAAATATAAATACATACCTGATAGAACCGCTGTAGTTCTAAAGCAACTTTATTTGAACCTACTTACCATATCATACTTAGGACTTAAGCTTATTATTGTGAAGCTTATTCTCCTAATGTACTATCATTTCCCTTAGTTTTTGCAAATAAAAATTAAATGAAGGCGATTCCCCTTAGGTAACAAGAAAATGAATGCCATACGCCCCCTTTTTTTTTTTTTTTTTTTTTTTTTTTTTTTTTTTTTAAATGAACTTACAAATACTAACTATTACAAAAATACCCTTGGAAGACTAATCACTCTGGATTTCTCATTCCGTTTAGTTGAACCAACGTCTCAAATCTTGCTCTGTCGAACGCCTTTGTGTATAAATCTGCTAAGTTATCCAATGATGGAACCTTAACTAACTTTATCAACTTTTTCTCAGCACAATCTCTAATAAAATGATGTCTAATATCAATATGCTTAGTTTTACTGTGCTTCACCGGATTATTGGTGATCGACATAGTAGATTCGTTATCAATCATCATAGGAGTATTGGTTATATTTAACCCATAATCCCGCAGTTGCTGTTGAATCCAAAGTACTTGCGAGCAACAGCTGCCAGCTGCAACATACTCAGTTTCACATGTAGAAATGGCTACCGAGGTTTGTTTCTTGCACTGCCAGGATACTAATCTACCTCCTAGGAATTGACATCCTCTGGTCGTAGATTTCCTATTCTGATTGCATCCTCCGTAATCCGAATCAGTATAAGCTACGAGATCTAAGTCTCCATCAATCGGATACCAAAGACCCAGCTTAGGTTTCCCTTTGAGGTAACGAAAGATTCGTTTAATAGCTTGCATGTGTGACTCTTTCGGATTAGCCTGATATCTTGCGCATAAACAAACAGCAAACATTATGTCAGGCCTAGAGGCTGTTAGATACATTAGTGATCCGATCATGGCTCTATAAAGAGTTGGATCCACATCGCTATCACTCGATGTATCTGGACCTAGTCCATGATTGACTGGAATTGGAGTATTGTAGACCTTACTTTCATCCATCTTAAAGCGTTCTAATAGCTCATATGTATATTTAGATTGATGAATAAAGAATCCATCCTTCTTTTGATCAACTTGTAATCCTAAGAAGAAATTCAACTCTCCCATTGCAGACATTTCGAACCTTTTTCTCATGACTTTCTCAAATTCTTGACACATCTTTTCATCAGATGATCCGAAGATAATGTCATCAACATAAACTTGCACGAGAAGAAAATCTTTCTTTTTCCACTTCACAAACAGTGTACTATCAATCGATCCTCTTGTAAATCCATTCTCAAGTAGATACGTTGATAGTGTTCCATACCATGCCCTAGGTGCTTGATGTAATCCATATAGAGCCTTATTCAAGCGATATACTCTATCTGGATACTCAGGATCAGCAAACCCTGGCGGTTGTGAAACATACACCAATTCTTCCACTTTGCCATACAAAAAGGCACTCTTAACATCCAACTGATACACTTTTATACCAAAATATGATGCGAATGCTAAGAATACTCTAATTGCTTCTAGCCTAGCAACTGGTGCAAACACTTCGTTGTAGTCAATACCTTCTTGTTGATTAAAACCTTGAACCACCAGACGAGCTTTATTGCGAGTAACGATTCCTTTATCATCTCTCTTGCACTTAAATACCCATCTAGTTCCAATTGGATATTCTCCCTTTAGTAGGTCAACCAACTCTCATACTTGTAATTTAGAGAACTGTGATAGTTCCTCTTGCATTGCTTCTACCCACGAGCTTTCTTTTAAAGCCATTTGAACATTTTTAGGCTCGACTTGTGAGATAAAGCATGAATATAGACATTGATTAGGAATCCCTGTCTCTTTCATTGCAGTATACAAGCTTTGGTATTCTAAATTTTCAGACGTACTAGCTCTGGATTGATGCCTAGTTTGAACCGGAGTATTAATATCACCGATGATGTTTTCAACGGGATGATTCTTACTCGTTCTAGTTGTAGTAACTGGTTCAACCGGTATCTCATCTTCCAAATTAGTACCAATCTCTTCCAATTTAGGTACATCTTCCGTACGAGCAGAAGATATCCTTAAGTGTTTCAAAGGAGTAAGTATATCATCAAACTTTGTAGGAAGATCATCAAGATCTTCTGTTTCTTGAGACTTATCCTCTGAAGGTTGTTGTGACTCACTTGTGGAAGCTTTATCTGAGTCAACATTTGTCTTAATTCCAGACTGCTTAACACTTGATGTTGAAGCGGGACCAATATTCTCATCTTCAAACAATAAATGTTCAGCTATCTCTGAATCACTGACATAGTCACTAATAGGAACTTTAAATGATGCAAAAAGATCAGAATAATCAAATTGCCAATCTAAGCCCTTATGAACATCCGGTGAGTAGCTCGTAACTTCAATATTATAAACTACCTCCAGACATCCTGTGACTTTATTAAAGACTCTCTTGTTTGGCGAATTGGGCATATAACCTAGGAAAAATCCTTCGTCAGCCTTCTCACCAAATTTTGCTTGATGTCCAGTCTTTAATATGGTGCATGAAACTCCAAAGGGTTCAAACCCCTTTAAGTTAGGTTTCTTATTGTTCAAAAGCTCATAACAAGTCTTGTTATGTCTCTTAACCGTAAGAACTCTATTAAGAACATAACATGCTGTATTCACTACTTCTGCCCAAAAGATGACCGGAAGCTTTGAATCAGCAAGCATTGTTCTTGCAGCTTCAATCAACGTCCTATTTTTCCTTTCAGCAACACCATTCTGTTGAGGTTCATAAGGTGCACTGAATTGATGTAATATCCCTTTGCTTAAGCAATAGATATTCAACGTTGAATTCTTGAACTCTGTTCCATTGTCACTACGAATACGCTTAACTCTCTTTTTATAGACATTCTCTACTAGATCAAAGAACTCAATTAGAATTCCTGGAGTTTCATCCTTTGATCCCAAAAAGAATACCCATGAGAATCTAGAGTAGTCATCTGTGACAACCAAACAGTACCATTTGTCACCTAGACTTCTCTTGCTTATAGGGCCGAAGAGGTCCATATGTAGCAATTCAAATGGCGAGGAGATAGAGTTTCAGTCTTAGGTTTGTGTGGTTTCTTGTGCTGCTTTCCTTTCATGCAAGGAACACACTTATCCTCAGACTCGAAACGTTTTTGTGGTACACCTAGAACCCAACCATTTTTGGTTATATAATTCATCTTTCTCCAGTTCAGGTGTGCCATTCTCCTATGCCATAACAAAGCGTCTGTTTCCGAAGCCTTGGATAATAAACATGTAGACACCATTGAAGAGTTAGGAACACCCATGTTGATAGCATAAATGTCCTTCTTCCTTGGTGCCCTCATCAATATCCATTTATCAGGAATTTTGAAACCTGGCTTCAGGACTAAGGCCTCCTTTTCATTGAAATAAACTGGATGACCTTTATCACAGACTTGGGAAACACTCACTAGGTTGTGAGTTAGTTCTTCAACATAGTTCACATCCTCAAGAGTCAAAGTTCCATTTGAAACTTTTCCTTTTCCCGAAATTACTCCTCCTTTATCTCCTGCAAAATTTACTTTTTGCTTGAGACTCTCCTTGAAGTCCTTCAGTAGACTTCTTTCTCTGGTCATGTGCCTCGAGCATCCACTGTCTACATACCACCAGCTGTCCTTGTTCACAGCATACTCCTGCACATAACACAAACTACGATCAGTTATCAAGAGGGAACCAAGCCATTACGGTCTTGGTTTGTCCCTTATCATCAACAAGCTTAAGCTCTTTAAAATAACCATCCTTCCCATCAGGAGCTTTGGTTACTTTCGAATTAGCTTTAGTTTGTGGACGATCAGCCTTAAGAGGTGAATTTGAAGATAACCTCCTAGGCACATAATTATGAGCTCTATTATGATAATTATAATTAAACTCATGTGATCGCGAAGTAGTACCACTCTCATAATGACTATGGCCTCTACTTGTAGTTCTAAACCTCGACGGTGTCACATCCCTAGACTTATGGATAGAATTATCACTTTGAGTATATGGCCGTTTAGGTTTAGGTGGGGAGACACTATGCTTACCATCTCTTTTAAGAATGTTAACAGGTTTATTACCTAACTTAGGTTTGGTATCTAACCCATCTACAGTCATACTAGAGTCGGTTTGTATCTTTTCATCCATCACAAGCTTATGTGGTGTTTCAGGCTTTTTGTTAGGACAACACGAAGCCACGTGTCCCTTTTGATGACACTTGAAACATGACATCTGCTTGCGTGATTTAGGAACTTTTGCATTACCACTCGGAGTCTTAGGCACTAAAGGTTCAGATATTTGTTCCTTATTAACCTTATCATCAGTCTTAGCATCGTTAATCACTCCACCCGATACAAATTGTATTTTGGTGAAATGAGAAGCCTTACTATTATCTGATGAAGGGTTCTTAATAACATCCTTCTGTGCCTCTAACTTTTCCTGATCATTAGTTACTGAAATTTCAGGATTAGCATCTGTCATTTCAGAATCTTCAGGAATTGGAGTGTAATTGGCATTAAAAGGAGGGGATACATCATTGTACCCTAACCCAGTCTTGTCCTTTACACTACGTTGAGCATCTAACATTTTATCCATTTGAGATGTCCTATAGTTCTCAAGTTTACGGTTTTGCTCAATTAACCTTAAGTTAAGGTTCACTATTTCCTGATCCTTACTAGCAATTGTCTCATTTAAGTCTTTGATATTCATATAGAGACCATCTATGACAACAGATTTTTCACTTATGGTATCTCTAAGTTTTGTTCTATCCGAAGCATCAGACTTAATTTTATCCTTTAAGGCCTGTTTATCATCACTTAATCTACGAATATCCATAATGGCTTGATCAAGTTCAGATCTAACAGTCTTATAGGATTCCTTATCCACATTCAATTGAGATGACAAATTGCTATTTGACACAGTTAAGACACTATTCTGAGATTGCAAATCAGTAACTAAGTAACAAACATCAGCAAGATTAAGAATATCTAAACATACCTTCTTCTTGTCAGTTTGTACTTCAGCCATGCGTGCCACGAATTCTTCAGGACTCATATCTGGAATTGAATCCATATATAGCACGTCATCATCACTTGCCTTCACTTCAGACTCAGGCACCTCTACTTTCTGTTCCATATCAGTGGGCATGTAGGACACTGATCCAGCAGTTGTCTCTTCGATCTCGGCCATCAAGGCTTCCTCAGAATGAGCTTGCCAATCATAAGAACCATCTAACTGCTTCACCACTAAGGCTTTGGAAGCAAGAGTACTTCCCGAACCTTGTTTTCCTTGTGCTTCTACTTTAGGTCTTTGGCATTCTCTAGCAAAATGACCAATACCCTGACAGTTAAAGCATCTGACCTTGGTTTTATCAAACCCTGATCTATTGCCTAACACCTTTCTACCAGTTCTCTTGAGGAAATTTTTAACTTTTCTTGAAACTAATGCTAACATCTCTTGAAGTTCCAATTCCTCAACATAATCCGGATCTATCTGCTCATAATCCTCGTCAAATAGAACAGGATCATTGATCTTTCCCTCTATGTAATTCTCATATGATGCCACAAAGGAAGCAAAAACAGACAGTTGCTGTTCAGCAGATTTCACACTCATCGGCATCTTCTGATGCTCTTGAGGTGACTTCTCAGAATTCTTTCCCTTTGTCTCATCACTAGAGGAGGAAATAAAGCATAGATCTTCAGTAATCAATTCTCCATTTTCTCCAATATCACCAACTAACAGTGCAGTTGTCGAACTAGAGGACGTAGTCGAAAGATTTGACTTTCCATGATACAACCCAGGGTTCTGAACCTGATCAGAATCACTATCTCTTGACTTTCTGGAGAAATCATAACCTTTCAGCTTGTCAATGACTTGCTCTAAGGTCATAGTAGAATACCTGGTTTCGTTATCCTTAATCATAACGCCATACATTTCCCATTTAGAAGGCAAACCCTCAAGAAACTTGTCGGTTTTAGCTACTTCTTCTTCAACAATCTCATGGTATTCCAGTTCACTTAACATATGGTAGAAACGCGTGACATAGGCATCAAGATCTTCTCCTTTTAAAGCTTTAAACATAGTAAACTGCTTTTTGAGAAGACTCCTCTTGCCAGCTCTCACCTGTGGACTTCCCTCACCTCTTTTCTCTAGAGCTTCCCAGAGCGTTCTAGCAGTATGAAAAGACTTTAGTTGATGAGCAATCTCTTTAGGAAGACACATCTTTATGCATGAATGTGCTTTATTTTCATTTCTGTAAGCTTCCTTCTCTTGATCGCTCATGTTCTGATAGGTAAGAACCAAAGTGGCATTTTGAACAGTTTGAGTAGGTGCGGTGTATCCACTCTTGATACACATCCAGATTGACAGGTCATGGAATCTACAGTAAGATTCAAATATGTCCTTCCAATTGTAGTAATCTTCGATCCTCAACAACTTAGGTGGAACGTTTGACTTTCCCACCTCGTGGTCCATTTCGATCATTCTACTTAAGTCAGACATCTTAAAAACGTAAAATTAAACTGTTTCGCGAATTCAGAAAACTCAACTCGCAAGACTCAACTCAACTCGCAATCTCAGCTCGACTCGCAGAATACGTCGATTCGCAAGCCTCAGTTCGGATTGCTAAAGATGTCGATTCACAAGTGATGTCGATTTGAGAGGGATCTCGGTTCGACTCGCAAGCCTTAGTTCGACTCGCTAGTTCAACTCGGTTCGCAGACGAAGCTGGAACCCTAATCTCGACTCGCGAAACGGCTGTTAAACCCTAAAACGAATTTTTAAGGTATTTTTACAACTGAAACTAAGAATTTCAACCGTAAACAAACCTTAAAACGTCCAGAGAATGATTTTGATCGTTAGTATTGCAAGAAAGCACGTAAAAACGACCCGAATCAAAAACGCAATATTACTAAAACTCACGAACACACTCGTATTTAGCCCGAAAGCTCTGATACCAGATGTAAGTCCCCTAGTTTTAGGATCGATAACTTCGTTATCTTTAGTATTAAGGTGTGGAATCCCTCAATACGGTGTTATCTTACTAGTAACGAATACGTTCGTAATTGCGTTTATAAAGCTTAACTTTAAACGAATAATACGTCAAAGCCTAGCCGTTAGGTTTAAGTTTTCTCTGGGTTTAGTGAATTCGCAGATCAGAAAAACCGAATGACAAAAGTTATGTTTTTCACGAATTGAAAACATATTTATACGTCCAGCTCGTCTCGGCTCGCATGGGCCTGTGAGTTCAGTCCAACTCGCAGCCCAAGCCCAGTAAAGGACTCGGCTCGCCAGACTCAAGCTTCGCGAGTTCAGGTCTCACCTCACAGCTCAACTCGCTGCGACTTGAGATCTCGACTCGTCTCGCATGAAACGTCTAATTATTTATTTTGTATTTAAACATTCGTCTAACTTAGCACAATAATATGTTTAACGAATATTACTAACAAAAAAAATATTTATTTACAAATCTAAACCAATATACAAACGTAATAATAATTACACCAGTCCTATTTCAAGCTAGATCTGTTGTCACACTCTATGTTCCAACATACTACTTTCAGCCCTAATTAGGTTACTAGGGTAGTAAGCGGTATGTTGACTCAGGTGTCGTTCTTACACTACAACGGGCATGGGATCTTAGGCGTTCTAATTATCTTTTGTAATCTAGCTAAGGTTTAACTAATTTTGGTTTGGTTTTGGTTTGATAACTAATCTATAAAAATAAATGCAGAAAAGGAAAGGATGTTTGTATGGAGGCTCAAAGAACAGTGGATACGAGAGTGTTTGCTATGATGTTGGTATATGCTTTGAAGGATTTATGGGTGTTTAAGGCACTAGTTATGATGATTAATCCTTTGAACGATTGGAAACTTTAATCAATGCGAAGTATTATACCTACGACAGTTCCTTAGCTTTCCCACGTATTTAAACGTTATACGAAGTACTGTGCCGTTTTATGGTTTTTTCGTAGCATTGACTTAAATCAACAAATCACTCATTGGATACACTGTATTCTTAATGACATATAATTACGATCCTATCAAATATCTAACGTAAAGGTCTCTACAATCGGATAAATAATATGTCACATGGATAGCAATTATATAGTGTCAAATACACTGGAAGTTCTCCCAAATGTATTGATCAATTCAATTAACAGTTATTCTCTAATCCTATTCCCAAATCTCTGACAAATGTGTGTCGGTATCATGGCACGAATTGTTGAATAAACAATAATGTGAACAGGAGTTACTCTACGGAATAGGTTGGATTAACTTATCTAACAATCAATTAAATTGTTCATCATTAATCACTCAAACCAGAATAACTATTACATGCACATCAGTCTACTGTATAAACATAAACTAATATCTGAAAACCCTAATCATGTAGTCATATATAGTAATCGGAGGTTCAGTTTTAGCATGCAGCATTCCTAAGGCAACAATCAAACAAGAACATGCAATAGGAAGGCACACAGATAACTATTCCTATTTCATACCATTTCACATAAGCAGATGATCGAATCATAAATATCCCGAAAGGTCTCTCAAAGATATTTAATATATGAACTTGAATCTAACCTATCTCTAATCCTATGCTCCGCATCTCTTATGATATAATTTCAATCTGGAGAATACTGCCATGTCGAGTTCAAAAGCTTCATCTTACATAGAATAGGTAAAGTACGTACCAGTAATAACTGGCCAGGTCTTAGCAGGAAGTTTCTAACCACAACATAAGTTGGATAGGTAAACAATAAAGATTCAGCTCATAAATTCAGATACAGTTCAAGTTCATACAGGCAGAGTAACAGCATGTTACAATTAGGACCATTATTTCCACAACGGATTGTGCCCACGACTTCAATAGCTTCCACGTTCCGTACTTCACACATTAGTGATGTTTCTGGTGCTATACAAATGAAAGCCGTATAACGTTACATCCGTTGTTTCATAATGGTGTCATCCCAATTGAATATTAAATCATAACTACCTAAGTGATAAGCATCAAATAGATAGTATATTTTATAGTAATTTATCCCAATATTTATATACATTTTAGTGCATTTATATGACTTTAGATACTTATTTTGTTAATATTTGCAGAGATGTATTTTAATTGAAGATTGAAGAAAAAGGAACAAGAACGAATCCAAAACTGAAAGAAACTGAAGAAAATGAAGAAATGAAGAAAAAAAAAGGAGCTTAAACCTTGAAGAATTGAAGACTAAAAATGTTAATATTGAAGAATTGGGCCAAGAAAGAAGTTAAAGTTCGTTAAAGAAAAGAAGAAGTCCAAATTGAATCCTAAACTCGAAGTTAGAACATTCTGGAATTAAGGTCCAACCGGCGGTTGGAAAGCCCAACCGGCGGTTGGAAAGCCCAACCGACGGTTGGAGTAATTAGGGTTGTAAGGCGGTGGAGACACGTGGAGTTGGACCAGGATTCAAAGAGCCCAACCGGCGGTTGGAGGTTCTAACCGGCGGTTGGAAGGTCAGCCAGAAAAAGTATAAATAGAGGCTTAAGTTTAGATTTTTCATATACGATTCTTAGAATACAAAACCGATTATTAGGGTTTTAGGTCGACTTAAGGTGCGATTTTGGAGGTCAAGGAGCTAGGGTTTGAAGTTTTTTAACCATAGGAGAAGCTGGTTCGACAATTGGTTCGGTTTCTTTATCCTTGTAACTTTAATAACCCTATTGAGTTAATTTATGGATATTGTTTATTTTAATTACTTGTTAATTGGGTATTCGTTATATTTATTGGAATGAATGTTTGTTGAGTTTATTATATGAATTATATGTTTATGTTGGAACTATATTATTGAATGTATATTATACAAGAATTGTCTTTATTATGATATATTGATGATTGTTCTTGACATATTAGACTGATTTATATTAAACGAGGGTGACCATATTAAGTTTATATAAATTAAGTGATTGTGTTTATGTCTTGATCTTAACCTTATGCGATAGACGAAGAATGATTTATTAATATAAAGTAATACTGTGATTCAAGCCTAACCATAGAAATTGTATTAATAAACTGATGATAGATCTTATTAATTAGTGATACTTTGCATAACCTTATGATTGTATTGCTATGATGAAGATTAGCTTAACCTTAAGTAATTTTCTACATTAGTAATTCACCAGTAATAATAGCCAACAAAGCAAATAGACATAGGTACATATAATAGGTTTAATAAATAATAGTTTCAATAATTATAATCTTCTATCCATCTGAGTATACTTAAGTTGTTCCTAAAACTTATCTATTAGAATCTGTATCAAAATATAAATATAAATATGTTCGTTTAGAACTAAAACGTCCCTCTTATCTTGTAGATTATTGTAAATTGGATCCTTTATTCATTTGTATCATAATTGTAAATATTTGTAAATAGATAATTAGTTATAAATAAGAATCACGTTTCTTGTGTTCCTTGTGTTCGAATTTGGACTTACTTATTAAGCTATATTACATGAACGGGTCAATCTTGCCTGAATTGTATAATAGTATTATTTAGTATTTCCTTAATTTAAAACTTGTGATTATAATTGCCTATACTTAGCACACATCAAGTTTTTGGCGCCGCTGCCGGGGACCACTTAACCGGTTGAACTCTTGTTTTACCGGGGGAGCGGTGTATTTTAATTAAACTAATTATTTTACTTGTATAATTTTTATTTTTGATACTTTGTAAAATCAATAAGAAATATCTGCTCACTCATTGAGAATACTGACAAAATAAAGGTATAAGGAGAGTAAAGCCCTACCTCATTGATTTATCATATAAGAGGTAAGGTGTTTCTCGAAAGAAATAGGTTTTTAATAAGATTCGCGCTAACCTGTTTCTCCGCTTTTGTGTACTATCAATTGAGCTACCGAGATCTATTGACTAGCTTTGTAAAAGAAATTTAACAAAACCCACTGTAATTTTAAACTATTGTTTAAATAACTAACTTGCATAATTAACATATAGGAAATTTGGGTTGGAGTATTTTTCTTCGATTATTTAATTTTGAATATGTTTTATTATTAATTATCGGGATTCATAAACCCCAACTTGAATATTTCTAACATATTATTAACATTTACTTTTGAATTTAAAGTACTACTAAATTCTGTTCTTGTTGCAGATGGATGTATGACCCGGACACTTCATCCGGATCCACTTAGTCCATTTGACGAACCAGAACAAGAATTTCATTCTAGAAGACGATTATCATACGCACCACCTAATTCTCCAGAACACGGAATTTCATCTGAGGAAGACGACTTAATATTTCATAACAGTTTAGTCAAAACGGCTAAAAGAGAGTATTACTCCGATTCAGAGTTAGATAAAGTACCTTCTAGACAACATACAGTATATCCAAGTAATTCTGAACCAGAACAAAGAAACATGGCAGACATAGCTAACATGACGTTTGAGGATTACACGATTCAAACTCGTGGAGATCCGAGACCGGGAGTGGGCCTGCCATAGCTAGAGAAGTAGAGTTTGAGTTAAAGGGACAATTTCTGAAAGAATTAAGAGAAAATCCTTTCAGAGGAGAAGATAAAGAAGATGCAAATGAGCATGTTGAGAAAATTTTAGAGATTGCAGATATGTTTAATATTCCTAATGTTACAAGAGATCAGGTTATGTTACGAGTATTTCCTTTAACATTAAAGGATGGAGCTAAGAGATGGATTGATATTGAACCAGCCGGATCTATTACTACTTGGGAAGATCTTCGTACAAAATTTCTAAAAATGTATTGTACACCTTCCAAGACGTCGAAGATGATTGATGAGATTAGGAACTTTAAGCAGAAACCCAATGAATCTCTATATCAAGCTTGGGAAAGATATAAGGAGATGCTACATAAATGTCCACAACATGATTTGAATGTCCAACAAGAAATAACGGTATTCTACAAAGGAGTTGATCGAGCAACACGTCAACAGTTAGATGCACAAGGCCCAGTACCTAAGAAAACTCCAGCAGTAGCAAAAGCCGGAATTGAAGAATTAGCTAAGCATTCTCAGTTATGGGATGATGGTTCATCTGGAAGAAAAAGGATATCTGAAGACAGTGATGGTCTCGCAGCTATCACTGCAAAATTGGAAAGTATGGGAAGAGATATTAAGAAAGTGAATGAACAAGTTCATGCAATCAGGATTGGTTGTGAAATATGTGGAGGAAATCATCTAAAGACATAATGTCCTAATAATGATAGTGAAATGAATACTGAAGAAGTTATGTATAGGGATTTTCAAGGAAATCCAAATTATCATCAAGTTTCTAATTTTAGAAGAGTTAATCAACCAGGGCAACAGTATCAACAAGGAGCACCAGGTTTCTATGTTAAAACGGGACAAAATCCGTCTTATTCTAACAGGATCAATTCGTTAGAAAGTATTTTGGGAAAAATGGTTGAAGCAAGTAATAAAAGAATGGATGATCATGATGCAAGGATGCGTAATAATGAAGCATCAATCAAACAAATTGAAGGATCAGTTCATCAGATTGCTAAAACATTATAGGAGAGATTTCCAGGAACATTGCCAGGATTTACTGAAACAAATCCAAAGGAGCAAGCTAAAGCAGTAATTACCAGAAATGGTAAGAATGTTGACTCTCCTGTTATAACTAATAAAATTGTTGAATCTGAGCAGGTTGAAAAAGAAACAATTGATGAAGACATACAACCAAACAAAAAGAGCATCGGAGAAAATAAGGTTAAAGAAGTCATCAAAGACCATACACCCCCACCTCCATATCCAGCTGCTCTAAGGAAGGACAAAGAAGATGAACAATACCACAAATTTCTGGAAAATCTAAAACAACTTCATATTAATATTCCTTTTGTTGAAGCTATAGCTCAAATGCCGAAATATGCAAAATATCTTAAGGAGCTGCTGACTAACAAAAGTAAACTGGATAATGTGACAAAGGTGACCATGAATGCGAGATGTTCAGCAATAATGCAGAATAAGCTACCTCCAAAAGTCAAAGATCCAGGGAGTATTACTATACCTTGCAAAATTGGTGAAATTACTATTGAAAACGCATTAGCAGATTTAGGTGCTAGTATTTCATTAATGCCATATACTATTTATATGCGATTAGGATTAGGAGAACCAAAACCTATTCGTATGTGTATTGAATTAGCTGACCGATCTGTGCAATACCCTAGGGGAATAGTTGAAAATTTTTTAATAGTTGATAAATTTGTTTTTCCATGTGATTTCGTAATCATAGATATGGTAGAAGACCCTAAAGTCCCTATTATATTAGGAAGACCATTTTTAGCAACTACACATGCCTTAATGGATGTTTTTAATAGAAAAATTACAATGAGATTAGGGAATGATAAAATTGTTTTTGATGTTAATAATTCCATGAAATTTCCTGATTATGTAGATGATACTTGTTATTATTTAAATTCATATGAATATATGGATAACCCTTCTTTTCAAGATTTTTTAGGAAAAGATGAAGTAGATACAGGAATTCTTAATGGATGGACTGAAGATTTTGACACTGAAAAGGATTAGCAGAATTTGATAAGTTATTGGAGGAAGATGAAGATTTGGAAGAAGCAACCGTGGTTATTCAACAATATTCTGAAGAGGAAGCAATACATCCAGTTGCTAAAATTATTAACCAAGAATTGATACCATATTCTGTGAACAATATTCCTTGTTTTAAAGAAGAGATATTTGAAATCAAGACATCTATTGAAGAACCACCACAGTTGCAACTTAAAGAGCTACCATCGCATTTGGAATATGCTTATTTACAAGGCACATCAGACTTGCCAGTTATAATATCTTCAAAACTATCAAAAGCAGAGAAAGAACGATTAGTTCAGGTTCTTAAACAGCATAAACAAGCAATAGCATGGAAAATCACGGATATTAAGGGAATCAGTCCTACATACTGCACTCATAAAATCTTGATGGAAAAAGATTTTAAGCCAGTCGTACAACCATTGAGAAGATTGAATCCGAATGTTAAAGACGTTGTCAGGAAAGAAATCATTAAATTGCTGGATTCAGGATTAATCTATCCTATTTCAGATAGTCCATGGGTAAGTCCAGTACATGTTGTACCAAAGAAAGGTGGAATAACGGTTATACCAAATGAAAAGAATGATTTGATACCAACAAGGACGGTAACGGGATGGAGAGTTTGTATTGATTATAGAAAATTAAATGATGCTACTAGGAAAGATCATTTTCCATTACCATTTATTGATCAAATGATAGAAAGGCTGGCATGAAAGGAGTTATATTGTTTTCTAGATGGATTTTCAGGATATTTTCAAATACCATTGCGGCCGAAGATCAAGATAAAACAACGTTTACTTGTCCGTTTGGTACTTTTGCTTATAGAAGGATGCCGTTTGGTTTGTGTAATGCACCAGCTACATTTCAGCGTTGCATGATCGCAATATTTCATGATATGGTAGAAGATTTCATGGAAGTATTTATGGATGATTTCTTGGTATTTGGTGATTCATTTGATTCTTGTTTAAAGAATTTACAGAAAATGTTGCAGAGATGTGAAGGGGCAAATCTAGTGCTTAACTGGGAAAAATGTCACTTTATGGTTCGAGAAGGAATTGTTTTAGGTCATAAAATATCCAAAATAGGAATCGAGGTAGATCAAGCAAAGATTGAAGCTATTTCAAAATTACCTTATCCTACAAATGTAAAAGGAATAAGGAGTTTTCTGGGACACGCTGGATTTTACCGGAGATTTATACCAGACTTTTCAAAAATAGCAAGACCGCTGAATCATTTGTTGGAAAAAGATGCAAAATTCGAATTTATTGACAAATGCAAACAATCGTTTGATACATTAAAAGAAAAGTTAGTATCTGCTCCAGTTATGACATGTCCAAACTGGAATCTACCTTTTGAATTATTGTGTGATGCTAGCGATTATGCGGTTGGAGCTGTTTTAGGGCAGAGAATTGATAAGAAGTTTAAGCCAATCTATTATGCCAGTAAGACATTAACAGATGCTCTTAAAAATTACACAACTACGGAAAAGGAACTTCTGGCAGTGGTTTTTTCTTTCGATAAATTTCGTTCATATCTTGTCTTAACTAAAACTGTGGTTTATACTGACCATTCTGCTTTGAAGTATTTGTTTAATAAGCAGGATGTGCGCCCTCGTTTATTGCGATGGATTCTTTTGTTGCAGGAATTTGATATTGAAATCAAGGATAAGAAAGGAGCTGAAAATATCGCAGCTGATCATTTGTCAAGGTTGGAAAATCCAGAGTTTGAAGCATTGGATGAAGAGGAAATTCAAGATTCATTTCCGGATGAGAAACTAATGACAGTACAAGAATTAACAGAGATACTTTGGTTTGCGAATTATGCAAATTATTGGGTTACTAAAATTCAACCGAGGATGGATTACCAGAAGAGGAAGAAATTCTTTTCTGATTTAAAGTATTATTTTTGGGAAGATCCATTTCTTTTCAGATACTGTGCAGATGGCATAATTAGAAGATGTGTACATGGTGAAGAAGCTCAACAGATTATAAAGCATTGTCATGAAGGACCAGTAGGAGGTCATAATGGACCAAGTTACACTGCAAAGAAAATATTTGACGCAGGTTTTTATTGGCCAACGATTTTTAAAGATACATATGCATTCGTTAGGAATTGTGATTCTTGCCAAAGAGCTGGGAACATTTCTAAAAGTGATGAAATGCCGCAGACTAGTATACAGGTTTGTGAAATTTTTGATGTCTGGGGTATTGATTTTATGGGACCATTTCCTATGAGTCACAGTAATAGGTACATATTAGTAGCTGTGGATTATGTTTCTAAATGGGCTGAGGCAAAAACATTACCTACAAATGATGCTAGAGTTGTGGTGAAATTTCTTAAACAATTATTCTCCCGATTTGGAACTCCCAAGGCATTGATTAGTGATCGAGGTACTCATTTTTGTAATACTCAAGAGAAGGTATTAAAAAGGTATGGAGTTAGTCATCGATTTGCTACACCTTATCATCCACAGACTAGTGGACAAGTTGAAAATACCAATCGTTCGTTAAAACGTATTTTGGAACGTTCTGTTGGTTCCAACAGAAAAGATTGGTCGGAAAAATTAGATGATGCACTTTGGGCACATAGGACAGCATTTAAAACACCTACAGGTTGTACTCCATATAGATTAATTTATGGAAAAGCTTGTCATTTACTAGTGGAAATAGAACACAAAGCATATTGGGCACTTCGAGAATGCAACATGGATACCGATGAAGTTGGTATGCATCGCTTTTTACAGTTACATGAGTTAGATGAGCTTCGTTGGAATGCTGATGAGAATTCAAGATTTTATAAAGAAAGGACGAAGAAATGGCACGATGCAAGACTTCGAGGAGATAAAGAGTTTGTTGCTGGAGAACGTGTGCTTTTATATAATTCACGTATTCGGTTATTTCCGGGTAAATTGAAATCTAGATGGAGCGGACCGTTTGTTATTCACCAAGTTCATACAAATGGAAGTGTCGATTTAGTAGCCTTCGATGGAGTTATTTTTACAGTTAATGGACATCGATTGAAGAAAAATTATGAAGATATTGTTATTGAACATACTTCTGTTGTCACTCTGGAAGAATAAGTTATCAGATAATGTCGAACTTACCGACATTTAAACAAAAGTGCTTCTTGGGAGACAACCCATGTCTATTTTTATATAGAGAAATGATTGAATCACAAAATTTTTACAAAAATTATTTTACAAAATGAGATGGACCAATGGTGTGAAGAGAGAGATTGAAGAGAGAGAAATAAAGTTAAATCATGATTGGTCCATGTTATCATCCACATCATTTTGTGAATTTTTTTTTGTGAAATTTTTGTAACTCTAGCACTGCTCTTTTATATATGTTATGTTTTTCTTCTATGTTTTTATTTTCAGGAATGAACTTTGTGGGTATGTTCACTGGAAACCCTCACGAGACTATAAGTCGTCCACTCGGGATACCGAGGGGTTTAAAGGCTTATTGCATATGCTAAATGCAATCGTGATTAACTACGAAAGTGTGGATGTTGTATATTATTTTTCAAGATATGAAGGAACCAACCAAGCAGATTTTTCTTAGCCGATGATGAAATTCGCAATTTCAGTCAGGGGAGTTTTTCTGTTCCATTTTTCTTTCCCTTACACTCTTTTGTTTATCAATTTTTTATACAATGAGGGCATTGTATAATTTAAGTGTGGGGATAGGGTTCGTAAGAAAAAGAATTTCTTTAATTAATTATTTAAGTTTCTATTGTTCTTAAATTTTATTAAGAATTTAAAATTTTTAAGTGAATAACTAAGTATTTATTAGTTAGAATACTTTTGTTAAAAGTTTTGTTTTGTATTTAAAAGTTTAGACTTTAATATGGATTAACTGTTTTGTATATATAATGTAAGCTACTTAAATAAGGAGTGATATATAGTTATATGATATGATGTACTAATAGGCAATCTATATGAAGATTTCTGAATTTTAATAAATTAATAAATTAACTTGTTTATTATTTTATGATACATAATATGATGTATGACATAAAAGTCTTAATTTTTAAATTTATTATGCAATAATTTTATATCTTTTTACTTATGTGAATACATTTGGGGGTATATATTGATGGTTTCCTCTGTTATACGAAAGTATAGACCTTGTCTCTATTAATATATACTTAAAAATTAAGCAAACGCAAGTCAAAAGTACTTGAAAAGTCTTAAAAATAAAAGATACTTAATGAGGTAAATGGTTTGACCAACTCTGGTTTTGCTTAAACCTAAATCAAGTTATGTCGCTCTGTTGCATGAGAATGCAGACCTGTCACCAATGTCTTGATTCTTAAAAATGTATTTCATATATTTAATGGGAATATAAAAGAAAATTTGTATAATTAAATTTAAGAGTATATCATATGTGAAAATCATAAGTAATATACATACTAACAATAAAAGTGTATTCAGAAATATAAATATAGAATGTTTAAAGTGGACAAATATATTAGTAATCATTCATGAGCTATATATTACACAAATAATAATAATTTTATTTATGGATTATAGTTATCCATGTTAATTAAATTGTTTAAATTTTAATTTATGAAACAGATTTTTAGTATTGGTATTCTGATTCTTAAATATTAGTTTGATGCTTATTTTTAAATTTTATTCAGTATTCTACTTGAGGAGAAACAGAACTTAAGTGTGGGGATATTTGATAAGCATCAAATAGATAGTATATTTTATAGTAATTTATCCCTATATTTATATACATTTTAATGCATTTATATGATTTTAGATACTTATTTTGTTAATATTTGCAGAGATGTATTTTAATTGAAGAATGAAGAAAAATGACAAGAACGAATCCAAAACTGAAAGAAACTGAAGAAATGAAGAAAAAAAGGAGCTTAAACCTTGAAGAATTGAAGACTAAAAATGTTAATATTGAAGAATTGGGCCAAGAAAGAAGTTAAAGTCCGTTAAAGAAAAGAAGAAGTCCAAATTGAAGCCCAAACCCGAAGTTAGAACATTCTGGAATTAAGGTCCAACCGGCGGTTGGAAAGCCCAACCGGCGGTTGGAGTATTAGGGTTGTAAGGCAGTGGAGACACGTGGAGTTGGACCAGGATTCAAAGAGCCCAACCGGCGGTTGGAGGTTCCAACCGGCGGTTGGAAGGTCGGCCAGAAAAAGTATAAATAGAGGCTTAAGTTTAGATTTTTCATATACGATTCTTAGAATACAAAACCGATTATTAGGGTTTTAGGTCGACTTAAGGTGCGATTTTGGAGGTCAAGGAGCTAGGGTTTGAAGGTTTTTAACCCAAGGAGAAGCTGGTTCGACAATTGGTTCGGTTTCTTTATCCTTGTAACTTTAATAACCCTATTGAGTTAATTTATGGATATTGTTTATTTGAATTACTTGTTAATTAGGTTTTCTTTATATTTATTGGAATGAATGTTTGTTGAGTATATTATATGAATTATATGTTTATGTTGGAACTATATTATTGAATATTTATTATACAAGAATTGTCTTTATTATGATATATTGATGATTGTTCTTGACATAGTTAGACTGATTTATATTAAACGAGGATGACCATATTAAGTTTATATAACTTAAGTGATTGTGTTTATGTCTTGATCTTAACCTTATGTGATAGACGAAGAATGATTCATTAATATAAAGTAATATTGTGATTCAAGCCTAACCATAGAAATTGTATTAATAAACTGATGATAGATCTTATTAATTAGTGATACTTTGCATGACCTTATGATTGTATTGCTATGATGAAGATTAGCTTAACCTTAAGTAATTTTCTACATTAGTAATTCACCAGTAATAATAGCCAACAAAACAAATAGACATAGGTACATATAATAGGTTTAATAAATAATAGTTTGAATAATTATAATCTTCTATCCATCTGAGTATACTTAAGTTGTTCCTAAAACTTATCTATTAGAATCTGTATCAAAATATAAATATAAATATGTTCGTTTGGAACTAAAACGTCCCCCTTATCTTGTAGATTATTGTAAATTGGATCCTTTATTCATTTGTATCATAATTGTAAATAGATAATTAGTTATAAATAAGAATCACGTTTCTTGTGTTCCTTGTGTTCGAATTTGGACTTACTTATTAAGCTATATTACATGAACGGGTCAATTTTGCATGAATTGTGTGATAGTATTATTTAGTATTTCCTTAATTTAAAACTTGTGATTATAATTGCCTATACTTAGCACACATCATTAAGCATAACCATTATCATAGCAAACACAGATTTGTCTAGCCTAGCATGGCATCTCTAGTAAGCAATATAACGCAAACATAATATAAGCAAATCATATTTACAAAATAAAGAAAAGAGATATAAATAAAACCTGAATAAATATTATAGATAAATCTTCGTGACCTAAAGTCTCGGAGTGACTCTGTACAGACGCTACGACTACCGCTACGCTAACCTAGCTCGTCTGCTAGCTTAACTCTAGAGAGAGAAAGCTAGAGAGAGACTCTAGAGAGAGAAAGAAAGAGTGTGTGGGAGATAAAGTTGAAGATGAGAGGTGTGAAGGTGTGTAGGTGTGTGAAATGAGGTAGAGGTGCCCTCTCCGTATAGGCAAGCCTTGGATCAAGAGTACAAGTCCACAAGCATGCACGTACAAGCAAACGAAGCAAAACGGAGAGCACACAAGCCAAACCAGGCCATGTACGGCCCTACAGAGGCCGTGTACGGCTCTCTACAAGCTGTGTACGGCCCTGTGGTGGCCGTGTGCTAGGCCGTGTGATTTTTTCGGCTTTTCTCGTTGCTTAATTCGCGCGTATCTTCTTCGTTTCGCGTCTGTTTGACTTGATTCTTTCGCCTACGGTCACGTAATTCTGTTACGCTTCTAATGATGCCAATTTTGTAGGAATTAGATGTGTGGAGCCCGGGTGTGTCCAGAATACGTTTCGTAGTCTTTGGTTGTGCGGTTTCTTGCATAACTTGTTCATCCTTGATCCATCTTGAGCAAGCCTTATATCCACGTTCTCGTAATCTCCATAGCTACAAAATAAGATATTTGTGAGGTCTTGGTATGGAGTTTACAGTAGATTTAGGGTTAGGCTCAATTTGCTGCTTATTTCAACGTATTTTCACCCCTTTTCGTATAGTTTTGGAAAGTCCATCAAGTTTTCACCTTTATAACAAAATGTGATGAATAATGATGTTTTAAGAATGTTTTTTTTTTTATAAAAGGCCTAAATATGGGGTCAATAATGTAGTTAAAAACGTGACTTTTTGCACTACATCACCCCTGATGTCTTGACAGGTACATTTATCGTAAATCATAAACCCGCTTATATATAGTTTGAATCGGGAGCCTCTAGGTCATTTGTATCTGAAAACTTCTCTCAAAATTTTACTACCCCTTTGAGTGCGTTGGATACCCCACTAGATGTTGAGGTAGCGCATGACGGAATTGTTTTTGTAGCAAGTGTGTATCGCGGGTGCCAACTAGAGATTAGTGATCAAATGTTTATAATTAACCTAATTCCGATGAGGATGGGAGAGTTTGATGTTGTTGTAGGAATGGATTGGCTTAGTAAACACGAAGCCATCATTCAGTGTGAGAAGAAAATCATTTGTGTCACTTCGCCAAGTGGGGGAGTTGTTGATATTTATGGTGAAAAGCCGAAGTCATTCTTATCCGTTTGTTCTTTTGCTCATGCCAAGAGGTATTTAACTCATGGCTGCCAAGCCTTTTTGGCGCATGTTGTTGATACCCACAAATCCTTACCAAAACTCGAAGAGATTCCTGTAGTAAACAAGTTCCCCGATGTTTTTCCCGAGGAGTTACCGGGTATTCCGCCTAAGAGGCAAGTTGAATTCCGAATTGATCTCATACCCGGGGCAACCCCAATTTCTAAAACTCCTTATAGACTTGCACCATCCGAAATGCAAGAGTTAATGAGCCAACTTCAAGAGTTACTTGACAAAGGGTTTATCCGTCTGAGTAGTTCGCCACTATGAGTTCATGGGGAGCACCAGTATTGTTTGTGAAAAAGAAGGATGGGAGCATGCATATTTGTATCGATTACCGAGAATTAAATAAGGTCACCATCAAAAATAAGTACCCACTGCCTAGGATTGATGACTTGTTTGACCAACTCCAAGGTACAAGTTACTTTCCTAAAATTGATCTCCGTTCAGGCTACCATCAATTAAAAGTACAAGAAGAAGATGTGCCTAAAACCGCGTTTAGAACTCGATATTGCCACTATGAGTTCACGGTAATGCCATTTGGGTTAACTAACGCTCCTGCAGCTTTTATGGATCTCATAAACCGAGTATGTCGACCTATGCTTGATAAGTTCGTGATTGTATTCATCGATGACATTCTTGTCTATTCCAAAACGGCGGGTGAACACGAATCACACTTGATACAACTACTTCAAACGTTGCGGTTTGAAAAGCTCTATGCTAAATTTTCTAAATGTGAGTTTTGGATTCGAGAAGTTCAATTTCTTGGCCACGTGGTGAATGAGCATGGTATTAAGGTTGATCCATCTAAAGTAGAGGCGATGATGAAATGGGATTCTCCTAAGAATCCAACCGAAGTTCGTAGCTTTCTTGGTTTGGTGGGTTATTATCGACGATTCATCCAAGACTTTTCTAAGATTGCTACTCCACTCACTAAACTCACGCACAAAAATATCACTTTTGAGTGGGGTGATCAACAAGAGCAAGCCTTTCGTGCACTCAAGGAGAAACTTAGCCAAACACCAATTCTTGTGCTAATCGAAGGCATCGAGGATTTGATTGTATATTGTGACGCTTTATACAATGGCTTGGGATGTGTATTGATGCAAAGAGGAAAACTTATTGCATTTGCCTCACGGCAGGAGCATGAGAAGAATTACCCGACACACGATCTAGAATTGGCGGCATTACCTTTATGGAGTAAAGTGTACGATTTACACAGATCATAAGAGTTTGAAATATTTCTTTGATCAACGAGATCTCAATATGAGACCAAGGAGGTGGCTAGATTTGGTGAAGGACTATGATTGTGAGATTCTTTATCACCCGGGAAAAGCAAATGTAGTAGCGCATGGACTTAGTAGAAAGGCAACTCATCATGTGTTGATGGTTAAATCACTTGGTATGAAGTTCACTCATAACCTACTCGAGCAAATTAAAAAGTTTCAACAACAAGCGTGGCAAAAAGGTGATGTCCATGCGGAACGAATTAAAGGTCAAGCTCAAGACCTTGTTGACGATTCGCAAGGGTTAAAAACTCGATATGGGAGAATTTGGATTCCAAACTCAAAGGAGTTAAGAGATTGTTGCTCGATGAAGCCCACTAATCCAAGTATTCTATTAATCCCGATGCCACTAAAATCTACCATGATTTGAAAGTTGATTATTGGTAGCCGGGTATGAAGAGGGATATAGTTAAGTATGTTGAGCAATGTTTGACATGTTTACAAGTGAAGGCGGAGCATCAAAAGCCTTACGGGAAAATTCAACCTTTGGATATACCCATTTGGAAGTGGGAGCACATTACAATGGATTTGATCACCAAATTGCCGAGAACTCCGAGACATCATGATGCAATTTGGGTGATAGTTTACCAGTTAACCAAGAGTGCATTATTCTTACCAATTAGAGTGGCTTCATCATCCGAAGTATTAGCCGATTTATATATGAAGGAGGTCGTAGCTAAATATGGAGTGCCGGTGTCCATTGTCTCCGACCGAGATAGTAGATTCACACACTAGTACAAAAATGGGTAAAAAGAGCGCAACGTTATAGCGGTTTTAAGTGAAAACCGCTATAAAGATCATAAAGTGGGTTCAATTATCTACAATGGAACGGTTTACCAGTCTTAATGTGGGGTCCCAATAATGCTAATGTAGCGGTTTATGTTAAACCTCCTTAAGTAACAATGATTGTGGTGGTCAAGTATACTCGCTCCAATTGTTTTATCCCATTAGTAGCAGTTATTAACAAACTGATCCAAAATTAAAAATATTTATGCCAGGAAAAAATACCCACATAAATATTTGCAGCAATTTATAGCGGTTGTCAGTAAACCGACCCACAAGAATCGTGTGCATGGGCCTTAATGGGCTTAATAATTTTGAAGTTGTGAGAAGATGAAAGCCCAAACACAAGTGTATATATTGACTATTGAGACATATCTTATCCATTTGTCTTACCCATATAACACAAACTTGTATGTATCTGTAACACCTGCATAATTAGGATAATTAATTATGCCTAATTATTTGTACTAGTTGTAATTAGTATGTAATATGACTAATTACAGACTCTATTTGTATATATATAAGGTGATTTATATATATATGTGTGTACTTACGCGATTGGATGAATCGTACGAATTAACCGGACGGAGTCCGACACAGTTTACTTGGACGTTGGTGACAGAAATTTACTTAGATAATGAGAACGTATTTTTGTTATATAAAATACACAATTGAATGAACATTATTTGTATTATTGCGACGACATTTCAAATAATTCAACAAAAACGTATTAAACGTGAATTAATAATTTAAATATTTTGACAAATGTTTTTATTATTAATTTCAAGGTATTTTTATTTGAATATTCCAGTCACATTTTAAAAATATAACTGCTTGGTCAAATATTAAAAACGAGAGATTAAATGATTAGGACACGGAGTAAACACTGGGTTTTAAGGAGTGTTTTCCCCTCCTTTCCCCTTTCCATCAGCCACCAACACCACCCCCTCACTCATCTCTCTTTCATTTTCATTCTTCCAAAAACACACACACACAAAAACACTCTCACCAAATTTATACCAATTTTCGGAATCATCAAATCTCGACCACAAAACTTACATTTTCGGAATCACCATTACAAGAGGAACAAGATTTGCAAAAGCATCAACATCATTTTCGGCCTCCATCTCTCTCGATTCGCATTTGTAAGAAATTTATAAAAACTTAGATCTATTCATTTTGGTGTAATGTTTTGACGAAATATTGTGTACACAACATAGCTATAACCTAAACAAAGAAGAAAACACGATTTTACAGCTCAAAAATGGGTTAGATTTGCGTTTTTGGTCGAAAAATCTCGACATCCGAAAGTTTCTGGGCTGTTGTTCATCTTTGCGACACAACGCTTGTGTCGCATGTTGTGTCGCATAAAGCCTGTTATGTCGCATCTTGTGTCGTACCAAACCTTTAGTGTCGTAACCTTTGCGACACAATATTGTGTCGCACTCTATGTCGCATATTATGTCGTATTTTTATACGACACAACCCTTATGTCGCTATTGAATTAGCATCGCAAGCTTTTGCGACACAACCACTGTGTCGCAGAGCTCTTGTGTCGCAGAGCTCTTGTGTCGCATCCCTATGCGACACAACCCTTGTGTCGCACGACAAACTTTTGTGTCGCATATTGTGTCGCAAAACACAGCAGTTTTACAAATTAATTCCAATTTAAGTGTTAAACATTTGGGACTTCAAACGATTATACAATATAACATCTACGGGACATTGAAACATGTTTTTCAAGCATAACACTCCAAACAAATGGTCACCAACAGGCCAGACATGTTTTCCAACAACAAACAATTACAAACATACGGACAAACACTGGATATACTAGTTGTGTACAACTAAACGAAACGTCTCGCGATACACAAACTTACATAACTTCATATGATTAAGCATTTGAAGGTTACGGGTTCGGAGAACCTACTTGCTATATTTACTACTTGCTATTTGCTACGGCTTATTACAAGACTCAGGTGAGTCTTACGGCCCCACTTTTTACTGTTTTATCTGATTGGGGGAGAAACATGCTACTACTTTTCTTGAACACAAGTACTAAACTGTTTACTATACCAAACGGAATTGCATGAGTTGTTTACTAATTACAGAAGTCTCTCCATCATATATCGTTAGTTATGGACTTAAGCGTGAACACTAGTTAATGGATCCATTAGGGAAATGACCCTCCCCGCCCGGGGCAGTAGCGCTGCCAAGTACTGATTTACACGTAGAAACGGGTGACTAATTATTCGTTACTGATGCTTGCTCATTTACGAGCATGTCACGGGAGCAAACTTATTACTTACGGGTTAAGCTTCGATTATGAGCCTCATGGCAACGATATAACTTACTTACTTACATTTGCTGGATTGCAAATACTGGTTTTACATTTGCTGGATTGCAAATACTGATTTTACGCCTTTGGGCACTACTGATGAAATCTTATGTTTCAAAACTGATATTACTTACAAACCTGTGAGATTCACCAACATTCGTGTTGACCTTTTTAGCATGTTTTCTCAGGTACCCGGATGGAGTAGGATTACTCCAGGGCTTTAGCTAGAGTCGCATGATTTCAACACAACTGCATTAACGGAGATTCTTAGCATTATCTTTTGTATATTACGATTATGTAATAGAATCTCCCGCTATACGCGTGGACTCTAGGAAACTACCTTTTTGTATACGAAAACATTAAGTTTTCAAACATTATATCTATGGGAATGTAACTAATTTTACCAATGTTGCAAATTGATGTCGTTTACTTTATCTTTGCGCTGTGATATTTGATTAGTAGCACCCCAAAACTATGCTTCCGCAAAACAGTGAATTTGGGGGTGTTACATATTGGTATCAGAACCTAAAGTTATAGTGAACTAGGTTGCATTTAGTGGGCCTAGACTATGACCGTTAGGCAGTATTTCCTTACTAGGTATGATTGGTTCAGGAATTACATCATACGACTTTAATTTAACATAGCCTGATCAACTATGTACAATTAAGGAAAGATGATGTGAGGTCTGAAATGGTTATGTTGAACAGGAATGCGTTAGTTGACTCTGACCACGAGAGAACCGGACCATTACTTGATACGTTCTAGACACTAGGCTGGATATTATATACTTATATATATATTAGCCTCGTCTTACTTACAGTCTGCCACAGGAATGGCAAACACACCACCTAATCCGTCACACTCTCACTCACATGGGTCACGAAACCCACGAGTAGCCAGGAGGAACACAAGGTCACCTCGAACCAGCCCCTATTGTGTTCATAACTCTCAGAACTCAGCACATCTCACGATGCCAGTGTTGGCTACCCAACTTCGCCATCAGGAGCAAAGGCTCGAACATCTCGAACGAGAACAACACCGAATGACCTACCTGCTTCGCCAGGCACTTGATCACATATCCCAACTCCAGCGAGAACAAGAGGATACCAACCTCTCTGTAAGCATAATTCAGGATTCAATGACCACTTAATTAGGTGCGGATGAACTCATAAGAAACCGACTAGAGGAATGTGAACAGCGTTCACAGGAGACTGAGGATCACTCTCGAGCACTAGTACAACGACTGGCCTTGGTTGAAGACAACGCCATGCAAACCAACAGACTAGCAGAAACCGTGGACCGCCTTGTCGCACTGATGGAACAAATTAATCTGCATCAAGATTAGATCAGTCTGTAACTTGTAACCAGCTAACTACTTTATTAGGGCCTATGTAATCCAACCGGATGTAACAATTCCCGGTACTTTTGTACTACTATTACTCTGTAATCTTTTGGAAACCCGTATCTTGTATTCAACTTGTTTATCTAAATGAAATGTGATTGTCACTTCGTACTGTTATCGTGTATCTCATCATTTACACTTGTGACATATCATAATTTCATGCAAATATCTTATTCCTCTTTCCTTGTTCTTTTCTTGTTCAGCATCATGCCTCCTCGTCGACAGATCACCCTCAGTGAAGCCGAAATTGCGGGTCTAATTGCCCGTAGTGTGGCCCAAGCCCTAGCTACCCGAACATCGACTCCTGGTAGCTAAGATACAGCTACTAATGGACCGCAACCCAAACCCTATTCTTACAAAGACTTCCAGAACTGCAAACCTCTGAACTTTGCAGGTACTAAGGGAGCTATCGTTCTAGTACGCTGGATCGAGAAAGTCGAATCTGTATTTCTTATCTGCAACTGTGCGGAGGGAGACAAGGTTAAGTTCTCCGTTAGAAATTTTACTGACACCGCACTCACCTGGTGGAACACCTATGCCCAGACTGTGGGTGTTGCTAATGCTTACAAACTCCCGTGGGAGGAGTTGAAGGAGATGTTGAGGGGCGAGTACTGCCCCAGGGATGAATTGAAACAGCTGGAATTGGAATTCTGGAACCACAAGATGCAGGGTGATGACATCACCGGATACACCAACCGTTTCCACCAACTGGCACTTCTGTGCCCAACCATGGTCGATCCTGAGTACAAGAGGATCGAGAAATACGTCGATGGACTTCCCGAGAGACTCCAAGACCTGGTGACTTCATCCAAACCGGGTACTATTCAGAGCGCCATTCGTATGGCTCATGAGCTAACGGCAAATTCTGTCCGCCGTGGCACAACTTCAACCCTATCTAGAAACAACAAACGCAAATGGGAAGGAAACCCCAACTCATCCAACCAACTCACCAACAAGATGCCTGAGTCTGTTAAGGCTTATTCATCGGGGACTACTGAAAAGAAGGGGTACGTGGGAAACAAGCCCTACTGTCCCAAATGCAATCGTCACCATGACGGTTCCTGCCCTTGCACAAATTGCAAACGGTTCGGGCACCTAGCCAAGGATTGCCGAACCAACATTCCTACCCCCAACACTAATGCACCAAAGGCCTGCTTTGGGTGCGGAAATTCAGGGCATTTCAAGAAAGATTGCCCAAAGCTGAAAAACAACAACAACCCTGCTCGCGGCCGATCATTTGTTATCAAGGCTGGGGAAGCCAGACAAGACCCGAATGTCGTGATGGGTACGTTCCTTCTCAACGATCTTACTGCTTCTGTATTATTTGATACTGGTGCCGATAGAAGCTTCATTTCTGAGAAATTTAGCCCTTTACTTGATATAACTCCCACTGCCTTAGATGCTAAATACATTGTAGAATTAGCTAACGGCAAATTGATTGAGACTGATAGCATCATACGCAACTGTACACTTAACCTTAAGAACGAAACGTTTTCCATTGATTTAATCCCTGTCGAGATCGGCAGCTTCGATATATTTGTCGGTATGGATTGGTTATCCGAGCACCGAGCTGAAATCATCTGTCATGACAAACTCGTTCGCATACCCCTTGTCTCCGGTGGAACCTTAGTCCTACAAGGGGAGACCGGCAGACGGAATCTGAATATTGTATCCTGCCTCAAAACTAGAAAATATCTACGAAAAGGATATCAAGCCATCCTCGCACATGTAACGGAGAATAAGTCGGAGGGGAAGCGACTTGAGGATATTCCAATCGCGCGGGATTTCCCGGAAGCCTTTCCTGAGGATTTGCCCGGACTTCCGCCACCTAGACAAATTGAATTTCAAATCGAACTTGCGCCAGGAGCTGCACCCGTGGCACGAGCCCCTTACCGTCTAGCACCATCCGAAATGCAGGAGTTGTCTAACCAACTACAGGAACTCCTGGACAGAGGATTTATTCAGCCAAGTTCCTCGCCTTGGGGAGCTCCGGTCTTATTCGTGAAAAAGAAAGATGGATCTTTCCGCATGTGTATCGATTACCGAGAGCTGAATAAGCTAACCATAAAGAATCGGTACCCGCTTCCTAGAATCGATGACCTATTTGACCAGCTCCAGGGATCAAGTGTTTACTCAAAGATTGATCTACGGTCAGGTTATCATCAACTTCGAGTCCGCGACAATAATATTCCAAAGACATCCTTCCGAACTCGTTACGGGCATTACGAATTCCAAGTAATGCCATTCGGTTTAACCAACGCACCGGCCGTATTCATGGACCTTATGAATCGGGTGTGCAAACCATATCTTGACAAATTCGTCATTGTGTTTATCGATGACATCCTGATTTACTCTCGCAATGAGCAGGAACATGCTCAACATCTGAAAACCATTCTAGGACTCCTTAGACACAAAGAGTTATATGCCAAATTCTCTAAGTGTGAGTTCTGGATTCGAACCGTTCAATTCCTCGGACACGTGATTGACAGCCAGGGAATTCATGTTGATCCTGCCAAGATTGAAGCTATCAAGGGCTGGGAGTCACCGACCACTCCAACCAAAGTGAGACAATTCTTAGGTCTTGCTGGTTATTACCGCCGATTCATTGAAAACTTTTCAAGAATAGCTGTTCCCTTAACAACACTGACTCAGAAAGATAAGAAGTTCGATTGGACTGATAATCAAGAGTCAGCCTTCCAGCTATTGAAAAACAAACTTTGCAGTGCACCAATCTTGTCCTTACCCGAGGGCACCGATGACTTCGTAGTTTATTGCGACGCCTCACACCAAGGACTTGGTTGCGTGTTAATGCAACTGGAAAAGGTCATTGCCTGTGCCTCACGACAACTAAAAATCCATGAGAAAAACTATACGACCCACGACCTCGAGTTAGGTGTCGTGGTCTTCGCATTGAAAATCTGGAGACATTATCTCTACGTTACGAAAAGCACTATCTTTACCGATCACAAAAGTCTCCAACACATATTCGATCAAAAGGATCTAAACATGAGGCAACGTCGCTGGGTTGAGTTACTTAGTGACTATGATTGCGAGATCAAATACCATCCTGGCAAGGCTAACGTAGTTGCCGATGCCTTAAGCCGAAAAGAACGAGTAAAACCCCTTCGAGTTCGAGCACTTTCTATGACAATTCGTAACGAGCTCCCTGCTCAAATCCTTACCACTCAGCTCGAAGCACTCAGCGATGAAAACCTGAAAAATGAAGCCTTACGAGGCTTGGATAAGCAATTCGAAATCAGACCTGATGGGACTCGATACTTCTCTAACCGGGTGTGGTTACCCAAATTCGGAAACTTGCAAGAATTGGTGATGGCTGAAGCTCACAAATCTCGATACTCTATACATCCTGGATCTGACAAGATGTATCACGATGTCAAAGGGTTGTATTGGTGGCCTAATATGAAAGCTGACATCGCCAAGTACGTCAGTAAATGCCTAACCTGTTCCAAAGTCAAGGCCGAACACCAAAGACCCTCGGGATTGCTCCAACAGCCTGAAATTCCTGAATGGAAATGGGAGCAAATTACCATGGACTTCATTACCAAACTACCGAAAACTTCGAGCGGTTGCGATACCATATGGGTGATTGTGGACCGTCTCACGAAATCTGCTCATTTTCTGGCCATCAAGGAAACCGACAAGATGGAGCGTCTGACTCGCATCTACGTCAAAGAAATCATCTCGCGACACGGTGTACCTATCTCGATCATCTCGGATAGGGACAGCCGTTTTACTTCTAACTTTTGGCAATCACTACAGAAATCTCTTGGTACTCGTCTGGATATGAGTACTGCTTATCACCAGCAAACCGATGGCCAAAGCGAGCGAACTATTCAAACACTGGAGGATATGCTACGAGCCTGCGTAGTTGACTTTGGTACTTCTTGGGAAAATCACTTACCGTTGTGCGAATTCTCGTACAACAACAGTTACCATACCAGCATTAAGGCTGCACCCTTCGAGGCACTCTACGGGCGTAAGTGCCGATCACCTATTTGTTGGACTGAGTTAGGAGATTCCCAACTCACGGGTCCAGAAATCATTCACGAAACTACTGAGAAAATCATTGGTATTCAAAACCGGCTGAAAGCCGCACGTGATCGTCAGAAAAGCTATGCTGACGTGAGACGCAAACACCTTGAGTTCCAGGTAGGGGACAAGGTACTTCTCAAAGTGGCACCGTGGAAGGGTGTCATTCGATTCGGAAAACGAGGCAAACTAAACCCTAGATACATCGGACCATTCGAAATCCTTGAAAGGATTGGTACAGTGGCATACCGCCTGCAACTTCCTGCTGAGCTTAGCAGCGTTCACAACACGTTCCACATTTCTAAATTGAAGAAATGTCTGTCTGACGAAATTTGTTTAACAAGGGGAGAATGTAACACCTACATAATTAGGATAATTAATTATGCCTAATTATTTGTAACTAGTTGTAATTAGTATGTAATAGGACTAATTACAGACTCTATTTGTATATATATAAGGTGATTTATATATATATGTGTGTACTTACGCGATTTGGATGAATCGTACGAATTAACCGGACGGAGTCCGACACAGTTTACTTGGACGTTAGTGACAGAAATTTACTTAGATAATGAGAACGTATTTTTGTTATATAAAATACACAATTGAACGAACATTATTTATATTATCGCGACGACATTTCAAATAATTCAACAAAAACGTATTAATTTTTATTAATAATTTAAATATTTCGACAAATGTTTTTATTATTAATTTCAAGGTATTTTAATTTGAATACTCCAGTCACATTTTAAAAATATAACTGCTTGGTCAAATATTAAAAACGAGAGTTTAAACGATTAGGACACGGAGTAAACACTGGGTTTTGAGGAGTGTTTTCCCCTCCTTTCCCCTTTCCATCAGCCACCAACACCACCCCCTCACTCATCTCTCTTTCATTTTCATTCTTCCAAAATCACACACACACAAAAACACTCTCACCAAATTTATACCAATTTTCGGAATCATCAAATCTCGACCACAAAACTTACATTTTCGGAATCACCATTACAAGAGGAACAAGATTTGCAAAAGCATCAACATCATTTTCGGCCTCCATCTCTCTCGATTCGCATTTGTAAGAAATTTCTAAAAACTTAGATCTATTCATTTTGGTGTAATGTTTTGACGAAATATTGTGTACACAACATAGCTATAACCTATACAAAGAAGAAAACACGATTTTACAGCTCAAAAATGGGTTAGATTTGCGTTTTTGGTCGAAAAATCTCGACATCCGAAAGTTTCTGGGCTGTTGTTCATCTTTGCGACACAACGCTTGTGTCGCATGTTGTGTCGCATAAAGCCTGTTATGTCACATCTTGTGTCGTACCAAACCTTTAGTGTCGTAACCCTTGCGACACAATATTGTGTCGCACTCTATGTCGCATATTATGTCGTATTTTTATACGACACAACCCTTATGTCGCTATTGAATTAGCATCGCAAGCTTTTGCGACACAACCACTGTGTCGCAGAGCTCTTATGTCGCATCCCTATGCGACACAACCCTTGTGTCGCACGACAAACTTTTGTGTCGCATATTGTGTCGCAAAACACAGCAGTTTTACAAATTAATTCCAATTTAAGTGTTAAACATTTGGGACTTCAAACGATTATACAATATAACATCTACGAGACATTTAGACATGTTTTTCAAGCATAACACTCCAAACAAATGGTCACCAACGGGCCAGACATGTTTTCCAACAACAAACAATTACAAACATACGGACAAACACTGGATATACTAGTTGTGTACAACTAAACAAAACGTCTCACGAGACACATACTTACATAACTTCATATGATTAGGCATTTGAAGGTTACGGGTTCGGAGAACCTACTTGCTATATTTACTACTTGCTATTTGCTACGGCTTATTACAAGACTCAGGTGAGTCTTACGGCCCCACTTTTTACTGTTTTATCTGATTGGGGGAGAAACATGCTACTACTTTTCTTGAACACAAGTACTAAACTGTTTACTATACCAAAAGGAATTGCATGAGTTGTTTACTAATTACAGAAGTCTCTCCATCATATATCGTTAGTTATGGACTTAAGCGCGAACACTAGTTAATGGATCCATTAGGGAAATGACCATCCCCGCCCGGGGCAGTAGCGCTGCCACGTACTGATTTACACGTAGAAACGGGTGACTAATTATTCGTTACTGATGCTTGCTCATTTACGAGCATGTCACGGGAGCAAACTTATTACTTACGGGTTAAGCTTCGATTATGAGCCTCATGGCAACGGTATAACTTACTTACTTACATTTGCTGGATTGCAAATACTGGTTTTACATTTGCTGGATTGCAAATACTGATTTTACGCCTATGGGCACTACTGATGAAATCTTGTGTTTCAAAACTGATATTACTTACAAACCTGTGAGATTCACCAACATTCGTGTTGACCTTTTTAGCATGTTTTCTCAGGTACCCGGATGGAGTAGGATTACTCCAGGGCTTTAGCTAGAGTCGCATGATTTCAACACAACTGCATTAACGAAGATTCTTAGCATTATCTTTTGTATATTACGATTATGTAATAGAATCTCCCGCTATACGCGTGGACTCTAGGAAACTACCTTTTTGTATACAAAAACATTAAGTTTTCAAACATTATATCTATGGGAATGTAACTAATTTTACCAATGTTGCATATAGATGTCGTTTACTTTATCTTTGCGCTGTGATATTTGATTAGTAGCACCCCAAAACTATGCTTCCACAAAACAGTGAATTGGGGGTGTTACAGTATCCCACATCGGAAATAATAGAAAAGGTGTATTGGTTTATTTAAGTTTTTTGATGTTCCTTCTTAAAGGTCATTTCCCTGTATCATTATCATTGTAGGTTTGGTTGTTCCCTTCTCCATAGGTTGTTTGCTACTCGCGAGTAAAATGGAGTTACATACTGGTAGAAAACAGCCTAAAGAGAAGAGAGTTATTATATCTATGTTGATAAAGGTATTTAAGAATGATCTTTTTGTAGTGGATATGATGTTGATTATTATTTTTCTGTGGTTGTTTCTTTTTTGTTTAATATGTTGATAATAAATGTTAGTAGATACGTTGTTGATAATTTAATGGCAAATGTTATTAAAAAAATATAGAAATGATTCGTAGGAATGTAAATCCCTTGATTCGTTTTATTGATCACCTCTCAATATATAAAGATTACAATGCTATAAATAAGGCATGTGATTAGTTTTCCTTATCACAATACAACTACCTTCTATGCTAACTACGGAAACTATCTTCGCAAGTATACAAATATATTACATATATATTATATCTAGTCGATCTATCATGATTGAATGCCAACTACGCTCAACTCAATCATCACTTAATTTGAAAGATGATCATATATAGTGATCATCGCTATCATCTACTCTTAATTAGAAGTTTAACATTATTACTACTCCTAGCAATGAATCGCTTAGCGGCAAATCCCCGGTAACATTGAAACCAGTATTTGGTCATCACCTATTGCTTGTAGTTATAATAAGTGAAAACGGGTGCAATAAATTTTTTATTTAATGCAATTTAAACACCAAATGACACCGAATAATAAATTAAGAAGAAATTAAATGCAATTTTTTATTTAAAGCAGGACCACAAGTATTGGTTATAAGCGATGACCGTTTCAGTTGTTTGTACCATTAGTAGCGGTTCTTAATAAACCGATCCACATTTGACGAAATTTGTGGTGGGTTAATGGTAACCCGCTTCAATGTTGGAACCATTAGTAGCGGTTGTAAGTAAACCTGATCTAACACTTAAAAACATTTCCAGCGATTATATGCAACCGATCCAACAACAAGCTAACACTAAAATTCCAACACTACACCTTTGACCAGCAATAGCCAAAACAAAACATAAGCAATCAAAAATGTCCAAAACCATCTACACTGTTGAGTTTATATCGCCAATAACATAAGCATGCAAAAGCCATAAGCTTTGACCAAACCCACATGAGCAACTCTGGGACGACATGGATAACCATAGAACAGCAGGACAGTAGCTTTCAAATGCAGTCACAGACTTCATGAGTATATAGCAAAAATATCATAAACCACATACTTATTAGAAGTGACCACCATTAGGATAAATATATAACTTTCTTTTCATAAATGGAATGGAATTTTTTTATTAGCAACTCGTGGATTATCAAGCCACACTCCTTATTCGTCGTTGTTTTCTCGTAGGCATACGTTATGTTCGCTTGTGAGCGGAGGTATACCGACAGAGAATGGTGGTAACTCATCGAACTGATCGTATTCTTCCTCATCGATTACGTTATCGACACCAAGTATACGTCGTTTACCTTGCAAGACGAAGTGCCATTTTGAGTTTGACGGGTCTTTAACATAAAACGCTTGGGTGGCTAGGTTTGCAAGAATGAAAGGTTCGTCTGCATAGCCATTAGTCAAAAGGTTGACAAGTGTGAAACCCAATTGAGGGTCAACCTTAACAGCACCTCGTTTGTTATTCACCCACTTACTTTTGAACAGAGGTACAGTAAACAAACGATAATCCAACTCCCAAATTTCTTGAATCTTACCATAATACGACGCTTTGGCAATCTTAATCCATTTCTCAAGATTATTCGCCGTGCCATATTCAACCATTGATGCCACAACAGTAACTCGATAGTTTTGCGCCGCGCATTTATCATCCTTTTTTTGCGTGTTAAATGTGTAATCGTTAATGTCGCATCCTTCATATGCCTTCACTTTGAAGTTTGGGCCTTCTCCAAAAGCTTTCACTGTCTTATTAACATTCGTTTGACCGTAGTTTACCATCACAATGTCTTTCAACCATTTTGAAAACTCTTTGTTGTGTTTGATTTTATACCAGGCGTCGTTCCTCTCCGCATGTGTTGCCCATAATATCCTCATGTGTTCTGCAATGTAGGGAGAAAGACATGACATGTGCTCTAGGACTACAAAGTGTGCAAGCTGTAAAAGATCGCGACTTGGATATATATATTTCTCTCAGCTTGTCCCAAGGCCAGAAAGTCGACCTTCGTGTTGAGATATCGGAATGCCAACCTTCTTGACACCTTCCATGTATTCATTACAAAATTCAATCACCTCCTCGGAACAGTATCCTTCAATAATACTACCCTCTGGTTTTTTTTGTTCCTTACACATCCCTTTAGGAATCCCATATATCTCTCAAAAGGGTACATGTAACGTAAGAATACGGGACCAACAACCTTAATTTCTCCAACAATATGTGACACTAAGTGAACCATGACATCGAAAAAAGAAGGCGGAAAGTACGTCTCTAGTTCACATAGCGCAAGAATAATCTCTTTTTGCATATTGTCTAATTTAGTTGGTACTATCACCTTTGAGTGGATCATGTTAAAAAATAGGCAAAGTTTTGTGATACTGTGTCGGATGCGGACGGGCATTAAACCACGGATTGCTATAGGAATCATGTGTGTCATTAAAACATGGCAATCGTGAGACTTCATACCAAGCAATTTACAATCTTTTAGTGACACAAACCCCTTAATGTTCGAAGAATAGCCAGACTGAACCTTAATACCATGTAAGCATTCACAGAAATGTTTTTTTTGCTGTTCTTGACAATGTACAGCTTGCTGGTGGGAGAAAGGTGCGCTTTTTATCAGCGTTGAGCTTTGGACAAAGCTCTGGCCAAATGTTCCATGGCTCCATGTCTTTTCGTACATTAATCCCGTCCTTTGTTTTTCCGGGAATGTTAACCAAAAAGCCTATCAAGCTATCACTAACGTTTTTCTCGATGTGCATGACATCCAGGCAATGTCGAACCTCCAAATCCTTCCAGTAAGGTAAATCCCAAAAAATGAAATTTTTTCCATGAATCTTTCTGCAGCGGGATTCCTTTGCCAAACACTATCTTTTTATTTACAACTTTCGAGAGTGCTTCATGTCCGGTAAGACGTGTCCGCACAGTTCTATGCTCAGTGGTCCCGTCAAACTGAGTATCCATGCTACGATACGTGTGATCACTTTCAAGCGATCTACAATGACCCAAAAAAATAGTCTTTTGCAGTTTTCTAACCACCTTGAATGTGTATCAATTTCACCATTAGGACACGCCAGTTTCCCTTTTGTACAGTAACCAGATAAATTTCCGTATGCTGGAAAATCATTTATGGTGCAAAAAATCATTGCTCTCAACCGGAAGTTCTCTTTCTTATAAGAATCGTACACTTGTACACCCGTATCCCACAGAGTTTTCAAGTCATCAATTAAAGGAGCCAAATAAACATCAATGTCATTACCCGGTTGTTTGGGGCCTTGAATTAACAATGACATCATGATGTATTTACGTTTCATGCATAACCATGGTGGAAGATTGTAAACACATAGAAGAATAGGCCAAGTAGTGTGGCAACTGCTCAGGGGAGCATTTGATTCAAAAGAACTAGTAGCTTTGTGAAACTCCTGTCACTCCAACCATAGTTTACTTTTAAGTTCATTAATTTCATCACAGCAGCAAGTTTGGAAAATTCTGAACCGACATACAATGGTTTTTCAGATTGCTCAAAAACTTGGTGCAATTCGTCTTGATCGTTGTTAACTTGAGCATTAATGTCATCAACTTCAACTAGAGCATTATCATTAAAATTGTAGTTATTTGAATCATCGTTGTAATTAACTCTAGTTGACGAACAACTTTCCACAACAGTTGGTTCACCATGTCTAGACCAACAAGTATACAGTTGTAACCTACGTTGAAACAAGTGGGACTCAATTACACCAGTATCACTATATCTCTTAAAATTTCTACAATCTATGCAAGGACTCAAAATATCACCCTCTCGATTCATCACACGATTATATTCCCCAAATCTAAGAAATTGTACCACACCACTCACATACTCTAATGAAGAGCTCAATGTGTTGTACATCCATTCACAAGTCCATCTGAAAATTAAAAAGGAAATTAATGATCAACCAATTTTTTCTTGAATAGTGTCAATGTTGGAATAGTATCCAAAGGTATGTCCAAGGTCATAACTAATTAGTAAGACTATCGTTAAAAGTGGAGTCCTTTTTGGATTGCCCTCAATTAACAGTAAGAGAAACTAAACGAGAGATAATATTAGTTGGAATTAATATCAAGATTAGTTTATTAATTTATCGAAGTGATAAATTAATTAGAAACTAAAAGTGTATAGTTAATTAATTAGTTTGTTAATTTATTAAAGTTGATAAATTAATTAGAGGCTAAAAGAAATTAACAGAAACAAATAAGAAATTTTAAAATGGCATTGAGCTGGTAACAATAATTGAATATTCTGGAACCAGAGTCCAACCGCCGGCTAAAGGCTTTAGTCGGCCGCTAGAGGTATTAGGGTTTTGGCAGGAGTCGACGCGTGTTTGACTTGTGGAACAATTCAGTTTAGCCGGCGGCTGAAGGCCGTAATCAGTTGTCCCACATCGGCCAGAAGACCAAATCCAAGGGCATCATCTCCCCTATAAATAGAGGCCATCCCTATGCTTTCAAAGTATCCCAGATTCGAATTTAGTTCGTTTCTTTCTCTCTTTCTCATTCATAATCCTTGTAAGAGTCTTTACGACTTACAGTCAGGACCTTAGGATTTGGAGTTTCTCTTGTTTCTTGGGTGTGAAGTATTAGAGGTATTCAATTTTGGGTACTTGCCTCCAAAGCATGGAAAGTCGAGCAAGGAGTCTGTGTGAAGGTCAAGCAAGGAGTCTGCGCGTGAGAAATTGATTTTCTCAAAGGTTAGTATTTTCTCATTTATCTATTTATTTTGTTATTGTTAATAGCTTTATTAAGTCAAGAACCTTTAGGGTTTAGTTTCCTAGTTGCTCTAGATTAATTGTTATTTTCCGCTGCATACTTTAATTTAGTTAGGGAATAGAAACCCTGATAACATCAAATAATGCTATATTTATATATTAATAATCCTTACATTTTATATGTCTTTTATTGCGTTTATGTTGATTTAGATACTTAATTTGTTTATATTTGCAAAATAGGTATAAAAATATTTAAATGAAGAAAGAACGAGAAAAGAGCTTTAAAAGATAAAAATGAAGAAATGAATGAAGATTGAAGATGTTTGGACCTGAGTTGAAGACTAAACCCAAGAATAAAGTTAAATGGGCTTAGAGAATGAAGAAAAACGGATTAAGAAGATTAAAAGCTCAAAAGTGAAGCCTCGCCCGATTTTGGAATATTCTGGAAAGAGCACTCAACCGGGGGTTGAGACAACCAACCGACGGTTGAATATAATAATATTAAGTCAGTTATGGACGTGGACTTTGACTTGGAGAGCAAGTACTCCAACCGGCGGTTGAAGACTCCAACCGGCGGTTGGACTGGCGGTTCAGAAAACTATAAATAGAAGGCTCGGCCAAACTAAACCATATACGAATTGGAAAAGCAAAAGTCGATTGTAAGGGTTAAAGAACGACTTTAGGACGAATTTGGAGGCTAGGAGGCTACGGATTGAGGACTTGCAACCCTAACGAAGAATAATTCAGTTTTCTTGGTTCGATTCTAGATCTTTTACTTATGTTTATGTTTAGATCTTGATTTCTTATTGAATATTGATTGTTCTTTAACATATTTGTTTAAATGAATAATGTTTATATGATGATTTGATTATATGTTTATGTTGATTGATTTTATGAATGTTGTTAAGGTTATATCTATATTGATTATATGATTATGAGATCATATGGAAGTGAGTACTTGTATGCATTGAATAATAATTTAGGTTTATGTTTTGATTATAACCTAAATACCCTGACTTCGTGATAGGTTATTATTACTAGATTAAACTATAATTGATTAGATAATAACATTCGGGGCCCCGAAGTTAGTTAACCTTAATATACGTTGAAGAGCTTCATAAAGGATACTTAAACCCGAGCATAGGAGGCTATCCAGGATACTTAAACCCAACCAAGGAGGATATCCACTTTTATATTTCAACATAGAATCAATCAGCTGACAAAAGTAAACATATAAGAGAATTTGAATATAACATGGCTAGTTTAGATAAAATATATCTCCTATCTACCTAATTTACCTTAGTTGTCTCTTGATTACTTCAATTACCTTAAGTTATCTTAATTCTGTATCAAAATAAATATAAGTTCACACGGAACTAAAATGTACCCCCTTTTATCTGTAATATTAATTGTAACTAATTGTGAATATTGTAATATTAAATTAGGGATTAATTTAAAGATTCCACTTTCTCTGTGTTCGATACCTGGACTTACTTATAAAGCTATATATATTATACGAACGGGTTATTCTTGCCTGTATTGTGTGATAGTAATATTTAGTATTTCCTTTATTTAAAACTTGTTATTTTAATTGACTACATAGCACACATTAAAACCCAACAGTGGTATCAGAGCCATAGCTTAATAATGTTAGCAATAAAAAATGTAGATAAAATGTATTTGGAAATAGAAATTTTTTTATTTTTTCCAAATAATTAAATTAAGTATATATGTATAATAGATTTGTATATGTGTACAGTTAATTTATTTACTAATCAGACCTTAGTATTTTAATAGTTTAAAATATACCCTCAATTTTAAAATGTTTTAAAATAGAACCCTGAACCTTAAATGTTTAAGAGAGACATTATATATAATATGATATATATATATATATATATATATATATATCATTTAAGTCTGAATACATCGTCAGTCAATTGATAATTCGGTTCACCCATAATGAACAAACTATGAGAGAGGTATAAGGCGAGTCGCTTTGCTTCCCTAAAGAAGTAGATTTTTAATAAGTTTCGCACTGACCTGCTTCTCCGCCTCTTTGTGCGTTCAATGAAGTTACCGAGGACTTTTTATAGGATGATGTCAAGATTAAAAGTAAACTTAAAGTACTAAAACAAAATCCCATTTTAGCTATAGAAAAATGTGAATAGTATGCTAATCCATGAAAACCGCACATCTCTCGTATGGACTGTTATTGGAGCATGTGTGGTTAACCGACACATTAATGTGAGGACATAAGTGAGAGGTGATATGAGACTTGCGATTCTCGAGCGTACTCGAGCCGGGTACAATGCGGGGTTTGCATGGTTAATTCACCATCTAGTTCATGATCCTCGGCATCCCAGTCATGAATGGTAGATGAGCATAACCGAGATTAACATGCCATTGATAGGTATCGATGAATCTCAAAGATCTAGGAGTTTCATAGAAATGAAATAGACAAAGGTATTTTGTTATATGATTACGGCGACCCTTTTCATAAAACTGAAAATATAGATCCTAGCCTTAATTTGAAATTGGGTAATTAATTAAGGAATATTCAGACAAACTAAAACAGTTTTTTTTCTCAATAATATCTGTTAAAAATGGTAATAATCCTCCTGTTCCCAATTCTGCAAACAACCCGAACTTCTCATTACTCTCTGTTCTTGGGAGGGAAAGGCTTACCAGTCCAAGGTGTATGGACTGGATGTAAAACCTTAGGTTCACTCAAAGGAATGAGAACAAGGAGTATGTTCTTGATGAGCTGTGAAACCGTAGGTTCACTCTAAGGTACGAGAGCAAGGAGTATATTCTCGACGAGAATAAGGAGTATATTCTCGATGAGTAAATTCCCACTATTGATAATGATTCAACCCAAGAGGAGATTGAAGCTCACCGGAAATATTATGATGTTTGATACTAAATTTAGGTCAACATAATTCTGTTTGGTCAGCCAGCTGTCTATAAACAGTTTGTAATCTCATGTCAAATGGTTTTGAATGAGAGAGAGACTTCAATAATGGAACTCCAAAATTACTAAGCAAGGGATCAAGAAGATTGATGTGCCCTTTGGCTCAGCAGCTCCTGTGTTGCAGATTGGTCATAATGTAAAGAAAAGGAAAAGATCTGGAAAAGCTACGAATGGAAAATTCAATCGTAGAGCTAAGAGAAAGATTGAATATGAAATTGCACCTGCAAATGATCCAAAGGAATCAGTATATTTTACTGCAACACAAAGGGGCACTGGAAGCGTTGCTGCCCAAAATATCTGAAGGACCTTAAAGACAGTAAGGTTGAAAAGGATTCGGGTATATAAACGATCGAACTCCACGATACTATGACATCTAACTCGTAGGTCTTGAATACAGGGTGTGGTACTCACATTTGCATTGTATTGCAAGGCCTAAAGGAAAGTAGAAGTTTGAAGCATGGAGAGCTCAACTTAGTCATGGGAGACAAGAGAGTCATGCCCATTGGAAAGTTTGAGCTCATGCTAAAATCAGGAGTTAGGATACATTTAAATAATTGTTGTTATTCGTCATAGATGACAAGCAACATAGTTTCATTTTATGCTTGTTTAAGGATAGTGGTAAATTTTCATTTGATAATGAGAATGGTGATAAAGCTTTTCCTTGCAAAGGTGATGCGCGCCGCAGCGGTCGTTATCGAAGCGGGCACAACAGTGGGGTGTTTTAAATTTATAGAGCTGGGGATATCCTAAGCTAATACTACTTTCAGCCCTAATTAGGTTACTAGGGTAGTAAGCGGTATGTTGACTCAGGTGTCGTTCTTACACTACAACGGGCATGGGATCTTAGGCGTCCTAATTATCTTTTGTAATCTAGCTAGGTTTTAAAATAAGAGTTGGTTTGATTTGGTTTTATGACTAATCTACGGAAAAATAAATGCAGAAAAGGAAAGGATGTTTGTACGGAGGCTCAGAGAACAGTGGATACGAGAGTGTTTACTATGATGCTGGTATATGCTTTGGATAGTAGTTATGGGTGTTAAAGCCACTAGTTATGATGATTAATCTGTTGAGTAACCGGAACTTAAATTAACACGAAGTATTATACCTACGGCAGTTCCTTAGCTTATCCCGCGTATTTAAACGTTATACGAAATACTGTGCCGTTTTATGGTTTTTCCTTAGCATTGATTCAAATTACCAGTTTGCTCATTGGATACCCTATATTATCAATGATGTATAATTACGATCCTATCAAATATCTAACGTAAAGGTCTCTACAATCAGATAAATAATATGTCACATGGATAGCAATTATATAGTGTCAGATACACCGGAAGTTCTCCCAAATGTACTGATCAATTCAATCAACAGTTATTCTCTAATCCTATTCCCCAATCTCTGACAAATGTGTGTCGGTATCATGGCACGAATTGTTGAATAAACAATAAAGTGAACAGGAGTTACCCTACGGAATAGGTTGGATTAACTTGTCTAACGGTCAATTGAATTGTTCATTATTAATCATATAAATCACCTTAACTATTACATGCACATCACTCTACTGTATAAACATCAACTTATATCTGAAAACCCTAATCATGCAGTTACATATAGTAATCGGAGGTTCAGTTCTAGCATGCAGCATTCCTAAGGCAACAATCAAACAAGAACATGCAATAGGAAGGCACACAGATAACTATTCCTATTTCATACTGTATCACATAACCAGATAATTGGATCATAAATATCCCGAAAGGTCTCTCAAAGATATTCAATATATGAACTTGAATCTAACCTATCTCTAATCCTATGCTCCGTATCTCTTATGATGTAGTTTCAATCTAGAGAATACAGCCATGTCGAGTTCAAATGCTTCATCATACATAGAATAGGTAGATTACGTACCACTAATAACTGGCCAGGTTTTAGCAGGAAGTTTCTAACCACAGCATAAGTTGGATAGGTAAACAATTGAGATTCAATTCATAAATTCAGATACAGTTTAATATTCACACAGATAGAGTAACAGCATGTTTACAATTGGGATCATTATTTCCACAACGGATTGTGCCCACGACTTTCATAGCTTCCACGTTCCGTACTACACACATTCGTGATGGTTCCGGCGCTATACAAATGAAAGCCGTATAACGTTACCTCCGTTGTTTCATAATGTGGTCATCCCAATTGCATATTAAATCATAACTACTTAAGCATAACCATTATCATAGCAAACACATATTTGTCTAGCCTAGCATGGCATCTCTAGCAATCAATACAACGCAAACATAATATAAGCAAATCATATTTACGAAATAAAGAAAAGAGATATAAATATAACCTGAATATTTATTACAGACAAATCTTCGTGACCAAAGTCTCGGAGTGACTCCGTACAGACGCTACAACTACCGCTACGCTAACTAGCTACTCTTTCTATTTCTCCTCTAACTCCTAAGAGTAGTGCTAGAGAGAGAAAGTAGAGAGAGAGTGTGTGTGAGAGAGAAAGTGAAAATTCTATGAAAGAATTGGTGTATGAAATGAGGATGGAGAGGTCTCTATTTATAGGCAAGCCATGGATCCAAGAGTACAAGCACACAAGCACACGTACAAGCAAACGAAGCAAGACGGAGGCCGTGTGTGACCAAAAGAGGCCATGTACGGCCCTATACAGGCCGTGTACGGCTCTGTACAGGCCGTGTATGGCCCTGTATAGGCCGTGTACGGCCCTGGGGTGGCCGTGTGCTAGGCCGTGTGATTTTTCTGACTTTTCTCGTATCTTCGGAAGGCCGTATCTTCTCCGTTTTGCGTCCGTTTGACTTGATTCTTTCGCCTACGGCTTCGTAATTCCGTTACGCTTCTAATGATGCCAATTTGGTAGAAATTGGATGTGTGGGACCCGGGCGTGTCCAGAATACGTTTTGTGGCTTTCGGCTGCACTGTAACTTGCATAACTTTTTCGTCCTTGATCCGTTTTGAGCAATCCTTATATCCACGTTCTCGTAATCTCCATAGCTTCAAAATAAGATAAATGTGAGGTCTTGGTATGGAGTTTACAGTAGATTTAGGGATTGGCTCAATTTGGTGCCCATTTCAGTGTATTTTCACCCCTTTTCGTATAGTTTTGAAAAGTCCGTCAAGTTTTCACCTTTATAACAAAATATGATGAATAATGATGTTTTAAGAATGTTTTTGTTATAAAAGGCCTAAATATGGGGTCAATAATGTAGGTAAAAACGTGACTTTTTACGCTACATCAAAAGGCATATATGAAAATGTTGAATATGTCAGCAAAGTAAATTAAATTTTGGTTCGTCTAATGAGATTGATAAATCCAAATTGTGGTAATTATCGTCTTAGGCACGTAAACAAGAAACGCATCGCCCAACTCCAAAAGGATGGAGTGTTGGAATCATTCAACCTCAAATCAGATGATGTATGCGAATCTTGTTTATTGAGCAAGTTGACTAAATCATCATTCACAGGGTCGTGTGAAAAAGGTGAAGAATTATTGGATTAGGTATACGCAGATGTATGTGGACCATTCCAATGCACCACAAAAGATGGAAATCGCTACTATGTTACTGATAACTTCAGTACGCATAGATATCTGATTAAACATAAGTCAGATACTTTTGAAATTTCAGTAGGGTATCAGGACGAAATAGAGAACCAAAAGGGCAGAAAGATAAAGGTATTCCGATCCGATAGGGGAGGAGAAGACCTTAGTATCAAGTTTCTTGATCATCTTAGAGACTGTGAAATAGTTTCACAGTTGACTCCTTCTAGAACACCATAGCTGAATGGAGTAGCTGATAGGAGAAATAGAATCATGTTAGACATGGTTCAATCTATGATGAGTCAAGCAACACTTCTAATAAGCTTATGGGGTTAGGCATTATAGACAGTCGCACATATCTTAAATCTAGTACTCACCAACAAAGTTCAAAGATGACTTATGAGATGTGGAAAAGAAAAGGTTTTTTTCTTGGGCACATCCAGATCTGAGGCTGTGAAGTTATCGTTAGACGAGAAACTTAACACAAACTGGAAGTCAAATCTGAAAAGTATCTTTTCATCGGTAATCCACAGGAGTCCTTTAGATATTTGTTTTACAACCACAAGGATAATGTGGTGTTTGTAACTCGAAAAGGAGTGTTCCTTGAGAGAGAAATAATATCTAAAGAGGACAGTGGGAGTACGATTGATCTTGAAGAAATTCAAGGATCTACCGATGAAGAACCTATAGTAAACACTAACACTCAACAAGAGGTGGTGACACCTATTGAACTTGATGACATATCCTTACCCGCTCGCAGTTATAGAGTTAGCAATCCTCCTCAATTCTATTATGGTTTTCATATAGAAGAAGAGGATAAGATTAGTGATAGTATACTAAGTGAATTAGATGCACTAGCTAACTACAAAGGAAGCGATGGCAGGCCCTAAGGCTGCTAAGTGGAAGGAAGCTATGAAAAGCAAGATTCAGTCTATGTATAACAACTCAGTTTGGAATTTGGTTGACGCTACACCCAGTCTCAAGACAGCGGGTTGTAAGTGGATCTTCAAAAGGGAAGACAGACGTGGATGGGAAAGTACACACTTAAAATGCTAGGCTGGTAGCGAAGGGTTATAATCAAACCTTAGGGACTGATTATGAGGAAACCTTCTTACCGGTAGCTAAGATTAAGTCAATTAGGATAATGCTTGCGATAGCTGCATTTCATGATTATGAAATTTGGCAGATAGATGTCAAAACCGTTTTTCTTAACGGGAAACTGACAGAGGATGTGTTCAAGGCACAACCGGAAGGTTTTGAAAGAGCAAAGTATCTTAATAGAGTGTGTATGCTTCAGAAGGCCATTTATAGATTTAAATAGGCTTCTCATAGCTGGAATCTCTGCTTCCATGAGAAAGTCAAAGAGTTTGAATTTCTAGAAGCAAAGATGAGTCATGTATATGTGTCAAAGTCAGTGGGAGTATTGTAGTCTTCCTGGTATTTTATGTGAATGATATATTACTCATAGGAAATGTAATCCCAACATTACAATGTGTAAATGATTGGTTGGGAAAATATTTCACTATGAAAGATTTGGGAGATGCAATATATATTCTTGGTATAAAGATTTACAGAAATAGGTCGTAACGTCTCAGAAGACTTAGCCAGGACATGTACTTAGAATAAAATTTTAAAAGGTTTTAAATGGGGAATTCTAAGAAAGGGAATCTACCCTTACATCATGGCATTAGAAAGGATCTGTGTCCAAAGACTAAACAAGATTGGACAGAATGAATCGAGTCCCATAGGCTATATGATCGATCATATATGACATGACATGTACAAGACCTGATGTCTCTTTTGCTTGGAGCATTGTGAGTCGACATCAGCAGAATCCTTGTAAAAGTCATTGAACAGCTGTAAAGAATATTCTTAAGTATTTGAAGAATACTAAAGACAGGTTCTTAGTTAATTGTGGAGAAGAGAAACTTAGAGTAACGGGTTATAGTAACATAAGTTTCCAAAACAGATAGAGATGATTGTCGTTCACAGTCTGGTTGGGTATTCTTACTAAATGGGAGAACGATAACTTTGAAAAGTTCAAAGCAAGATACCATAACAGATAGGAATCTAAGTATATTGAAACTTGCGAAACTTCAAAGGAAGTCATGTCTATGAGGAATTTCATTGGTGATCTTAGAGGTGTTCCAATAATGCGAATCCCGTTGAAATATTATGTGATAATGGAAAGTCCAAAGCACGTCGAAAGAAAATACCATTTTGTTTAAAGAAATGTTCAAAAGGGACACGCGATTGTGAAAGACACATGATCAGTAAACATGCTAGGAGCATAGGTTTACAAGATGAAGTTTTAGTTGTTAGTTTAATTTTGAAACATTATAAACAATGATGGTAACTGGAATAGATTTGGTGATTAAATAATGGAGATTTATTTATTGGAAGGAGGTCTACCATTTACTATCGTTTGTCATTGTGTTTCGGTTTTGCATGTTTAGACACCACTTCCAGAGTAATTAGAATTACTCAAGCCTCCTCAGTCGATCACACTATAGGAAGTATGTGGTGAATTAAGACTGTCATGGAGTGTTAGTAGATTGTCAATAGAGATTAGACATTGCTTGGAGATTGCTGCAACACTCATGAGTACTTAATGGGGATTTCAGTATGGGAGAAACCCGCACTCAGAGAGATTACTTCATGGATTGAAATCACGAGTAATTCTGAGATGATAATACCTTATATTCTTAAAATGGAGATACATTGAGTTCCTAGTTTTTAAAGTCTATCATACTTTAGTTTATTCAAATGCTGCGCATAAATGCTAGTCATAAAGGATACGCTAGGTATGACATGATGAGTTGACTAGTACTATGTATGCGAAATTTATTTGTTCCTTTTGCCTAAATGGAAAAGCGATATCTCTGGGCCCTCTGATAATTAAATGTTGTCTCATAAAGTGTTTGGCCAAGCCAGAACTAAATTGATATGTACAATTCAGTAGTCCCATATAGTTAAATTGATCGGAGATCAGAAAACATAATCTTGAATCTGGAGATTGAGAAAAATCAATGTCCCAGTTTCATACGATATCTGAAACAAAGGAATATTTGATCACTTATCTAAGGGCCGTCTCTAGATATGATTCAGAGTTCGGCAGTTGCATTGGATGGCACTCTCTACTTAGTTAATAGGATAGAGACTTAGACCAATAGTTGTTGATGACTTGTCCAAGTGGGAGACTGTTGGAATAGTATCCAAAGTTATGTCCAAGGTCATAACTAATTGGTAAGACTATCGTTGAAAATGGAGTCATTTTTGGGTTGCCATCAATGAACAGTAAGAGAAACTAAACGAGAGATAATATTAATTGGAATTAATATCAAGATTAGTTTATTAATTTATCGAAGTGATAAATTAATTAGAAACTAAAAGTGTATAGTTAATTAATTAGTTTGTTAATTTATTAAAGTTGATAAATTAATTAAAAGCTAAAAGAAATTAATAGAAACAAATAAGAAAGTTTAAAATGGCATTGAGCTGGTAACAAGAATTGAATATTCTGGAACCAGAGTCCAACCGCCGGCTAAAGGCTTTAGCCGGCGGCTAGAGGTATTAGGGTTTTGGCAGGAGTCGACGCGTGTTTGACTTGGGGAACAATTCAGTTTAGCCGGCGACTGAAGGTCGAAATCAGTTGTCCCATATCGGCCAGAAGACCAAACCGAAGGGCATCCTCTCCCCTAAAAATAGAGGCCATCCCTAAGCTTTCAAAGTATCCCAGATTCGAATTTATTTCGTTTCTTTTTCTCTTTCTCATTCCTAATCCTTGTAAGAGTCTTTACGACTTAGAGTCGGGACCTTAGGATTTGAAGTTTCTCTTGGTTCTTGGGTGTGAAGCATTAGAGGTATTATATTTTGGGTACTTTCCTCCGAAGCATGGAAAGTCGAGCAAGGAGTCTACGTGTGAGAAATTGGTTTTCTCAAAGATTAGTATTTTCTCATTTATCTATTTATTTTGTTATAGTTAATAGCTTTATTAAGTCAAGGTCCTTTAGGGTTTAGTTTCCTAGTTGCTCTAGATTAATTGTTATTTTATGCTGCATATGTTAATCTAGTTAGGGAATATAAAACCCAACAGTCAATTCACTAAAGGACTCCAAAATGAGAACCGTCCGAAATTAATTCGTAGCTAGTAGATTAATTTTGGATTAGTATAAATCTAACTACAAAAGAAGCGATGGCAGGCCCTGAGGCTGCTAAGTGGAAGGAAGCTATGAAAAGCAAGTGATATGTAGCAAAAAGTCATGTTTTTATGCACATATTTCCCTCACATTTGACCTAATTCTTAGAGAAAACACTTAAATTAAATACTTTTCTACTTAAATTCACCAAGTTGGTCAAATTATATGCATTGCTATAAAAAGGGCTTAAATTATCCAAAAGGCACACAAATCAAGGCAGATTATTCAAACAACTGATTCTCACGTACTTTTAACCATGTTATGATACAAGTCCTTAAATAGTCTCATATGATGTATTAGGTTATTCCAAGACTGTAAAATCAAGAATCGTGCAGATAGGATAAAGGACGAGGAAGATGGATCTTTCTGAGTACAAACCGAGGGAATTTCGCACACGCCAAACCTAGAGACATCCAAATTTGACACATTTGGCACATTTGGAATCATTAGAAGCGTAACGGAATTACGAGATCACAGGTGAAAGAATCAAGTCAAACGGACGAGAAACGAAGAAGATACGCGCGAATTAAGCAACGAGAAAAGCTTAAAACAGCATACGGCCTAGCACACGGCCACTACAGGGCCGTACACGGCCTCCTACAAGCCGTACACGGCCTGCAGATAGCCGTACACGGCCTCTACAGGGCCGTACATGGCCTCCTTCCTTCTTGTGGTCTCTCGTTTTGCTTCGTTTGCTTGTATGTGCATGCTTGTGGACTTGTACTCTTGCATCCTTGGTGGCCTATAAATAGAGGGCTCCTAAACCTCATTTCACACACCTCTTCTCATTCCATTCTCTACTTTCTCTCTCACACACTCCCTCTCTCTCTAGTTTCTCTCTCTAACTTTCTCTCTCTAGCTTTTAGGGTTAGTTTTAGGTTAGTAGTCAGTTAGTTCTTGGTTAATATTTAACCAAGTCTAACGGAGGGGTGATATTGTAATATTGTTGAGGATACTGTAATACCCGTTAAATTAGGACTAGTAATTAGTATCTAATTCAATGTTAATACATGTAATTAGTTCTGTGTTAGACTAATTAATGTATCGAAATATATTGATGAATATATATACAATTATGCGATTTGATTAAATCGTACGAATTTCAAATCGAATATAATTCGGTTCAATGAATACAGAAGTTGGTGAACGATTTTGTTAGATAATATAATACTATTTAATGACACTATTATATCCAGAAATATTATTGTTAATAATATTACAATTCAAATTTCGTACCGTACAAATAACGTCTTCGAGGTTAAAATATAAACGCGCAACCAAACAAAACAGATTTCCTTTTTAACGTAGTTACTAAGTATTTAGTAAAATACTTCAACAAAAATATTAAATAATTATTAGTATTTTAAAACGTAAATTTAAACGTATAAAATAAATATTTAACGTTTAAACGATCGGGAAAATGAACACCGCACGCAGCGCAAACGCAGCAATTAAATTTGGGACACACCCACATGTGGTGGGCCCCACTAAAAATCAGCCAAAAATGGGGGGGAAATCTCCCACCCATCTTCATTTTATCATCATCATCTTCTCTTTCTTCTTTCTTTTCTCTCCAAATCAAAAAACCACCACCACCCTGTAACACCCCCAAATTAAATGATTTGCGGAAGCATACATTGGGTGTTACTAATCAATATACAAAGCACAAGATTAATAGTAAACGACCTCTAAATGAGACGTTTGTAAAATAGTTACATTTCATAATTAATAATCGTTTGAAAACCGTAGGTTTTCGTATACAAAATGTAATTCCCTAGAGTCCACGCGTATAGCGGGAGATTCTATTACATCACCATAGTTACAAAAGATAATGCCAAAGAATCTCCGTTAAATGCAGTTTGTAAATCATGCGACTCTAGCTAGTAATCCTGGAGTAATCCTACTCCGTAAGTGTACCTGAGATACAAAGCTAAAAAGTGTCAACCAAAAAAGTTGGTGAATCTCACAGGTTTAGTAATAAGTAAGTGTTATGAACCACAAGTATGTACCCGTATTGCTATCAAGCAAAGTAAGTAAATCAGTTAATCAGTACAGTGCCATGAGCTCATAAGTTGAAGCTTAACCGTGTAGTGTGAATATATCACGTACCCCCGTGAGTGCTATCCGCACACTCATATGTAACAAATACTAATATGTCTGTTTCTACGTGTAAATCAGTACGTGGTGGCGCTACCACCCCAGACAGGGATTGTCAGTCCCAAATAGATCCATCTATTAGTAATCGCGCTTAAGTCCATAACTAACAACTTACGATTAGGAGGCTTTCAGTGGATAAAAGTAACTCATGCGTTTGTATGTAATCAGTAATGTTTTCAGTTCAGTACATTGTGTTCATACGTAAAACAGTTGCTAAGTATCTCACCCCAAAGTATAAAACAGTAAAAGTGGGGCTGTAAGACTCACCTGAGTCTGGTAATAAGCTGTAGCAAATAGCAAGTAGTAAATATAGCAAGTAGGTTCTCCAAACCCGTAACCTTCAAATGCCTATTCATATGAAGTTATGTAAGTATGTGTCTCACGAGACGTTTCGTTTAGTTGTACACAACTAGTATAGCCGATGTTTGTCTGTATGTTTGTAATTGTTCGTTTGTTGGAAAACATGTTTGGGCCCGTTGGTGACTTAGTTGAAACGTTAATCTCGACATTTATAAACTTGTTTGAATTGTTATGCTTGAAAAACATGTTTCAATGTACCTTAGCTGTTATATCGTATAGTCGTTTGAAGTCCGAAATGTATAACACTTAACTTGGAATTTATTTGTGAATCTGCTGTGTTTTGCGACACAAAATGCGACACTAAAATTTGTCATGCGACACAAGGGTTGTGTCGCATGAAGGATGCGACACAAGAGCCCTGCGACACAGTGGTTGTGTCGCAAAAAGCTTGCGATGCTAATTCAATAGCGACATAAAGGTTGTGTCGTATAAAATACGACATAGTATGCGACATAGAGTGCGACACAATATTGTGTCGCAAAGGTTACGACACAAACGGATTTGTACGACACAAGGCGCGACACAAACGGGTTTATGCGACATAGCATGCGACACAAGGCTTGTGTCGCATGTATGAACACCAGCCCAGAAACTTTCGGGTTTCAAGAATTTCCGACCAAAAACGCAAATCTAACCCATTTTTGAGCTATAAAATCGTGTATTTTTCATGTATAAGGTTATATCTAAGTTGTGTACACATCAAAACATCAAAACATTACACCAAATTGAATAGATCTAAGATTTTAGAAATTTCTTACTTTTGCAAATCGAGCTAAATGGAGGATGAATTGGTGAAAACGGTCTTGATATTCTTGCTCCACTCGTGACGGTGATTCCGAATATGTAAATTTCGTGTGTCGGTTTGTATTTCGAAAATTTGGTGTAGATTGGAGTTGAGAGAGTGTTTGGAGGTGTGTGTTTTTGTGGATAATGAAAATGAAAGAAGAATGAGGAGGGTGTGGGTTGGGTTGGCTGATCCAATGGGGCAAGGGAGGGGTAAACGCTCCCTAAAACTCAGTATTTACTCCGTGTCCTAATCGTTTAATCCTTTGTTTTTAGTATTTAACCAAACCGTTATATTTTAAAAATGTAACTGGAATATTTAAATAAAAAAAATAAAAAAAATATACTTTGAAATTAATAATAAAAACATTTGTCGAAATATTTAAATTATTAAGTCACGTTTATTACGTTTTGTTGCGTTAGTTAAAATGTCGTCACGATAGTATATAAATAATGCTCGTTCGGTTGCGTATTTTATATAACAAAATACGTTCTCATTATTTAAGTAAATTTCTGTCACCAACGTCCAAGTAAACTGTGTCGGACTCCGTCCGGTTAATTCGCACGATTTATCCAAATCGCGTAAGTACACACACATATATATATATAAATCACCTTATATATACAAATAGAGTCTGCAATTAGTCCTATTACATGCTAATTACATCTAGTTACAATTAATTAGGCATAATTAATTATCCTAATTTAGCAGGTGTTACATTCTCCCCTTGTTAAAGAAATTTCGTCCCGAAATTAGCTTGAGTGCACGGACGGTGCGTTATCTGGGAAGAGATGTGGATATTTCTGTCGTATTTGGTCTTCCCGTTCCCAGGTGAATTCAGGGCCGCGCCTAGAATTCCACCTGACCTTTACGATGGGAATACGACTCTGTTTCAATCGCTTGACCTCGCGGTCCATGATTTCCATAGGTTCCTCGACAAAATGAAGTTTATCATCGATTTGAATTTCGTCGAGCGGTATAATCAGTGTCTCGTCAGACAGACATTTCTTCAAGTTAGAAATGTGGAATGTGTTGTGTACGCTGCTAAGTTCAGCAGGAAGTTGCAGGCGGTATGCCACTGGACCAATCTTTTCAAGGATTTCGAATGGTCCGATGTATCTAGGATTTAGTTTGCCTCGTTTTCCGAATGGAATGACACCTTTCCACGGTGCCACTTTGAGAAGTACCTTGTCCCCTACTTGGAACTCAAGGTGTTTGCGTCTTACATCAGCATAGCTTTTCTGATGATCATGCGCGGCTTTTAGTCTGTTTTGTATGCCGACGATCTTTTCAGTTGTTTCATGTATGATTTCTGGACCGGTGAGTTGTGTATCCCCCACCTCAGTCCAACAGATAGGTGACCGGCACTTACGACCGTACAGTGCCTCGAAGGGTGCAGCCTTTATGCTGGTGTGATAACTGTTGTTGTACGAGAACTCGCACAACGGTAAGTGATTTTCCCAGTTTTTACCGAAGTCAACTACGCAGGCTCGTAGCATGTCTTCCAGTGTTTGTATGGTTCGTTCGCTCTGGCCATCGGTTTGAGGATGGTAAGCCGTACTCATATCCAGACGAGTACCAAGAGATTTTTGCAGTGACTGCCAGAAGCGAGAAGTAAATCGAGCATCTCTGTCGGAGATGATTGAGATGGGTACGCCGTGTCTTGACACGATCTCTTTCAGGTAGATCCGTGTCAAACGTTCCATCTTATCAGTTTCCTTGATGGCTAGGAAATGAGCAGATTTAGTGAGTCGGTCAACGATCACCCAAATGGTATCGCAACCGTTAGAAGTTTTCGGGAGTTTAGTAATGAAATCCATGGTGATCTGCTCCCATTTCCATTGTGGTATTTCGGGTTGTTGTAGCAAACCGGAAGGTTTCTGGTGTTCAGTTTTAACTTTGGAACAAGTAAGACACTTGCCAACATAGGTTGCAATGTCAGATTTCATGTTGGGCCACCAATACATTTCCTTGATGCCGTGATACATTTTGTCGGCACCGGGGTGTATAGAGTATTTTGACTTGTGAGCTTCATTCATCACCAAGTCTCGAAGGTTCCCAAAACTTGGTAACCAGATTCGATTCGAGAAGTATTTGGCCCCGTTAAGTTTGGTTTCAAATTGTTTGTCCATGCCCCGCAAGGCCTCGTTTATCAAGTTTTCTGGTTTGAGTGCTTCGAGTTGAGCGGCGAGAGTTTGATTGATGAGGTCGTTGTGAATGGTCATACTGAGAGCTCGAACTCGAAGTGGTTTCACTCGTTTCTTTCGGCTTAAAGCATCGGCGACAACATTCGCCTTGCCAAGATGATAGCGAATTTCGCAATCGTAATCAGTGAGCAACTCGACCCATCGGCGTTGCCTCATGTTGAGATCCTTTTGATCGAAGATATGTTGGAGACTTTTATGGTCAGTAAAGATTGTACACTTGGTACCGTATAAGTAGTGTCTCCAGATTTTCAGAGCGAATACAACAGCCCCCAACTCTAGGTCATGAGTTGTGTAATTCTTTTCGTGGACCTTGAGTTGTCGAGAGGCGTAAGCGATGACCTTGTCTCGTTGCATCAACACGCAACCAAGACCTTGGTGTGAAGCATCACAGTATACCACGAAGTCATCGTTGCCTTCGGGTAAAGATAAGATAGGTGCACTGCAGAGTTTCTGTTTTAGTAGCTGGAAAGCTGACTCCTGTTTGTCAGTCCAATCGAACTTCTTTTCTTTTTGAGTCAGTGAAGTGAGCGGTAGGGCTATTTTTGAAAAATTCTCAATGAATCGCCTGTAATAACCGGCGAGTCCTAAGAATTGGCGTACCTCGGTCGGTGTAGTAGGTGCTTGCCAACACTTGATAGCCTCGATTTTTGAAGGATCGACATGGATCCCTTGATTGTCAATGACATGTCCAAGGAATTGAACGGTTTGCATCCAGAACTCACACTTAGAGAATTTGGCGTATAACTCTTCGTGTTTGAGCAGCTCTAGGATAGTTTTCAGGTGTTGCGCGTGTTCTTGTTCAGTGCGCGAGTAAATCAAGATGTCATCGATAAAGACGATAACAAACTTGTCAAGGTAAGGTTTGCACACCCGATTCATAAGGTCCATGAATACTGCCGGTGCGTTGGTTAAGCCGAATGGCATCACTTGGAATTCATAATGCCCGTAGCGAGTTCGGAAAGCTGTTTTAGGAATATCTTCATCACGAACTCGGAGTTGGTGATAACCCGATCGTAGATCAATTTTTGAATAAAAACTCGACCCCTGAAGTTGGTCAAACAGGTCATCGATGCAAGGAAGTGGGTAACGGTTCTTGACAGTTAATTTGTTGAGTTCACGGTAGTCGATGCACATACGGAAAGAACCGTCTTTCTTTTTCACAAACAGGACCGGAGCTCCCCAAGGTGAGGAACTTGGTCGAATAAATCCCTTGTCCAGGAGTTCCTGTAACTGAGTAGACAACTCCTGAAGTTCGGATGGGGCTAGTCGGTAAGGGGCTCGTGCCACGGGTGCTGCGCCGGGCACAAGATCAATAGAGAATTCGACTTGTCTAATTGGCGGTAGGCCAGGCAAGTCTTCAGGAAAGACTTCTGGAAAGTCTCGAACAATAGGCACATCCTCAAGTCGCTTCTCCACCGACTTTTTCTCCATAACGTGTGCGAGGATTGCCTGGTACCCTTTTCTCAAGTATTTTCGGGTTTTCATGCAAGAAATGATATTTATTCTCGTCCCACCGGTCTCCCCTTGTATGCTCAAAGTTCCACCGGTGACGAGAGGAATGCGTACAATTTTCTCGAAACAAACGATTTCGGCTCGATGCTTGGACAACCAATCCATACCGACGATGATGTCAAAGCTGCCGATTTCGACAGGTGTCAAGTCAATGGAAAAGAGCTCGTTAGCTAAGTTTAGAGTGCAATCAGGTATTACACTGTCGGCCTCAATAAGTTTTCCGTTTGCCAATTCTACCGTGTACTTAGAATCTAAGGCAATAGGTGTGGTGTCAAGTAGTGGATAAAACTCATCAGAAATAAAGCTCTTATCAGCACCAGTATCAAATAACACAGATGCAGTCAAATTGTTGAGAAGAAACGTACCCGTGACCACATTCGGGTCTTGACGGGCTTCCCCAGATTTCAGCACAAAAGCTCTTCCTCGAGCATTGTTGTTGTTCTTGTTGTTGTTGTTGTTCAGTTTCGGGCAGTCTTTCTTGAAATGCCCCGTACCGTTGCACCCATAACAAGTCTTTGGTGCAGAGGTGTTGGTGTCAGTGGTGTTTGATCTACAGTCCTTAGCCAAGTGTCCAAACCTCTTACACTTGCTACAGGGACACGAACCAAAGTGGTGTCGTTGACACTTTGAGCAATAGGGCTTGGTTCCCTTGTACGCCCCCTTGTCATCAGTATTGGAGGTGTAGGCTTTAATGGTCTCGGGTTTCTTGGTTTGGTGGTTGTTGTGGTTGTCGGACCATTTTCTTTTATTGTTGTTGGAGGATGGAGTGGGTGGTTCTGGGTCCTCGTTCATCGCTAGAAGTTCATGGGCCAACCGAATGGCACCATGAAGAGTGGTTTGGTTTGATGAGGCAACATTCCCCCGGACGGGTTCCGGGAGGCCGCGGATGTATTTCTTAATCTTGTCGGGCCCAGTACCTGCCATAGCTGGGCGAAGGACGGTGAGTTGTTGGAATCGGGTGGTGTATCCAACGATATCAGTTCCTTGCACTTTTAAGTTCCAGAACTCTTCGTCCAGCTTGTGAAGTTGTTCGGACGGGCAATACTCATCCGTGAGCATTTTCTTTAGATCCTCCCAAGGGAGTAGATAAGCGGTGTCAATCCCCACGGACTGGGTATAGGAATTCCACCACGAAAGGGCACCATCTTCGAGGGTGCAGGTGGAGAATTTGACCTTGTCGTCCTCCGCACATTTGCTGATGCGGAAAACGGATTCCATCTTTTCGAACCATCTGATAAGTCCGATGGCTCCTTCGGTCCCCTTGAAGCTCAAGGGTTTGCAGTTTTGAAAATCCTTGTATGAACAAGGTTTAGCAGCAGAGGTTTCAGCGGCATCGCTGTTTCTTGTGGAGTTTGGTGGAGTATTCCGAGCCAAGGCTTCAGTAACAGCCTGGGTTATGAGTGACGTGATCTGAGCATCAGTGTAAGGTCTTGACTTTGGCGGCATGATTCTTCAATAAAAGAAATGAAGATACATGAGATTTTGTAAGAAAATTGCATTTATTTCAGATGTACATGTATAAAGATGGTAATACATAACATCAATATGCAAAAGGATTATGGCAATTAATATGAGTCGAAACAGCAAGGAATATTTGATAGATGATACGAGTTCGAAGGTTACATCCTACGGATGTATTACAAAAGACATCGGGAATTGTTACATCCGACTAAATTATAGAGTAGTGCTTAGATAGTTACTAGATTACAGGATAGTTTACAAAACAAAGACTAAGCTAGTCTTAACGTAGGTTAATCTGCTCCATCATTTCGATGAGACGATCCACAGTATTTGCAAGTCTGCTGGCTTGTCGAGCATTGTCTTCAGCTAATGCTAGTCACTGTACCAATCCACGGGTATATTCTTCCGTTTCCCGTGAGCGTTGTTCACACTCATCAAGTCTGTGTTTCAAAAGAGTGGTTTCCACGCTTATCTCCACCACTTTGTTGAGAAGAACGTCCACATTATTAATGGTGGTTTCGTGATCCTCAGAGACTTGTTCGATGCGCTCAAGTGCTGTAAGTCTCCAGTTTTCGTTTGTTTCCTGCAACACGACATCCATGGTGCGAAGTCGTTGCTCGTGTTGGTTCACCCTAGCAGCTAAGGCCGGCAAGGTGAAGTGAGTGGAGTACGGGCCAGCTCGAGGCAACCTGTTGTTCCTCCTAGCTACCCTCGGGTTCTGCGACCCGGATTGAGAACGAGATGAATCGGATGGGATGTTTGCCATTTCTGAGACAAAGCGTTAGTAAGATCGAGGCCTATATTCATATAGTCCCTATATAATATAGCCTATTGAGTGTCTAGCATAAACATGTTTAAGTCTCGGTTCTCTCGAGGTCAGAGTCTTCTATTGTACCCTGTTCAGCCATAACCCCTTTCAGATCTTACATCATCTTTGCTTAATTGTACATAGTTGATCAGGCTATGTTAAATTAAACTCGTATGATGTAATCACTGAACCGGTTATTCCTAATAAGGGATACTGCCTAATGGTCATAGTCTAGGCTCACTAAATGCAACCTAGTTCACTATAACCTTAGGCTCTGATACCAATCTGTAACACCCCCAAATTAAATGATTTGCGGAAGCATACATTGGGTGTTACTAATCAATATACAAAGCACAAGATTAATAGTAAACGACCTCTAAATGAGACGTTTGTAAAATAGTTACATTTCATAATTAATAATCGTTTGAAAACCGTAGGTTTTCGTATACAAAATGTAATTCCCTAGAGTCCACGCGTATAGCGGGAGATTCTATTACATCACCATAGTTACAAAAGATAATGCCAAAGAATCTCCGTTAAATGCAGTTTGTAAATCATGCGACTCTAGCTAGTAATCCTGGAGTAATCCTACTCCGTAAGTGTACCTGAGATACAAAGCTAAAAAGTGTCAACCAAAAAAGTTGGTGAATCTCACAGGTTTAGTAATAAGTAAGTGTTATGAACCACAAGTATGTACCCGTATTGCTATCAAGCAAAGTAAGTAAATCAGTTAATCAGTACAGTGCCATGAGCTCATAAGTTGAAGCTTAACCGTGTAGTGTGAATATATCACGTACCCCCGTGAGTGCTATCCGCACACTCATATGTAACAAATACTAATATGTCTGTTTCTACGTGTAAATCAGTACGTGGTGGCGCTACCACCCCAGACAGGGATTGTCAGTCCCAAATAGATCCATCTATTAGTAATCGCGCTTAAGTCCATAACTAACAACTTACGATTAGGAGGCTTTCAGTGGATAACAGTAACTCATGCGTTTGTATGTAATCAGTAATGTTTTCAGTTCAGTACAATGTGTTCATACGTAAAACAGTTGCTAAGTATCTCACCCCAAAGTATAAAACAGTAAAAGTGGGGCTGTAAGACTCACCTGAGTCTGGTAATAAGCTGTAGCAAATAGCAAGTAGTAAATATAGCAAGTAGGTTCTCCAAACCCGTAACCTTCAAATGCCTATTCATATGAAGTTATGTAAGTATGTGTCTCACGAGACGTTTCGTTTAGTTGTACACAACTAGTATAGCCGATGTTTGTCTGTATGTTTGTAATTGTTCGTTTGTTGGAAAACATGTTTGGGCCCGTTGGTGACTTAGTTGAAACGTTAATCTCGACATTTATAAACTTGTTTGAATTGTTATGCTTGAAAAACATGTTTCAATGTACCTTAGCTGTTATATCGTATAGTCGTTTGAAGTCCGAAATGTATAACACTTAACTTGGAATTTATTTGTGAATCTGCTGTGTTTTGCGACACAAAATGCGATACTAAAATTTGTCATGCGACACAAGGGTTGTGTCGCATGAAGGATGCGACACAAGAGCCCTGCGACACAGTGGTTGTGTCGCAAAAAGCTTGCGATGCTAATTCAATAGCGACATAAAGGTTGTGTCGTATAAAATACGACATAGTATGCGACATAGAGTGCGACACAATATTGTGTCGCAAAGGTTACGACACAAACGGATTTGTACGACACAAGGCGCGACACAAACGGGTTTATGCGACATAGCATGCGACACAAGGCTTGTGTCGCATGTATGAACACCAGCCCAGAAACTTTCGGGTTTCAAGAATTTCCGACCAAAAACGCAAATCTAACCCATTTTTGAGCTATAAAATCGTGTATTCTTCATGTATAAGGTTATATCTAAGTTGTGTACACATCAAAACATCAAAACATTACACCAAATTGAATAGATCTAAGATTTTAGAAATTTCTTACTTTTGCAAATCGAGCTAAATGGATGATGAATTGGTGAAAACGGTCTTGATATTCTTGCTCCACTCGTGACGGTGATTCCGAATATGTAAATTTCGTGTGTCGGTTTGTATTCCGAAAATTTGGTGTAGATTGGAGTTGAGAGAGTGTTTGGAGGTGTGTGTTTTTGTGGATAATGAAAATGAAAGAAGAATGAGGAGGGTGTGGGTTGGGTTGGCTGATCCAATGGGGCAAGGAAGGGGTAAACGCTCCCTAAAACTCAGTATTTACTCCGTGTCCTAATCGTTTAATCCTTTGTTTTTAGTATTTAACCAAACCGTTATATTTTAAAAATGTAACTGGAATATTTAAATAAAAAAAATAAAAAAAATATACTTTGAAATTAATAATAAAAACATTTGTCGAAATATTTAAATTATTAAGTCGCGTTTATTACGTTTTGTTGCGTTAGTTAAAATTTCGTCACGATAGTATATAAATAATGCTCGTTCGGTTGCGTATTTTATATAACAAAATACGTTCTCATTATTTAAGTAAATTTCTGTCACCAACGTCCAAGTAAACTATGTCGGACTCCGTCCGGTTAATTCGCACGATTTATCCAAATCGCGTAAGTACACACACATATATATATATAAATCACCTTATATATACAAATAGAGTCTGCAATTAGTCCTATTACATGCTAATTACATCTAGTTACAATTAATTAGGCATAATTAATTATCCTAATTTAGCAGGTGTTACACACCCCATAATCATCAAAATAGGAACACGAAACGCACTCGGACCATACCCTCCGTTTGGAAGAAAAGCATCACCTCGCAACGATCTACATTCCTATCTTTTCGGATTTTCAATCCGACACTTTGTAAGTTTCCGACAAATCCCGACATCTCTCGATTTTTAGCATTTTCACTAGTTTATGGTTTCTATAGGCTTATTATGTTCATATAAGGGTTGGGTAAAAGAATCGGACCAAACGGAAACCCGAAAACATGTTTTTGGCTCAAAATCCGTCGATCAGACGTAAGTGACGCACTGATGAACCCAGATATGCGTCACTTCGTGCGACACTGACTAAGTGTCGCATAAGCCCTCTTCTCCCGTCACTACCTAAGTGACGCATTTTCAATATCCGTCACTACTAGCGTCACTTTCCTTAGTGATGCCTATGATCGAAATCTAATTTTATACGACACTCTTGCCCGACACTACTCGAGTGACGCCTAGAACCTTATACCGACACTTGTTACCGTCACTGCCTAAGTGTCGCCACCTTATGCGTCACTTCCCTAAGTGACGCCCTAAACACATATTTCGCCAATTTATGCGACACTTCCTAAGTGTCGCCTAAACCTTAAGTGTCGCTATAAGTGACGCTAAAAACAGAAAGTTTCAAACCATTTTTACTAAGTATCGAGACCAAAAATTTATCACTTGATTTCACCCAAATTCAAGTCCAGATGCGTTTTTCACCATAACAATATGATAGAAATAAAAAATTTTCGAGCTGACCTGGCATCTCGACCCCAGCCAGGGGCCAGCCCCTTGGACCCCGCCAGAGGTTGCCACCCCTGGAACCCCGCTACCCAGGGGCGCTGCCCCCGGATCCCCGTCACTAAAGGTTGTAAATACATTTCGCACCAAGCGTCGAACTTAAACAACTTCAAACCTTATTACGACACGACTTTATAAACAAATTGAAACATATTTTTCAAGAGTAACACTTTGGAATCACTAATACAAACCGTCACCAACAGGCCAACCATGTTTTCTAAGAACGAACGATAACGAACCAACATTGGACATAACGAGTTGTGTAGACAACTAGCCTAGATGGTCTTGCGGGACATCTACTTACTTAACTTTATATGTTTAGGCATTTAAAGGTTATGGGTTCGGAGAACCTACACACCACTCACTGTTTGCTACTGCTTACTACTCGACTCAGGTGAGTCTTACAGCCCCACTTTTACTGTTTTACATACGGGGTGAGATACATTGCTTACTTTTCTTGAACACAAGTACTAAAACTGTTTACTATACCAAACAGGAATTGCATGAGTTGTTTACTATTTACAGAAGTCTCTCCATCATATATCGTTAGTTATGGACTTAAGCACGAACACTAGTTAATGGATCCATTAGGGAAATGACCCTCCCCGCCCGGGGTAGTAGCGCTACCACGAACCGTTATATATAAACGGGCGACTATTATTCGTTACTTATGCTTGCTCAGTTACGAGCATGTCACGGGAGCAAACTATTACTTACGGGTTAAGCTTCGATTATGAGCCTCATGGCAACGGTATAACTTATTTACTTTACATTTGCTGAATTTGCAAATACTTGATTTACGCCTGCGGGCACTACTGATGAAATCTTGTGTTCAAAACTGATGTTACTTACAAACCTGTGAGATTCACCAACATTCGTGTTGACCTTTTAGCATGGATTCTCAGGTACACAGACGGAGTAGGATTACTTCGGGACATAGCTAGAGTCGCATGATTTCAACTAAACTGCATTAACGGAGATTCTCAGCATTATCTTTTGTATATGTTGATTATGTAATAGGATCTCCCGCCTTACGCATGGACTCAAGGAAACTACATTTTGTATACGAAAACATTAAGTTTTCAAACATTTATTTCTATGAAATCATTTTACAACGTCTCATTTAGAGGTCGTTTACTGTATATCTTGTGCTTTGTATATTGATTAGTAACATCCAAGTATGCTTCCGCAAATCATTAAATTTGGGGGTGTTACAGATACTTTGAGGGCTCATTTGTAATATTGTCGAAGATATTTCGGAAGTTCCGCTCGTTGTAATCTTTCTGCATATATTCAAGCTACGCGCTATTTACGGTTATATCTTTCCTTATTAGTCATAATGCATGTTATTATTGTTGTTATGCTAGATTCAGGATTTCGTGCCATGATTAGTGAGTAGTTATATTATGTGTTTGTTGTGATGTAGTTAGTCGTTAATTGGGATGATGTCATTATGAAACAACGGAGGTAACATTATATGGCTTTCATTTGTATAGCGCTGGAAACACCAATGTGTATAGTACAGAATGTGGAAGCTATGAAAGTCGTGGGCACAATCTGTTGTAGATTAATGTTCCAAATTATTATATCTTATTAATGAAAACTCGGTGCTTTGATTACACGTTTCATCTATGATTTTAAACCACATTTAACTAATGCCTTTCCACCAATCAACGTGGTTAAAACCTTTTTGATAAGACGTTATATCAGGGGTAATTAATTATCTCTGTTCAAATAACATTGTCTGGTTTTAAGCTGTGGAACTACTAACCAAGTATTGTACATCGTGATTATAATACAACTTAATTATATATATGTTAAATGGCATGGTCTGGTTTTGAAGCCGTGGAACTACTAATCAAGTATTGTACACTGTGAATAAACTAGGGATTTATTAGTTAAATTCAAGTGAGGGTTGGTTTAAATCATAAATGGAGAATCTTTGATCTTAAATACAAACTTAGTTTATGAATCCAGTAAGGAAGACGAGGAATCATCTGGTATTCCAAATATGTCTATCACCCTTGAAATCTACAAAACCATTAATGGATAGTAATCAAACAACAACCAAGTCTTAAACTTAAATATTTTATTCAATTAAGTATCACTGTGGTGTTAAGAACGGTCGGAACATTAGTGGGTCTGTTACTCTATGCATGCGCCCAGGAATCTTCATATTCCAGAAAAGGGTCACTGTTCCGTAACAAGGCAGTGTTAAGAGTTGAGCAGCCTCCTCCGATCAGAATCATGATAGCCTAGTTACTCAGTGACATACTGATTGCATACTGATTGAGCAATCAATTAGTAGGGTACTAGTGTTTACACCACAAATACTTGAAACAAATAAAAATATTTAGAAAGACGTTTTCATAACTCAAACTAAAAAATCATCCCAATGAAAGGCTAACGAAGTCACAACAAACATCTCCTCTATCCTGACTGCTACCTCTTTATTTTATTGCCTAGTTTAATTAATTTACTTGTTTAGTTTAATTAGTAGTATAATTTAGAAAAACAAACAAAACAAGAATCAAATTTAACTCTTTTCAAAACCTTCCGTCACTAGCCAGATTTGGACATTTTGATTTCTCTGTTTCACAATACAGTTGATTTTTAAGAACGACCCTGAGTTATACTTGCTGCTGTAAGTAGAATTTAGGACTCCAGCTTTTTATAAATTTAAAACCCTGTTGTTGCTATGTAACGATCGTAGCACAATAGCAAGATTCAGTCTATGTATGACAACCAAGTTTGGAATTCGGTTGACGCTACACCCAGTCTCAAGACGGTGGGTTGTAAGTGGATCTTCAAAAGGGAAGACAGACATGGATGGGAAAGTACACACTTAAAATGCTAGGTTGGTAGCAAAGGGTTATAATCAAACCTTAGGGACTGATTATGAGGAAACCTTCTTACCAGTAGCTAAGATTGAGTCAATTAGGATAATGCTTGCGATATCTACGTTTTATGATTGGCAGATAGATGTCAAAACTGCTTTTCTTAACGGAAAACTGTCAGAGGATGTATTCAAGGCACAACCGGAAGGTTTTGAAAGAGCAAAGTATCCTAATAGAGTGTGTATGCTTCAGAAGGCCGTTTATAGATTTAAATAGGCTTCTCATAGCTGGAATCTCTGCTTCCATGAGAAAGTCAAAGAGTTTGAATTTCTAGAAGCAAAGATGAGTCCTGTATATGTGTCAAAGTCAGTGGGAGTATTGTAGTCTTCCTGGTACTTTATGTGAATGATATAATACTCATAGGAAATGTAATCCCAACATTACAAGGTGTAAATGATTGGTTGGGAAAAATTTTTCAATATGAAAGATTTGGGAGATGCAATATATATTCTTGGTATAAAGATTTACTGAGATAGGTCAAAACGTCTCAGAAGACTTAGCAAAGACATGTACTTAGAATAAAATTTTAAAAGGTTTTTAAATGGAGAATTCTAAGAAAGGGAATCTACCCTTATATCATGGCATTAGAAAGGATCTGTGTCCAAAGACCAAGCAAGATTGGACAGAATGAATCGAGTCCCATAGTGTGACACCCCCAAATTTAATGATTTGCGGAAGCTTGATTTGGGTGTCACTAATCAATATACAAAGCACATAAGATATAATGAACGACCACTATATGCGTCGTTTTAAACTTGTATAGATAAAGTAAATGTTTACATCAAAATATAGTTACATTAGCTCGGTTCCTGAAATTGAGATATTACATAGCATAATTACTTTTACAAAATATAATAATGCAGTCCAATATCTAGTTGTATGTATGCTGACTCGAGCTAATAATTCCTGCTTGTGCAGCCAAACTACTACTGGGTACCTGTGATAAATACTAAAATGGGTCAGCGAAAACGCTGGTGAGCTCACAGGTTTGCATGTCAATATATAGTTGTAAGAACCGCAAGATTTATATTGAATTTAAAATGCAATTAAGCAAGATAAAAGTTATACTGTCCATGAGCACATAGTCTGAGCTTAACTTGATTTGTCAGGCCCACTTAAGGAAACCTAACTTGAAATGCCTCCTACGAGTGCCTAATCAACACTCGTCTTCCCAAATGCTAATACATCCATTTGACCGGTTAGTGCGTGCTAACCCGGATAAGGATTGTCAATCCCATATGATATCATATACTAACATTCACGCTATATATACTAGAGACTATGCTTATGGAGGACTTTAAATTGATTAGCTTGAAACTCATGTAGTATTTGAAGTTTGGCACTTGCGTTCTACTTGTAAAACAAAATCGAGTAGTAATATCACACCCCTAGTTGTAAAGCAGTGAAAATGGGGCTATGAAACTCACCTGAGTCTTGGAGTGTTTAAGTTAATAAACTTGAAGTAATTAGCTGTGAGTTGATGTCCAAAGACTTGAAACCTGAATGTGTCCACGACACTTGATTGTTATTAATTGTACCGGTATCTCGAAAGACTACCTTTGTAGTTGTTATTTAATTATATATGTCCAAATTACTACGATTTGGTTGATTAATTGTTTTGTTTCAAGTTACTACGACTTGATTGACTAAATTATCCAAGTTACTACGACTCGGTTGATTGAATAATCTGTTTTGTAAGTTTTGAAAACGTGTACGGCCCGTTGGTGATTTAGTTGAAATAATAAAAATTCTAAAATGTTGACTTTGCTACAGTACTGCTACAGTACTGCTACAGTAACTTTGACTTCAAAATTCTGGTTTTTCTGTGTTTTGCGACACAACATGCGACACAAAGATTTGACATGCGACACAATGGTTGTGTCGCAGACGTCATGCGACACAAGGATACGACACAGGGACTGTGTCGCATCAAATACGAAATGCTAATTTAATAGCGACATAGTGGTTGTGTCGTATAGATGTACGACATAGTTTGCGACATAGAGTGCGACACAATATTGTGTCGCATGAGTTACGACACTAAAGATTTGGTACGACACAAGGTGCGACATAACAGGTTTTATGCGACACAGTATGCGACACAAGGCTTGTGTCGCACTGAAGAACACCAGCCCAGAAACATCGGCTGTTCGTGATTTTTCCGGCCAAAACTCAAATCAAACTCATTTTTAGACTATAAAACCTTGTTATCTTCCTAGTATTGGACATATATAAGTTGTGTAAACATCAAAACATCCAAAGATTACATCAAAATAAACAAATCTAAGTTTTTAGAATTTTTCTTACAAATGCAAATCGAAGACGATGGAGGCCGAAAATGATGGTAGAGCTTTTGTAATTCTTGTTCCCCTTGAAATGGTGATTCCGAAAATATGGTTTTTTGTTGTCGGTTTTGCGAGATCCAAAAATTTGGTGATTTTTGGTTGAGAGGTTTTTGGGTGTAAGTGTGTGTTTTATGGAAAATGGAAATGAAAGAAAGAGGAAAGGAGAGGTGGGGTGTAGGTGAAAGCCTCACCTCGCAGTCTCCGTCCCGTGCTCCGCGTGGTGTTCGTTTTCTCAGTCATTTAACGTTAAATATTTATTTTATTCGTTTAAATTTTCCATTTTAAATTATAAATTATTATAAAATATTTTATTGTAAAATTTTACCAGTTATCTATTTATGATATTTAAAAGGGAAATTCGTTTTATTTGTTTGCGCGTTTGTATTTTTAATCTCGTATACATTAATTGTGTAATAAAACTTGGATACGAAATGTCACAATAAATAATATTCTGAATAACATTTAGTTATTAAATAATATTTGTATTACTTAATAAAATTGTTCACCAACGTCCGTGTTTATTGTATCGAAATTCATTCGATTTGAAACTCGTACGATTTAAACAAACCGCATAATTGTGTAGATATATATTCAACAATATATATGATAATTGATACATTAATTAGCCTAACACAGAACTAATTACATGTATTAAAACTTGATTAGGCACTAAATTCTAGTCCTAAATTGACGGGTGTCACACATAGGCTATAGGATCTATCATATATGACATGATGTGTACAAGACTTGATGTCTCTTTTGCTTTGAGCATAGTTGTAACACCCCCAAATTCACTGTTTAGCGGAAGCATACTTTGGGGTGTCAGTAATCAAATATCACAGCACAAAAGTAAAGCAAACGACATCTATATGCAACGTTTGTAAAATAGTTACATTTCCATATGTAAAATGTTTGAAAACATAGTGTTTTCGGTTACAAAAATGTAGTTCCCTAGAGTCCACGTGTGTAGCGGGAGATTCTATTACATAATCATAATATACAAAAGATAATGCTAAGAATCTCCGTTAAATGCAATGTAGATATCATGCGACTCTAGCTAGTGTCCAGGGTAGTCTTACTCCGTCTGTGTACCAGAGATACAAAGCTAAAAAGTGTCAACCAAAAAGGTTGGTGAATCTTACAGGTTTAGTAGTAAAAGTATCAGTATGAACCACAAATATGTACCCGTGTAGCTAACAAGCCAAGTAAGTAAATCAGTAAATCATCACAAGTGCCATGAGCTCACAAGTTGAAGCTTGACAGTGTAGTATGAATTGGTACAATCAAGTACCACATCACGTACCCCCGTGAGTGCTATCCGAACACTCATATGTAACAAATACTAATATGCCTATTTCTACGGTGAAATCCGTGGTAGCGCTACTACCCCAGGCAGGGATTGTCAGTCCCAAATGGATCCATTTACTATGGCGGGGTCCAAGGGGCAGAGCCCCTGGCTGGGGTCGAGCTGCCAGGTCAGCTTGGAAAATTTTTATTTCTACTACATTGCTTTATTAAAAATTGCATCTGGAATTTAAATTCGAAAAAATCGACTAAGGTTGGCCGCGGACTGAAAAGGTGTTGCGAACTGAGTTCGCGGTGCGAAATGAGTTTGGGCTCGCAAAACAAAGTGGGCTCGCGATCAAAGTTCGACTCGCAAGTCAACTCGCGAGTCAACTCGCAAGTCAGCTCGATTCACAGTCAGTTTCGGTTCGTTAATTGGCTTCGCGAGTCGAGATCTCGGTTCGATTCGCGAGATCTGGGATCTCAACTCGCAGGACGAACTGTCAGCGTTATTCATGCGGGTTTCGATTTTTAAAGAGTTTTCGGCGGGATTTTTGGACATAATCTTGTTGAGTAAATGTTCTAGCATGTATATAAAAGCTTTTTAAGTAATTTAGAAGAGTTAGAGGTTTTCATACCACGAAAATGAAAACGAAGAAGATGAAGATGAAGAGCTCGGGATGGTAATCGTTTCTCCCTGAATTCACTCCGCGAGATGATGAGTTTTTGGTGACGTTTTTGGGTGATCTAGGGCTGCCGAAATTTGGGGGAGAAAGAGAGAGATTTGGGTGTTGGTGTGTGTGTAAAATGAGGTGAAATGAGAAAGAAAGAAAGAATAATTAGGGGAAAAAGAGATGGTTCGCGGGTCGGTTGGGGCTGGATCCGCGGATCTGGGCTGACCCACTCGAGGGCTCGGGCTCGCGTATTCTTGTTTCCCAATTTTCGTGTCACAACTCGTATTTGGTTAAATCCCGTAGTCGTTTAATCGCGAAATCTTTTTAAGATTTAAAAATATATTAAAGTATATCCGAAATATTTCTAACCGAAGTATTTTATCATAATACTCCATTTTGAACTCGCTACGGGCATTACGAAGTCCAAGTGATGCCATTTGGTTTAACCAACGCACTGCAGTATTCATGGACCTTATGAATCGGGTGTGCAAACCTTACCTAGACAAGTTCGTTATCGTTTTCATCGATGATATTCTGATTTACTCGTGCAATGAAAAAGAACACGCGCAACACCTGAAAACTATCCTAGAACTACTCAAACACGAGGAGTTATACGCCAAATTCTCTAAGTGCGAGTTCTGGATGCAGACCGTTCAATTCCTTGGACACGTGATTGACAGTCAAGGAATTCATGTTGATTCCTCAAAAATCGAGGCTATCAAGTGCTGGCAAGCACTCACTACACCCACAGAAGTACGTCAATTCTTAGGACTCGCCGGATAATACAGACGATTCATTGAGAATTTTTCGAAAATAGCCCAACCTCTCACTGCACTAACTCAAAAAGAAAAGAAGTTCGATTTGACTGACAAACAAGAGTCAGCGTTTCAACTGCTTAAACAAAAACTTTGCAGTGCACCAATCCTATCCTTACCCGAAGGCAATGATGACTTCGTGGTATACTGTGATGCCTCACACCAAGGTCTCGGTTGCATGCTGATGCAACGAGACAAAGTCATTGCTTACGCCTCTCGACAACTCAAGGTCCACAAAAAGAATTACACAACTCATGACCTGGAGTTAGGGGCTGTTGTATTCGCCCTGAAAATCTGGAGACACTACTTATACGGTACCAAGTGTACAATCTTTACTGACCACAAAAGTCTCCAACACATATTCGACCAAAAAGATTTGAACATGAGACAACGCCGTTGGGTCGAACTACTTACCGACTACGACTGTGAAATTCGCTACCATCCAGGCAAAGCCAACGTTGTGGCCAATGCCTTAAGTCATAAGGAACGAGTGAAACCCCTTCGAGTCCGAGCTCTCAGTATGACCATTCACAACGACCTCATCAATCAAATTCTCACCGCTCAACTCGAAGCACTCAAACCAGAAAACTTGATAAACGAGGCCTTACGGGGCATGGACAAACAATTTGAAACCAAACCTAATGGGGCCAAATACTTCTCCAACCGAATTTGGTTGCCTAGTTTTGGAAACCTACAGGACTTGGTGATGGATGAAACTCACAAGTCCAAATACTCCATACACCCCGGTGCCTACAAAATGTATCATGGCATCAAGGAGATGTATTGGTGGCCCAACATGAAAGCTGACATTGCAACCTATGTTAGCAAGTGTCTTACTTGTTCCAAAGTTAAAGCGGAACACCAGAAACCTTCCGGCTTGCTACAACAACCCGAAATACCACAGTGGAAATGGGAGCAAATCACCAGGGATTTCATTACTAAACTCCCAAAAACACCTAGCGGTTGCGATACCATTTGGGTGATCGTCGACCGACTCACTAAATCTGCTCATTTCCTGGCTATCAAGGAAACTGACAAGAAGGAACGTTTGACACGGATCTACCTGAAAGAGATTGTGTCAAGACACGGCGTGCCCATCTCAATTATCTCTGATAGAGATAGCCGATTTAGTTCTCACTTCTGGTAATCCTTACAAAAATCTCTTGGTACTCGTTTGGATATGAGTACTGCATACCACCCGCAAACTGACGGCCAGAGCGAACGAACTATACAAACACTGGAGGACATGTTACGAGTATAACACCCCTCATTCTATATATCAATATTATATGATTTTACTCGGAAGCGTATATTAAAACATACTTTACTATTATACATAGTGAAAATGTACATAACTTTTCAAAATATGATACACCACATATGTTAAAGTTATCAAAACATTCTACACATTTTATACAAACGAGGTATTATATAATTCCAAACTTAGTTTATAACAAAACTATATCAGAGTTCACAGAGCAGTCAAACATCCCCTGCCAAAGGCATCAACTTCCTGTCCACCCACATATCTATTCATAACCTGCAGGAAGTAAATGAGGGATTAGCACGAAGCTAAGTGAATGAAATTGTCACACACAAATCAACTTAGCATAACTATGAGTTTACATCAAATAACCGTAAACACACAATATTTCAATGAGGATCGGTGGCTCTTGGGATATCATAATACCCGGGGATTCCCCAAGAACACTTATCGTACATATCCGTATGGCCATAACGGACGAGACCGATAACTATTGGTTATTAAACTCATACACAGGTTTCAAACACAACAAATGAATCAAAACCTGTGTAAATCACATAATAACCAAAAAGTCCAACTACACGTTGACCTCAATAATCTGATACACAGAGGTCCACATATCACGTAGATCAATAATCAATAACACAGACTAAACAGTCTAATAAACACATCTACGTTCACTTGTTGTAACCAAACAGTTACAACTAAATCAAAAGGTGAGTTTCAAATCCACTCACCGATACCTCTGCAGATTCCACACTCAGCAGTCTTATATCACTGAGTCTTTGGAGTATCTGAAATACCACAAAACACACAAGTTAGTAACTTGTTCCATAATCATCATTCTAGCATATTTATTAAATCAGGTAATCCCTGAAGTCTAGACAAACAAAAGTTCAATCAGAAATAAAATCTGAAAATCCCGAAATGACGTTTTAAAACTGAAAAATGCCATTTTCGACCCCTAGATGACCCCGAATGGCCAAAAAAACGAAAACTTTAAAAATTCTCGGTTCGCAGTGATCTCGACTCGCAGGTCAACTCGGTTCGCGAAAACTCGACTCGCAAAGAAGTAACTCGACTCGCAGAGCCATCTCGGCTCGCGGAGCCATCTCGACTCGCGGAGTCATCTCGACTCGCTTAGTGAGACTCAACTCGCTTCGCGAGAACTCAGCTCGCCTCGTTTGACGAACTGGGTTTCCGAGGGTTTCGCTGCTGCTACTGATTTTCGAACCAAAACTCACCAAAACTCCGAAAAACTCATTTCTATGGTTTCTAACACTTCAAGTGACATCTAAAATCGTTTTACAACATCAAGTAACAACAAACTACTCTTAAATTCACTCAATCACCAAATAACCTATAAAACCCATTTATAAACTCAAGAATTACTCACTTTTGATGATAAAGAAGAAAGATTAAGATGATATAGAGGTGATGTAGTAATCAGAATCACAAAGTGAAGGTTTTTATATGATGATAACAAATTCGATTTGAAAGCTTATGATTTTGATTTGATGCTTATGAGTTCTCAAAGAAAATGAAATGAGAATTTTGAGATAAACTCAAAATATAGGTCGGCCTCCTAACCGACCTTGTATGTCTAATTGCTTTAATTTTATACCCGTCCTAAATCTATTGTCTGGAACCTAAAAAACCATTTGCGAGAAAATTATTTTATTTTACCGTTAACTATAGTAAATTAAAACAACCAATAATTTACTATCCACCATAAGTCATGAGACATATTTACTTAAGTTTCACAGTAAAACAAATAATATCAGGTAATTCCTAAAACAATTAATTAATCAATTATATAAAGAATTACCAGGCCACTGGAGAGGATGTTACAAATCTCCCCTCCTTAAGGAGATTTCGTCCCCGAAATCTCAACATGATTAAACAATCCAGGATATCTGGATTTCATAGTCTCCTCAGTTTCCCAAGTTAAGTTAGAACCTAAACTGTGTTTCCATTTCACTAATACCATAGGTATCTGTTTCTTTCTAAGTTTAGTAACTTTTCTATCAAGAATTTCAATAGGTTCTTCAACTAATTTCTGGTTCTGATCGACTTTCAAGTCTTTCAAAGGGAGAATCTGCGACTGATCTTCAACGTTACATTTTCTCAAATAACAGACGTTGAACGTGCTATGAATACCAGCAAGTTCTGAAGGAAGATCAAGCATAACCGACTGATCATTGACAACTTGACTGATTCTGAAGGGACCAACGTATCTAGGAGCTAATTTACCTCTTTTTCCAAATCGAATAACTCCTTTCCAAGGTGAAACTTTCAAGTAAACCAATTCACCTTCAACAAAAGTAACAGGTCGACGTTTAGGATCAGCATATTGTTTCTGTCTATCTCTGGCAGCTTTCAATTTCTCACGTGCAATTGCTACTTTATCCGCTGTTATCTGAATAATGTCAGGCCCAGCAAACTGTTTCTCTCCAGCTTCTAACCAACATATAGGTGTTCTGCAACGACGCCCATATAACATCTCATATGGAGGCATGCCAATACTGGAATGATAGGAATTATTATAAGCAAATTCCACCAACGGTAAATGAGAATCCCAAGAACCGCCATACTCAATAACACAAGCTCGAAGCATATCCTCGAGTGTCTGAATCGTCCTCTCAGATTGGCCATCAGTTTGAGGATGATACGCTGTACTAAGATTCACACGTGTACCCAACTCTTGCTGTAAACTCCGCCAGAAGTGAGAAATAAACCGAGAATCTCTGTCTGACACTATCGACAATGGAATACCATGACGGGAAACAATCTCATTAACATACAACTGGGCAAGCTTACTCAGCGATGCAGTTTCACTAGTAGCCAGAAAATGAGCACTTTTCGTCAATCTGTCTACGATAACCCAAATCATATCATTTTCTCGAAATGTACGCGGAAGTTTAGTCACAAAATCCATAGTCAGGTGTTCCCACTTCCATTCTGGAATTTTCAACTGTTTCAATGACCCGTACGGTTTCTGGTGTTCAGCTTTGACCTGAGCACAAATATGACAAGCACTAACAAACTGTGCAATATCGGTTTTCATCGTAGGCCACCAATACAAAGGTTTCAAATCATTATACATTCGAGTACTGCCTGGATGAACAGATAATCTAGACTTATGGGCTTCAATCAAAATCACATCCCGAATACCACCAATAAGAGGAATCCACACTCGAGACTGAAAAGTCTTTAATCCTCTAGAATCATCAAGTAACAACTCTTTTCTTTTCAACATAATTTCAGACTTCAAATTATGATCCCATAAAGCTTCCAACTGTGCAGCTTTAATTTTATCCACTAAATCTGAGGAAACATCAACTTTCAAATAATATACTCGGTCAGAGGGACCTTTTCGGCTCAAAGCATCAGCAACCACATTTGCTTTTCCTGGATGGTAACGTATTTCACAATCATAATCTTTGATTAACTCTAACCATCTTCTCTGACGCATGTTCAATTCTTTCTGAGTAAACATGTACTGAAGACTCTTATGATCTGTACAAATAATACATCTCGTACCATAAAGATAATGTCTCCAGATTTTCAGTGCAAACACAACAGCTGCTAACTCTAAATCGTGAGTAGGGTAATTTCTTTCATGCTGTTTCAACTGCCGAGAAGCATAGGCAATAACTCTATCTCTTTGCATAAGAACACCACCCAAACCAGCATAAGATGCATCACAGTAAACAATAAAATCATCAGAGCCATCTGGTAATGCCAATACAGGTGCCTGACAAAGTAACTGTTTCAAGGTCTGAAAAGCTATCTCCTGTGACTCATCCCACTGGAATTTAACATCTTTACGTGTCAATTTGGTTAACGGACCAGCAATATTTGAAAAGTCTTTAATGAATTTTCGATAATATCCAGCTAGCCCAAGAAAACTTTTGATTTCAGAAGGATTCTTTGGAACATTCCAATTCATAACAGCTTCAATTTTAGCAGGATCAACTTTGACACCATCATTACAGATAATATGACCCAGAAACTGTACCTCCCGAATCCAGAATTCACATTTAGAAAATTTAGCATACAAATGTTCTCTTTTCAATGTTTCCAAAACTATTCTCAAATGCATTTCATGTTCTGATTCAGATCTAGAATATACCAGAATGTCATCGATAAACACAATAACAAACTTATCGAGAAAAGGCCGACAAACACGGTTCATCAAATCCATAAAAACTGCTGGAGCATTTGTTAAACCAAAAGGCATAACCAGGAATTCAAAATGACCATACCTGGTACGAAAAGCAGTTTTAGGAATATCATGTTCACGAACGCGAACTTGATGATAACCCGACCTCAAATCAATTTTAGAATAAAACGAAGATCCTTGCAACTGATCAAACAAATCGTCTATTCGAGGAAGAGGATATTTATTCTTTACTGTTCGTTTATTCAGTTCCCTATAATCAATACACATTCGAAAAGACCCATCCTTCTTTTTCACAAACAAAACTGGTGCACCCCAAGGAGAAGAACTAGGTCTAATGAATCCTTTATCCAATAACTCCTGTATCTGATTCATCATTTCACGTATTTCAGAAGGAGCTAATCTATAGGGAGCTTTGGCTACAGGCGACGAGCCAGGAACAAGATCAATCTGATATTCAACTTCCCTAACCGGTGGTAAACCAGGTAATTCATCGGGAAACACTTCCGGATATTCAGAAACAACCGGAATATCAGACATGGATTTCTTTTCTAATTTCACATCAATAACATAAGCTAGATAAGACTCACAACCTTTAAACAAAGATTTCCTAGCTTTCATCATACTGATCAGAGGAATATTCCCACTATCCCGTTCTCCTCGAGCCACGACATATGACTCTTCAGAAATTGGGATTCTTATCAACTTTCTATGGCAATCTATACTTGCTTTAAACTGACTCAACCAATCCATGCCAATAATCACATCAAAACTAGGAATTGGCATCAACAGAAACGAAATTGGAAAAGTCTGGCCATCTATCACAATATTAGCTCCAGTCACCGAGGTGGTAACAGGAACTAACTTGCCACTAACAATCTCTACTTCTAAGGGCTTAGTTATCACAGTAGGGATCAGTTTCAACTTATCACAGAAACACACAGATATAAAAGAGCAATTCGCTCCAGAATCAAATAACACACGTGCTGGTACAGAGTTTATAAGAAAAGTACCAGTGATAACATCCTCTGTGTGCACAGCCTCATCGACTGTCATCTGAAAGGCCCTACTAGTAGCTGGCGGATGATTCTTCCGCTTTTGACCGGAAGATGCCGAACTCCCGACCGAAACCGAACCCTGTCTCCTTGCCTCCGGACATTCCCCAACTCTATGACCTTCTTTCTTACAATTCCAACACACAAAGTTCGGATACTTGCAGTTCCTAAATTCATGACCAAGTTCACCACATTTAACACATTTATTTGTCTGAATAGTACACGGACCATTATGTTTAGACCTACAAGAACTACACCAGTTGGAACTACCAGAAGAACCACTTCTATTACCAGATTTTTGACCTTGACGATTACTCTGCCACCTTTGCTTTCCTTTTCCAGAAGATTCATTTCTGGATTTCTGATCAGATCTATCTTTAGCTGGGAAACCTTGAGCTCTCATATCACTGTCAACAGAACGTGCAAGGTTAAAAGCCTGAGATAAAGTACCAGCTAACCTCACTGTGGTGCGATAATTCGGAGGCAAGGCATCAACAAACTGCTCAATTCTGGTTTTCTCATTAGGGACCCATTCTTGAACAAATCTCAGCTTCTCAGAAAACTGAGATATCAACTCATCAATTGTCATTTTATCAGTCAAGTGTAGATTCACAAACTCCCTTCTAATGCGAGCCATATCAAAATCCGAACAATATTGTTTACAAACTTCATTACGAAATTCAGCCCATCGAATAGATTCTTTTTGTTGATGAGTGAAATGACCAGTGATCGAATCCCACCAAACCATGGCTTCATCTTTCAAACATTGCACTGCATAGGAAACTTTAGATTCTTCTTCACAATGTGTAACATCAAATTTCCTTTCCATGTCTCTCAACCAGTTTAAAGTTACAGACGGATTTGTACTACCATGAAACTCTGGTGGTTTACTTGACATAAACGTTTTGAAAGAACACAATTTGCTTGACAGAGGTGGTGGAACAGTACCAAAAATCGGTAATTGCTGCTGAAACTGTTGATGAGATGATTCAGCTTCCTTCTGTCGGCGATAATCTCTAAGTCTAATTACTTCATCTTCTAACTGAAAAAGATAATCATCTCTATTCGATTCTTCATGAACAGGAATGGAAGCACCCTCATGATCATGTCTCTCATTATGAGTATCTGAAGGATGAACATTGATCCTGGAGGCATTATTAGGGTTGGTGGTCGGTTGCTCGTTATCTGCCATATCTGTATTCAACACAACACTTGAAACTTGTTAATCGTTAGTACCTATCTACTAACAGATTCACAACCAATGCTAAATCCCATACCCAAGAATGTTTGACATAACATGATCCAGATTTGGGATTGAACACTTTACAATGTTCAATTCACCCAAATCTATGCTCTGATACCAACTTATAACACCCCTCATTCTATATATCAATATTATATGATTTTACTCGGAAGCGTATATTAAAACATACTTTACTATTATACATAGTGAAAATGTACATAACTTTTCAAAATATGATACACCACATATGTTAAAGTTATCAAAACATTCTACACATTTTATACAAACGAGGTATTATATAATTCCAAACTTAGTTTATAACAAAACTATATCAGAGTTCACAGAGCAGTCAAACATCCCCTGCCAAAGGCATCAACTTCCTGTCCACCCACATATCTATTCATAACCTGCAGGAAGTAAATGAGGGATTAGCACGAAGCTAAGTGAATGAAATTGTCACACACAAATCAACTTAGCATAACTATGAGTTTACATCAAATAACCGTAAACACACAATATTTCAATGAGGATCGGTGGCTCTTGGGATATCATAATACCCGGGGATTCCCCAAGAACACTTATCGTACATATCCGTATGGCCATAACGGACGAGACCGATAACTATTGGTTATTAAACTCATACACAGGTTTCAAACACAACAAATGAATCAAAACCTGTGTAAATCACATAATAACCAAAAAGTCCAACTACACGTTGACCTCAATAATCTGATACACAGAGGTCCACATATCACGTAGATCAATAATCAATAACACAGACTAAACAGTCTAATAAACACATCTACGTTCACTTGTTGTAACCAAACAGTTACAACTAAATCAAAAGGTGAGTTTCAAATCCACTCACCGATACCTCTGCAGATTCCACACTCAGCAGTCTTATATCACTGAGTCTTTGGAGTATCTGAAATACCACAAAACACACAAGTTAGTAACTTGTTCCATAATCATCATTCTAGCATATTTATTAAATCAGGTAATCCCTGAAGTCTAGACAAACAAAAGTTCAATCAGAAATAAAATCTGAAAATCCCGAAATGACGTTTTAAAACTGAAAAATGCCATTTTCGACCCCTAGATGACCCCGAATGGCCAAAAAAACGAAAACTTTAAAAATTCTCGGTTCGCAGTGATCTCGACTCGCAGGTCAACTCGGTTCGCGAAAACTCGACTCGCAAAGAAGTAACTCGACTCGCAGAGCCATCTCGGCTCGCGGAGCCATCTCGACTCGCGGAGTCATCTCGACTCGCTTAGTGAGACTCAACTCGCTTCGCGAGAACTCAGCTCGCCTCGTTTGACGAACTGGGTTTCCGAGGGTTTCGCTGCTGCTACTGATTTTCGAACCAAAACTCACCAAAACTCCGAAAAACTCATTTCTATGGTTTCTAACACTTCAAGTGACATCTAAAATCGTTTTACAACATCAAGTAACAACAAACTACTCTTAAATTCACTCAATCACCAAATAACCTATAAAACCCATTTATAAACTCAAGAATTACTCACTTTTGATGATAAAGAAGAAAGATTAAGATGATATAGAGGTGATGTAGTAATCAGAATCACAAAGTGAAGGTTTTTATATGATGATAACAAATTCGATTTGAAAGCTTATGATTTTGATTTGATGCTTATGAGTTCTCAAAGAAAATGAAATGAGAATTTTGAGATAAACTCAAAATATAGGTCGGCCTCCTAACCGACCTTGTATGTCTAATTGCTTTAATTTTATACCCGTCCTAAATCTATTGTCTGGAACCTAAAAAACCATTTGCGAGAAAATTATTTTATTTTACCGTTAACTATAGTAAATTAAAACAACCAATAATTTACTATCCACCATAAGTCATGAGACATATTTACTTAAGTTTCACAGTAAAACAAATAATATCAGGTAATTCCTAAAACAATTAATTAATCAATTATATAAAGAATTACCAGGCCACTGGAGAGGATGTTACAACGAGCCTGCGTAGTTGACTTCGGTAAAAACTGGGAAAATCACTTACCATTGTGCGAATTTTCGTACAATAACAGCTACCACACCAGCATTAAGGCTGCACCCTTCGAGGCACTTTACGGTCATAAGTGTCGGTCACCTATCTGTTGGACTGAGGTGGGGGATACATAACTCACCGGTCCAGAAATCATACATGAAACAACTGAAAAGATCGTCGGCATACAAAATTGGCTGAAAGCCGCACGTGATCGTCAGAAAAGCTATGCTGACGTGAGACGCAAACACCTCGAGTTCCAAGTTGTGGATCGAGTACTTCTGAAAGTATCGACTTGGAAAGGCGTCATCCGTTTTGGAAAACGTAGGAAACTGAATCCCAGGTACATTGGACCATTCGAAATCCTTGAGAGGATTGGTCCAGTGGCTTACAGGCTACAGCTACCTCCCGAACTCAGTAGCGTGCACCCTACCTTCCACATTTCTAACTTGAAGAAATGTCTGTCTGATGAGACACTGATCATACCTCTCGATGAAATACATATTGACGACAAACTACACTTTGTCGAGGAACCCACGGAAATACTGGACCGAGAGGTCAAACGTTTAAAACAGAGTCGTATTCCCATTGTTAAGGTCCGGTGGAATTCGAGGCGTGGTCATGAATTCACTTGGGAACGGGAAGACCAAATGCGACTGAAATACCCACACTTGTTCACAGACTCTACTCGCACCGACACCGCGGCTTCAAGCTAATTTCGGGGCGAAATTCTCCTAACAAGGGGAGAATGTAACACCCGCCAATTTAGGACTATAATTAGTGCCTAAACTACTTGAAATTACATGTGTTTAGTTTTGTAATATTCTAAATATATGTAACATTTTGGTGTAATTACATACACGCTTACGCGATTTGATTAAATCGTGCACTATGTACCGGACGAGGTCCGACTTTATTTAATATGGACGTTGGTGACAAAATTTATAAATAATGTGGAATTATCCAAACAAACATTGTTTACTATAATATATTACGATAATATATTACGTAATTTCCTATTGTATAAGACATATCCTACGCGATGAAACCGCACGAAACGCACCCCAACGAGCGATTAGTAACAAAAATTATATTTTTATAATTTTATAACTTGAAATGGAGTATTATGATAAAATACTTCGGTTATAAATATTTCGGATATACTTTAATGTATTTTTAAATCTTAAAAAGATTTCGCGATTAAACGACTACGGGATTTAACCAAGTACGAGTTGTGACACGAAAATTGGGAAACAAGAATACGCGAGCCCGAGCCCGAGCCCTCGAGTGGGTCAGCCCAGATCCGCGGATCTAGCCCCAACCGACCCGCAAACCATCTCTTTTTCCCCTAATTATTCTTTCTTTCTTTCTCATTTCACCTCATTTAACACACACACCAACACCCAAATCTCTCTCTTTCTCCCCCAAATTTCGGCAGCCCTAGATCACCCAAAAACGTCACCAAAAACTCATCATCTCGGGGAGTGGATTCAGGGAGAAACGATCACCATCCCGAGCTCTTCATTTTCATCTTCTTCGTTTTCATTTTCGTGGTATGAAACCTTCTAACTCTTTTAAATTACTTAAAAAGCTTTTATATACATGCTAGAACATTTACTCAACAAGATTATGTCCAAAAATCCCGCCGAAAACGCTTTAAAAATCGAAACCCGCACGAAAAACACTGACAGTTCATCCTGCGAGTTGAGATCCCAGATCTCGCGAATCGAACCGAGATCTCGACTCGCGAAGCCAATTAACGAACCGAAACTGACTGCGAATCGAGCTGACTTGCGAGTTGACTCGCGAGTTGACTTGCGAGTCGAACTTTGATCGCGAACCCACTATGTTTTGCGAGCCTAAACTCATTTCGCACCGCGAACTCAGTTCGCAACACCTTTTCAGTCCGCGGCCAACCTTAGTCGATTTTTCCGAATTTAAATTCCAGATGCAATTTTTAATAAAGCAATGTAGTAGAAATAAAAATTTTCCAAGCTGACCTGGCAGCTCGACCCCAGCCAGGGGCTCTGCCCCTTGGACCCCGCCAGGGGCTGCCGCCCCTTGAACCCCGCTACCAGGGGCGCTGCCCCCGGACCCCCGTCATCCTGGAACTTGAAAATATTTTTTACACTAAGTTTCGAATACTCACATACGACGATACGTATAACAATAACACTTTTGGATTTTTATTACAAAAACGTCACCAACGGGTCATACTTGTTTTCAAACTACAAACGAAATACTAAACAAACACTTGGACATTTCCTAGATGAGTGGACAACTAGCATGGGTGATATTTCATGACACCAACTTATTTACTTGTTTACTTACGACCTTGTGCGTTTCGGACGCCAGAAGGTTGCAGGGTTCGGAGAACCGATATACGGACTTACATCCGCTTTACTTGGTTGATTTCACATACGTACTTACTAGACTCAGGTGAGTCTTACAGCCCCACTTTTACTGTTTTTATACTTTGGGGTGAGATACTTAGCAACTGTTTTACATATGAACACAATGTACTGAACTGATTACTCTACTTTTTACACACACTGCATGAGTTACTTTTATCCACTGAAAGCCTCCTATCATAAGTTGTTAGTTATGGACTTAAGCGCGATTACTAGTAAATGGATCCATTTGGGACTGACAATCCCTGCCTGAGGTAGTAGCGCTACCACGGATTTCACCGTAGAAACAGTCATATTAGTATTTGTTACATATGAGTGTTCGGATAGCACTCACGGGGGTACGTGATGTGGTACTTGATTGTACCAATTCATACTAAACTGTTAAGCTTCAACTTGTGAGCTCATGGCACTTGTGATGATTTACTGATTTACTTACTTGGCTTGTTAGCTACACGGGTACATATTTGTGGTTCATACTGATACTTTTACTACTAAACCTGTAAGATTCACCAAACTTTTTGGTTGACACTTTTTAGCTTTGTATCTCAGGTACACAGACGGAGTAAGACTACCCTGGACACTAGCTAGAGTCGCATGATATCTACATTGCATTTAACGGAGATTCTTAGCATTATCTTTTGTATATTATGATTATGTAATAGAATCTCCCGCTACACGTGTGGACTCTAGGGAACTACATTTTTGTAACCGAAAAGACTATGTTTTCAAACATTTTACATATGGAAATGTAACTATTTTACAAACGTTGCATATAGATGTCGTTTGCTTTACTTTTGTGCTGTGATATTTGATTAGTGACACTCCAAAGTATGCTTCCGCTAAACAGTGAATTTGGGGGTGTTACAATAGTGAGTCGACATCAGCAGAATCCTGGTAAAAGTCATTGAACAGCTGTAAAGAATATTCTTAAGTATTTGAAGAATACTAAAGACGGCTTCTTAGTTAATTGTGGAGAAGAGAAACTTAGAGTAACGGGTTATAGTAACGTAAGTTTCCAAAACAGATAGAGATGAAGATTTGATAAATCGAGTTCGTGTATTGTGCAAATGTGGGGATGTGAGTGGTTTGTGGACATCTTTGACTGAAACCAACCCGCGTCGAAGGTTTTTAGGCTGCCTAAATTATAAGGAAAGAGATAACTGTGGTTTTTTTCATTGGTGGAACCTGATCCAAATATCGAGTTTTACAAACAAAAAATTGTAGAATTGAAGAATGATGTTGTGGATTACCGTAAGTTGCTCTCTAATTTGGATGAAGAAGTCAAATTGTTAAAATGTAGAAATCATGTTTACATTTGTTGCATTTGTGTGCTTATGGGAATGATTGTAATGTTTATTATTAAGTAATTATTAATATTAACACTATTTGTTATTATATGATCACTTCATATATATAGTTTCATCTTATATCTTAATATTATATATATATATATATATATATATATATATATATATAACATGAAAACAAAAGCATAATGATTCATGCATATTACTCCGTACAAGACTACAAGTTATAAAAAAAAGTTAATAAAATAAAAAGTTACATAAAAAGATAACGTTCATAATTGTCACCATAAAAATAAAATACAAAAATAAAAATAAATGACAGCAAACATATTAATCATCTTCAACGGATGGAAGAAAATCAAACTTTTCGTCCAGATTGTTATAGAAACGTGTTATCATCTCTTCAGATCTTCCTTTTTCCTCTTTATAGAACCGAAGATTTTCTTCAAGGACATCGAGAAACTCGGTCTGGCAAGCGGAAACATCGACTCCTTCGTTTTTTAACTCTATAATAGTTTCAATATTTCTACGGGTCTTGTGTATTAACCTATCGAAGATTTCAATGTTTTTTTCGAGACAATCAATCGTTTTCTTTGTCAATTCTCCTTGAATAATACACAAAACACCCCACCATTTCTTTTTCTGAGTCGGTCGCCATATCTATGATTAAACGTTTATATATTCGTCTTGTACGTGGTAAATGGTAATATGGCAAGGTTCGTAGTGAAAACCTTATACGGAGTATTATATATTATACATATATAGAAGATATAATATATATGCGTATAAGTTAATACAAATTAACTTTCCCACTTCCCAAGTACACAACAACAAACGGCCGGTATTATATATTTTGAATAACGACATGAAGCGGTTTATATTAAACCGCTACATATGTAATATATTTAAGTTTTCTACATTTTTGAATAACGAAGACATGATACTTAAGTTGTATACTTTGAAGTTTGAACTACGAAATGGAGCGGTTGATAAGAAACCGCTACATTATTTAGAATTAAAAATATTAAATGTTTGAGGTACATATGATTTTAATCTACTTACAAAAAATTAAATATTTATTTAAACTTTATTAAGGTGATTACATATTAAACCGCTTTCATCGAGCTTTTAACTTGAGTCTCGTCATGTACTCTAGCTTGATAATATAATAGCCAGAATCAAAACGCATTTAAATATTAATTTTTGATGGTATACAACGTAAACATAATTTAATTTATAGATGATAACCTAATTACGAGGAGGTACATAACACATTTTTGCATATGGGTGTACGTGCCTTTCAAATATATTTGCAGTTCAAAAAAATAAAGTACATATACATATGTGTATATATATATATATATATATATATATATATATATATATATATATATATATATATATATATATATATTTATTTATAAAACAAAGAATTTTTCTTGCTTTTTAGCCATGCCACATCATCTCATTACCTTTTTCTAAAACCCTACTAATTATGCCAAATCATCAAATTAATTTTTCCTTAAAAATACATACATATTAACACTTTCATCTAAAACTTTTTAAAATTTTATATTCCCAACAAACTACTACGTCCTATCTTGTAAAGAGTCATAATTCGATGTTATTATAATGTATTATAAAAAAAAATTCAAATTTCTACATCTCATACATTGCATTACCTAATATTATCATCATCAACTACCATGTTTTATGAAAATCAGTTTTAATAAAATATATGGAAGTGATTATTTTTTGTGAATTTTGTTATATATTAGTATTGAGTTTCAATAATAAATTTCCAACTTTCAACAATATTAATACAATTAAAAACCTAAAAAAAGTATGATTAATTGTATTTTATTCTAATTGTCGTGTATCGCAATCGCTCAACAAATGTATTAAAACTTAACATAATTTTACAATTAATGGTTGTTACCGTGAGAAGTAGGCAGAAGCCCAAAATCGTTTGTGAGCGAATGCATGTTGAACACACTTATGATCAAATCGTCACCAACTGACGTGGGATACACCAAAGGTGTTAAAGATATCATATCCCATTTGACAGTCATCGTCCTCGATGAGGTTAATTTGCAATATATATATATATATATATATATATATATATATATATATATATATATATATATATCTTCCTAAGTGGCACATGAGTCCCTCAATCTTAATTACATGCCCGATAGGACTTTTCTTTGTGACCACTCGATGATTTCCAACGAGGTCACCAATCCTAATATACGTGTACGTACGTATACGTAATAGCTAATATGTAACAACCCATCCCACATCGGAAAATGATAAGAAATTGGATTTCCATATAATTAGTCCAAAGGTGTGGCTAATAGCTAGCTAGTTACCTTCCACCATGGTTTTTCGTTGAAACATGAAGGTATTCGGTTAGTCACAGCTTTCGGCTTTGAGGGGCATTATATGGTATCAGAGCCATAGCCTCTCCGGATGTGACATGTACGCGGCTCGTGCATCTCCTGGGGTATGGATCTTGGTTATTGGTTCGGCCCGACGAGGATGTCAAGATTATAATTGGGGGAGTTTGTAACATCCCATCCCACATTTGAAAATGATAATAAATTAGAGTTCCTTATAAGTCTAAAGTTGTGGCTAATAGTTACCTTCCACCACGATTTTTTGTTGAAACCTGAAGGTATCCGGTTAGTCACTGCTTTCGGCTTTGAGGGGCATTATTATATGATAATCCCACTTAAGGGAGCTTATTAGTGTTTATTGATTTTCTTGGGAGATGAGATCCACATACATTCACAAACAAGTTGAAGGCAATCTTAACTGTGTTTGATTAGTTACAAAATAGTGAAAAATATACAATGACTAGATTGTTGAAGAAAGTCGAGAGTTTATTGTAAATATGTAATTAATTATATTTTTCAAATATATATACTACTATGTGAAACGGGGTATGACGTCATTAACTTGAAAATTGAATGTCAGTTAAGAAAATTTAATTGCATCCCTTCCTTTTTTAGTTTATTTTTGTAAAACACTTACGGAGTCATATATATTTATATATAAATTTAATTAAATAATACTTATTAAAAGATAGAGTGTATTTTTTGATTAACCATTTGTTATTTTATTTTTTATCACATCCTATTCATATCATATGCATTAATATTATTAGAATATATATATAAATGTTATTAGAATCTTTTTTGGTTTTTAACTTTTGTTTGTCAATAATATGAACATTAAATAACATTTATGTGTAATTTGTTGCGTTTACATGCATAAAAATAATGTAATCTAAAGTTCTCGCAGTTCTGTACCTTTTTTGTGGTTCTCATTTGAACCTTTGGCTATATATATATATATATATATATATATATATATATATATATATATATATATATATGTATATGTATGTACTCTGTATTTGATAAAAACTAAAGTACCAAATTACAATTTTTTTGGTCCCCCGCCAAATGTGCGCTAAAAAATCAAAAAGTTTTATTGGTCAAATGAAGCGGTGGTTGGTAATGATGTGGCAGTCGTATATGCAATATGAAGGGGTTATTTGAAGCGGTGGTTCTTCTTTGAAGGTTTTTTTTTTTTTTGTCAAAAAGCACTTTTTGGTCTATATAGAGACATAATTCACTTTTGATCGCGATTTTCTTCTTCATCATCTTCGGCTTCGTTCCACTTCTGCACCATCGTATCCACAAATAACCACCGGTAAATCTAGGTTAAAGTATATAATTGTAAACCCATTACACTTTGGTAAGTTTATCACGGTATAATTTTGCCGCGAACCATATCCAAACGGTTGCATTAATTGCTAGGTTTTCTAATTTTGATCAGCTTATGAACTGTTGTAATGTAACTCCAATACATCCATTGTTGTTATTTTGTTAAATACTATATATAAGTTGCTTTTTTCTATGTAAATTTTGTCATTTAATGTATGCCGGATTGAAATTATGATATATTTGTTTAATTTTTTAGGTATATATGTTATTGATTGTTGTGAGTACATACAAAAGGGAATGTTCTTCATGAAACAACGCTTTTTTTTGTACCTACCTCGTTTTATATGTCAAAAAGATATTGAATTGAATATTGATATTGATGATATTGATGTAAGAACGTGGGCCTGTAGTTGTTGATTCTCTAAGGAAGGAATTAATATTTGTGTTCACGTGGTCTGTATGTAGTTGGTTCTAAAGAAAATATATATGTATGAAAAATTGATACTAATTTTCACTTGTGTAATGTTTGCTATTTGTTCTGCTTTGTGTTTGTTACATATACTCTTAATAAATTGTAATGTCTCCAAATGGCTGACCCGAACCCGAAGCTTAAATTATAGAGATATTCTATCACTATTAATTTTTATCAAATGTTCTAACATTTGAATCTTTATTTCATTAATAGCTGGAGAAGGAGAGTAAAATGCTGAATGATTGTACGTTTGATGTTGTGGGGGCAGAAGTGCCCCTCACACAATACAAGGGAAAAGAGCACGGGGGCAGACATGGCGGTGTCCAGTGCATGTAGTGGGGATTAAAAAGGCATCCGTAGTCTGAATGCTGAACACATACACCTTACTACATCCGGTAGATCACCGTACGGGTTCAATTACGACGATGAGGTAAGTCCCAAGTAAAATGACCTAAAGTTGTGAAGAATCGTGTTCGAATCTAATCCATGTGCGTTTTACAGGATGCCGCTCCATGTTAAATTTTGATGCCATACGGTGATCTTGGAACTAGATGGGCGATTGGGTTAACTCGTCCCTCTGAAAAGGAAGGACTATGCAGCGGTAATGTGTTTGTGAAGATAGACACCGTTGAACATGGTTTTGAGAGTGTTGGCATTCCAGTTCTTAAGGAGGAAATCAAACTCTTAGGCCAAGCAAAAAGTGCATTTATTCAATGGCCTCGCAAAGCGGTATATGTATACGACTATATGTAGATCCATTTGTATTATATTGTAATGTTTTATTGGCAGAATTGTTCGAACATTTTGTTAGCTTGGTCATGATATATCGCCACACGACTCTGTAATGTGTTATATTTTATATATAGTTAATTAGTTGTGTATATATTCCTTATAAAGTTATGTACATATTTATACATTAATTGTTTAATTGTAATGTAGCATAACGGCGAGGAGTTGCCACTACACCCAATGACCTGTGCATCCACTAGTAGCTGGCTTTCACCACCCGCCTCCACCAGCAGTGTTCAGCAATTTTCAGTTGATGATGATGTATAATTGTATACGTACGTATGTTTCGATGAAATATATTTATGTGTATTTATTAATTTCCATATAATCTAATACTTTGTTATTGTAGTGCACAAATATGGATACAGTTCTTCTGCCACCATTTATCAATACCATCTATGCTTTATGAGATTCAAAACGAATGAATTCTCAAAATGGAAGATGTTGAGACATAGATTGTGACAACAGATCTAGCTTGAAATAGGACTGGTGTAATTATTATTACGTTTGTACATTGGTTTAGATTTGTAAATAAATATTTGTTTTGTTAGTAATATTCGTTAAACATATTATTTTGTTAAAGTTAGACGAATTATTAAATACGAAATAAGTATATACGTTTTGTGCAAGGCGAGTCGAGTTCTCAAGTCGCAGCGAGTTGAGCTGCAAGATGAGAACTGAACTCGCGGAACATTAGTCTGGCGAGCCGACTCCTATAGTGGGCTTGGGCTGCGAGTTGGACCGAACTCGCTGGCCCATGCGAGCCGAGCCGAGACAGAAACATAAAAACGATTTTCTTTAGAAAATCGTTAACACTTTGGCATTATTATTCTTCATCTGCGAATTCAAGAAACCAGAGAAAACAAACCTAACAGCTAGGCTTTAACGTTTTATCGTTTAAAATTAAGCTTTAATATACGCAATTACGAACTTACTCGTTATTAGTAAGATAACACCGTATTGAGGGATTCCGCACCTTAATACTACAGATAACGAAGTTATCGATCCTAAGAACTAGGGACTTACATCTGGTATCAGAGCTTTCGGGCTAAATACGAGATTGATCGAGAGTTTTAGTGATAATTGCGTTGTGATTCGGATCGTTTATACGTGCATGAGTACATATTAACGATCAAAATCATTCTCTGGACGATTTAGGGTTAGTTTACTGTCGAAATTTCCTGTTTGAATCATAAAAATACCTTAAATTTTTGTGTTTCGCGTTTTTCAGCCGTTTCGCAAGTCGAGATTAGGGTTTCAGCGTAGCCTGCGAACCGAGTTGAACTAGCGAGTCAAACTGAGACTTGCGAGTCGAACTGAGATTTCTCGCGAATCGAAATCCCTTGCGAATCGACATCACAGCAATCCGAACTGAGACTTGCGAGTCGAGCTGAGATTGCGAGTTGAACTGAGTCTTGCGAATCGAGTTCTTCTGAATTCGCGAAACAGTTTACTTTACGTTTTTAAGATGTCTGATCTTAGTAGAATGATCGAGATGGAACATGAGGTGGGAAAATCAAACGTTCCACCAAAATTTTTGAAAATCGAAGATTACTATAACTGGAAGGACAGATTTGAATCTTACTGTAGATTCCATGATTTGTCAATCTGGATGTGTATCAAGAATGGATACACTGCACCTACTCAAACGGTTAATAATGCAACTGTTACTCTTGCTTATAACCGGATGAGCGATCAACAAAAGAAGGACTATGAATTGGAGAATAAATCTCATTCTGCAATTAAGATGAGTTTACCAAAGGAGATAAACCATCAGCTCAAGTCTTTTCAAACTGCTAGAACGCTCTAGGAAGCGTTAGAGAAAAGATGTGAGGGAAGTCCTCAAGTGAAGGCAGGCAGGAAGAATCTTCTTAAGAAACAGTTTACGGTTATAAAAGCTTTAAAAGGAGAAGATCTTGATGCTTACATCACTAGATTCTACCACTTGTTAAGTGAGCTTGACAACCATGAGATTGTTACTACTGAGACTGAGAGAACCGACAAATTTATTGAGGGTTTACCGTCTAAGTGGGAAATGTATGGTGTAATGCTCAAACACAACGATGAAAAGTATGCAACCATGACCTTAGAGCAGGTCATTGACAAGCTAAAAGGTTATGATTTCACAAAGAAATCGAGAGAAACTGATTCTGATCAGGTTCAGAATCCTGGGCTATATCATGGGAAAACAAATCTCTCAACTTCTTCATCTAGTTCGACCACTGCACTTTTAGTGGGTAATACTGATGAAAATGGTGAAATGATAACAGATGACGTGTGCCTTCTTACCTCATCAGGTAATGAATCTAAAGGTACACCTGCTGAGAAGTCAACTCAAGGACATCAAAAGATGCCAATGAGTGTGAAATCTGCAGAGCAACAGTTATCCGTCCTTGCATCCTTTGTTGTTTCTTATGAAAACTACATTCAGGGTAAAATCAATGATCCGATTATGTTTGTTGAAGACTATGATCATATAGACCCTGATTATCTTGAGGAAATAGATCTCCAGGATCAACTTGCAATGTTATCAAGGAGAGTTAAAAATTTCTTAAAGAGAACTGGTAGAAAGGTGGTAGGAAATCGATCAGGGTTTGATAAAACCAAGATCAAGTGTTTCAACTGTCAAGGTTATGGACACTTTGCTCGTGAGTGTCAAAGACCTAAGGTTGAAACTGGCAATAGCAAGCAAGGTTCGGGAAGTACCTTAGCTTCCAAAGCCTTAGTTGTGAAACAGTTGGATGGATCTTATGATTGGCAAGCTCAGTCTGAGGAAGCTCTCATGGCTGAGATTGAAGATCAAGAGATAGCTGCTGAGTCCAATAGCTATATGCCTATTGATGTTGAGATAAAGGTGCCGGAGATTCATGAGAAAGCAAGTGATGATGACGTGCTCTATATGGATTCAACTGCTAATATGAGTCCAGATGACTTTGTAGCACGCATGGCTGAAGTACAAACTGACAAGAAAAGGGAGCATGCTGTGAACAAAGACAGCTGGTGGTATGTAGACAGTGGATGCTCGAGGCACATGACCGGAGAAAGAAGTCTACTGAAGGACTTCAAGGAGAGTCTCAAGCAAAAAGTAAATTTTGCAGGAGATAAAGGATGAGTAATTTCGGGAAAAGGAAAAGTTTCAAATGGAACTTTGACTCTTGAGGATGTGAACTACGTTGAAGAACTAACTCACAACCTAGTGAGTGTTTCCCAAGTCTGTGATAAAGGTCATCCAGTTTATTTTAATGAAAAGGAGGCCTTAGTCCTGAAGCCAGGTATCAAAATTCCTGATGAATGGATATTGATGAGGGCGCCAAGGAAGAAGGACATCTATGCTATCAACATGGGTGTTCCTAACTCTTCAATGGTATCTACCTGTTTATTATCCAAGGCTTCGGAAACAGACGCATTATTATGGCATAGGAGAATGGCACACCTGAACCGGAGAAAGATGAATTATATAACCAAAAATGGTTTGGTTCTAGGTGTACCACAAAAACGTTTCGAGTCTGAGGATAAGTGTGTTCCTTGCATGAAAGGAAATCAGCACAAGAAACCACACAGACCTAAGACTGAAAACTCTATCTCCTCGCCATTTGAATTGCTACATATGGATCTCTTCGGCCCTATAAGCAAGAGAAGTATAGGTGGCAAATGGTACTGTTTAGTTGTAACAGATGATTATTCTAGATTCTCATAGGTATTCTTTTTGGGATCAAAGGATGAAACTCCAGGAATTCTAATTGAGTTCTTTGATCTAGTAGAGAATGTCTATAAAAAGAGAGTGAAGCGTATTCGTAGTGACAATGAAACGGAATTTAAGAATTCAAAGTTGAATATCTATTGCTTAAGCAAAGGGATATTACATCAATTCAGTGCACCTTATGAACCTCAATAGAATGGTGTTGCTGAAAGGAAAAATAGGACGTTGATTGAAGCTGCAAGAACAATGCTTGCTGATTCAAAGCTTCCGGTCATCTTTTGGGCAGAAGCAGTGAATACAGCATGTTATGTTCTCAATAGAGTTCTTACGGTTAAGAGACATAACAAGACTTGTTATGAGCTCTTAAACAATAAGAAACCAAACTTAAAAGGGTTTGAACCCTTTGTAGTTTCATACACCATATTAAAGACTGGGCATCAAGCTAAATTTGGTGAGAAGGTTGACGAAGGATTTTTCCTAGGTTATATGCCCAATTCGCCAAACAAGAGAGTCTTTAATAAAGTCACAGGACGTCTGGAGGTAGTTTATAATATTGAGGTTACGAGCTACTCACCTTATGTTCATAAGGGCTTAGATTGGCAATTTGATTATTCTGATCTTTTTGCATCATTTAAAGTTCCTATTAGTGACTATGTCAGTGATTCAGAGATATCTGAACATTTATTATTTGAAGATGGGAATATTGGTCCCGCTTCAACATCAAGTGTTCAACAGTCTGGAATTAAGACTAATGTTGACTCAGATAAAGCTTCTACAAGTGAGTCACAACAACCTTCAGAGGATAAGTCTCAAGAAACAGAAGATCTTGATGATCTTTCTACAAAGTTTGATGATATACTTACTCCTTTGAAACACTTAAGGATATCTTCTGCTCGTACGGAAGATGTACCTTCATTGGAAGAGATTGGTACTAACTTAGAAGATGAGATTCCGGTTGAGCCTGTTGCTTCAACTAGAACGACTAAGAATCATCCCGTTGAAAACATCATCGGTGATATTAATACTCCGGTTCAAACTAGACATCAATCAAAAGCTAGTACGTCTGAAAATTTAGAATACCAAAGCTTGTATACTGCAATGAAAGAGACAGGGATTCCTAATCAATGTCTATATTCATGCTTTATCTCAAAAGCCAAGCCTAAAAATGTTCAAATGGCTTTAAAAGAAAGCTCGTGGGTAGAAGCAATGCAAGAAGAACTATCACAGTTCACTAAATTACAAGTATGGGAGTTGGTTGACCTACCAAAGGGAGAATATCCAATTGGAACTAGATGGGTATTTAAGTGCAAGAGAGATGATAAAGGAATCGTTACTCGCAATAAAGCTCGTCTGGTGGTTCAAGGTTTTAATCAACAAGAAGGTATTGACTACAATGAAGTGTTTGCACCAGTTGCTAGGTTAGAAGCAATTAGAGTACTCTTAGTATTCGCATCATATTTTGGTATAAAAGTGTATCAGTTGGATGTTAAGAGTGCCTTTTTGTATGGCAAAGTGGAAGAATTGGTGTATGTTTCACAACCGCCAGGGTTTGCTGATTCTGAGTATCCAGATAGAGTATATCGTTTGAATAAGGCTCTATATGGATTACATCAAGCACCTAGGGCATGGTATGGAACACTATCAACGTATCTACTTGAGAATCGTTTTACAAGAGGATCGATCGATAGTACACTGTTTGTAAAGTGGAAAAAGAATGACTTTCTTCTATTACAAGTTTATGTTGATGACATTATCTTTGGATCATCTGATGAAAAGATATGTCAAGAATTCGAGAAAGTCATGAGAAAAAGGTTTGAAATGTCTGCAATGGGAGAGTTGAATTTCTTCTTAGGATTACAAGTTGATCAAAAGAAGGATGGATTCTTTATTCATCAATCTAAATACACATATGAGCTATTAGAACGCTTTAAGATGGATGAAAGTAAGGTCTACAATACTCCAATTCCAGTCAATCATGGACTAGGTCCAGATACATCGAGTGATGGCGATGTGGATCCAACTCTTTATAGAGCCATGATCGGATCACTAATGTATCTAACAGCCTCTAGGCCTGACATAATGTTTGCTGTTTGTTTATGCGCAAGATATCAGGCTAATCCGAAAGAGTCACATATGCAAGCTGTTAAACGAATCTTTCATTACCTCAAAGGGAAACCTAAGCTGGGTCTTTGGTATCCGATTGATGGAGACTTAGATCTCGTAGCTTATACTGATTCGGATTATGGAGGATGCAATCAGAATAGGAAATCTACGACCGGAGGATGTCAATTCCTATGAGGTAGATTAGTATCCTGGCAGTGCAAGAAGCAAACCTCGGTAGCCATTTCTACATGTGAAGCTGAGTATGTTGCAGTTGGCAGCTGTTGCTCTCAAGTACTTTGGATTCAACAGCAACTGCGGGATTACGGGTTAAATATAACCAATACTCCTATGATGATTGATAACGAATCTACTATGTCGATCACCAATAATCCGGTAAAGCACAGTATAACTAAGCATATTGATATTCGACATCATTTTATTAGAGATTGTGCTGAGAAGAAGTTGATAAAGTTAGTTAAGGTTCCATCATTGGATAACTTAGCAGACTTATACACAAAGGCGTTCGACAGAGCAAGATTTGAGACGTTGGTTCAACTAAATGGAATGAGAAATCCAGAGTGATTAGTCTTCCAAGGGTATTTTTGTAATAGTTAGTATTTTTATGTTCATTAAAAAAAAAAAAAAAAAAAAAGGCGTATGGCATTCATTTGCTTGTTACCTAAGGGGAATCGCCTTCATTAAAGAATTTCTTTAAAATATTTTAAGTTTTTATCTGCAAAAACTAAGGGAAATGATAGTACATTAGGAGAATAAGCTTCACAATAATAAGCTTAAGTCCTAAGTATGATATGGTGGTAGGTTCAAATAAAGTTGCTTTAGAAGTACATCGGTTTTATCAGGTATGTGTTTATATTTATTTGATTATACACCTATATCCACAAGTTATAATTTGTCTATTTTTAGTGAAAACTTTAGATGGCTTCATCATATGATGTACTGGTAGGCAAATTATATGACATTTTCTAAGTCTTAAGAAGATAATTAACTACTTGTTTATTATCTTGTGTTACTATTCTATGATGTATGACATTAAGTCTTAATTGTTGAATGATGGTATTGCCATACACTGTTATCATGCTTTTTAATTGACAAATAGTAGCAATATGGGTATTAACTTAATTACTGGTAACTTTGTTGTACTAAGTACAGATCTGAAACCTTTAATTAAATTAATATTCTCAAATGTATTTTGAATTATGCTAGAAGGGATTCTCTGTTGTACTACGTACAGACTTGGATAACATAGCATATTCAAAGTATGTCTGATATTTTTCTAACCTTAAAAATTCAAGTGTATGTTATATGTTTCGAAAAGATACATCATTTAGTAACCACTACCTTGAACTTAATTTAATGATGCAGTGTTATGAGTTTTACTTGAATTCTTCAGTATGTCATATAATAGGAAGCACTTGATAATATTTATACTAACAATAAAGTGTTTGCTTAGAAAATTGAGTATAATTTGTTTATGTGGATCATAATACTAGTAATCGTCTTGGACTCTCTATAAATAAACTATTCAATTTATGTGAGTAATGCATTTATTAATTATGCTATGTGGATAAAGGTACCTAAGATATAGTTTTATAAATATAAATGTATAAATGATAAATTTGAGTTGTAATTTTATAGTAATTTATTTGAATTTCATAAGGTATGTATACTACCAATCTGCTTAGACTTTTAAATAAATACTTAATTGCTTATTCTTTCTAATATGATCCCTACGCAGATAAATTCTTATTCATTTTGTTTATGTATTTTGTTTTGCTCAAGTGATTAATAAAATGGTACTTGATACCAATGTTTACATAATTGTGTTTTTATCTTATTTTAGTTTATGTTTAATTTAAGATTCTGTGTTTATTAGGTTTTACCCTTCGGAATTAAATTATACCGAATATTTTTGAGTTGAACAAACGTAACAAATACAAGTGAAAAATAATTTTATTTTAGACTTGTACAAATGATGGGTTTTTAATTTATACTAAGTACTTAATTCGCGTTTTTACTTATTCCTGCGAGTCGACTTAGTCAACTTGCGAATCCACTTGAATTCTCGCAAATCGGATACAGGGTATAAAACGGAAGGTCAAACGAGTCAACAGATCACCGAATCCACAGCATTCGCGAGTTCACTTCAACTTGGCGAATCCGCTTACAGGCGAAACGAGGCAAAACGTAGTTTTCGTTTGATTTCGATATTACGAATACGGAGAACGAGTTTTTGATCCGTAGATTTTATTCACCTTTAGATTGCGAATATATTGAGGTAAAATACAACGGATTTCACCGTCTAATTAACGAGAAATTAAAGTTTTTATAAACTTAGGGTTTCGGTTTGATGTTTGATCGATTCACGTAGATTAACGGATTGTTAGAACACGAATCCTTAGGATTAATGTTAAACAAACCTTAATAAATGTAAATATATCGTTTGATCGTGTTAAAACTAACAAAATCATCGATTTTAAGTTTAAACTCGCGACGGCTGTTCATCGAACGAGTTGAACCTTCGATTCAACTCGCAGCGAGTTGACTAGCGGATCGAGTTGATTAGCTGATCGACAAACGAGTTGACCTGCGGATCGACATGATTAGCGAGTTCATTTGGCTGCAGATCCAATTGCTAGTTGATAAGCGAGACGAGTTGAACTCAATTCGCTTAGTTGTCTTATGCGAATCCAGAACTTAGAAATTTTTAAAAAAACAAAGTTTTTTAATATATAAGAGTTACGACTTTTTAAGTAATAACTAGTATATTTTTGGATTCCTATGAGAATGTATATATATATATATCGAAAGTCTACCGATTCAAAACGTAATCGAGTAGCGTGTCCTAATTTTATATTAGCGGTATATTATATATATTGATTTATATATGTATATGACCTGAGACTATTTATGTAACAAGTTATATATATACGTTTACATTTAAACTAGGATGTAAGATGAATTAAGATTCATAATACGTTATAGTTTAAAATCATATTACACGTGCATTTAATCTGTTATTTGTGTTTATTTTACAGATATGGCGAGACAATTTGACAAGAGCCACAATATTCTAGTAGATCTGAATCTACAGGCCAAGAGGGCTGATAGGGTGGCTGATATTCTTTGCTTTCTTGCACGGTCACGTATTAGATATGCTATTACGGCCAATCCACCTATTTCTCAGACTATTCTGAACAATTTCTGGACGGATATTGTGCATGACCAATCTGTCAATCCACCAGAGATTAGGGCAACGGTTAATGGTCAAACGGTTGCATTTACTGCTGGATATCTTCGTGAGGTATTACAGCTAGGGACTATAGAACAAGAGAATGGGGATTTGGAGATTCCCATAGACTTTATTGAGGGGGCAATCGGCCGTATGGGATATACGGGAGATAGGCGCGGGAACCAGTTTCAGAAGCCTCTGGTACTTGGACAGTGGAGGTTTCTGTGGCATGTGATGAATACCGTTTTTGCACCGAAGAAGGGTGGCTTCGATGAGTTAAGCCCTGTTATATTATCGGCTGCACTGTCACTGGTTTATAATAAACCATACAGTTTCTGTGATCTCATTTTTGGAGAGATTGCAAGACAGATATCGGGTTCTGTTAGATCTAGATTTATGATCTACCCGAGGTTTTGTATGCTTATCATTCGGGCGCGTCTACCGAACTTGGCTATACCTGAGCCGTTTTTAGTGGTGAATATCATTGATCAACGTGGATATAATGCCAGGTTTATGCAGACAGTTAGGAAGGAAGGAGTGGTGAAACCGGAAGAACGACCACTTTTTGGGTATATTGTTGACCCAAACTACGTTCCATCGTCAAATAATGGGTGGTTGGATGTTGTTCCTGCTGGTGCTGCTGCTGATGATGTTTTACCTGAACCTGCAGCTGAGGAGGTTCAACCTGAAGATCCACAAGGGTTCCTTGAGGATGTTCTTATTCAGGTTGGTCAGGTTGATCAGCAAGTGAACCAAGAGGTTGCTGCACAAGTTGTGCAAGAGGTTTTGGTTCAGAATGACAATGCTACTGATCCCTTGCTACGGGATATTGATAGTTATTTTGCACCACCTAAGGTAATATTTTATTTATATAATAATATAGATGCTTAGTTGATAGATTGTTTTTATTAATCATAAATGCATAATATTATTATATAATGATTATGATATAGATATTTAGTTGATTAGGTAACATTACTAATTATAAAATATGAATATCATTATATACAGGAAGCTGAGATTGCAGACCCAGAGGTCATTAGACCTGAGGGTGAGCAAAGGCATATTGATAGTTCAGCAGTTTTACCTGCTAAGGTATTAAAGCTGAATAATCTTAAATATATATTTATCTAGTTTGATAGAGTTTTATGTTAATCATAAATGGTAAATATATTTAGGAACAAGTTGGTCCATCTGGCAAGTATGATGGACATACAACTGACGATTCCAGTGATACCGAGGATGATCTTGTTGATCTATCCACGAGTATTCCGGCTGGAATGACTGAGCAACGATCAAGGCTTGAGGTTGATCCTACTCAGAAGCTGAAGCTCAAGCGTAAAGTCAATGAACCATATCCAGATTTCATTGTTCATGATTTGGATGCTGAGGAGACTGTTACTCCATTGATGAAACGTCCGAGGATGTTGACTATCAGCGAAGGTTAGTTTTTATTATGAAGTTAAATAATCTTAACTTGTTGTTTATCAGGAGTTAAACTGAGACAGTTAATTCTATATACAGTTGCTCAAGATACACCACAGGTGGAGAAGGATACACCGGTGGTTTCTGAACAGATATCTGTACCGCTTCAGGTATGAGATATAAGTTCTATAACTATAAGTGTTATGCAACTAATTAGAGTTTGAGACAGAGTAATCTGTAACAATAACTGATTTTAATTGTGTTTAACTTTACAGCATGAGGTTGCTGATCTAGTTCGTGCGGCAAAATTTCCGACGAATAAAGGAGCTAGATTTGCGGCAAACTTGCTTACGCAAGCTTTGTCTCAACCTCATACACAGCTGACAAGAGACTGGCATATTGTGTGACACCCGTCAATTTAGGACTAGAATTTAGTGCCTAATCAATTTTAATACATGTAATTAGTTCTGTGTTAGGCTAATTAATGTATCAATTATTATATATATTGTTGAATATATATCTACACAATTATGCGGTTTGTTTAAATCGTACAAGTTTCAAATCGAATGTAATTCGGTTCAATTTAATACGGACGTTGGTGAACAATTTAATTAAATAACATAAAGATTATTTAATGAAACTATCATATCTCAATAATATTATTTTTATAATATGTCGTTCATCCCATATCGTACAAGCGAGAACAACGCGATTAAATGTGAACGCGCAAACAAACAAAATCGAGATAACGTTTTATAACACAATTATTAAGTACTTTATAAAATACTTCAACAAAAATATTGAATAATGTAACACCTGCATAATTAGGATAATTAATTATGCCTAATTGTTTGTAACTAGTTGTAATTAGTATGTAATAGGACTAATTACAGGCTCTATTTGTATATATATATAAGGTGATTTATATATATATGTGTGTGTACTTATGCGATTTGGATAAATCGTGCGAATTAACCGGACGGAGTCCGACACAGTTTACTTGGACGTTGGTGACAGAAATTTACTTAAATAATGAGAACGTATTTTGTTATATAAAATACGCAACCGAACGAGCATTATTTATATATTATCGCGACGACATTTTAACTAATGCAACAAAACGTAATAAACGCGACTTAATAATTAAAATATTGCGACAAATGTTTTTATTATAAATTTCAAGTTATTTTTATTTAAATACTCCAGTTACATTTTAAAAATATAACTGTTTGGTTAAATACTAAAAACAAACGATTAATCGATTAGGACACGGAGTAAATACCGTGTTTTGAGGGATGTTTTCCCCTCCCTTGTCTCTTGGATCAGCCAACACCCTTCCCACTCCTCATTTCTTCTTTCATTTTTATTACTTCCAAAATACACACACACATAAACTCTCTCAACCTCAAAATACTACCAAATTTTTGGAATCAAAACTCGACCACAAAAATTACGTATTCGGAATCACCATCACGAGTGGAGCAAGAATATCAAGACCGTTTTCATCATCTCATCCTCCATCTAGCTCGATTTGCAAAAGTAAGAATTTTCTAAAATCTTAGATCTATTCAATTTGGTGTAATGTTTTGATGTGTACACAACTTAGATATAACCTAATACATGAAGAATACACGATTTTATAGCTCGAAAATGGGTTAGGTTTGCGTTTTTGGTCGAAAATTCTTGAAACCCGAAAGTTTCTGGGCTGGTGTTCATACATGCGACACAAGCCTTGTGTCGCATGCTGTGTCGCATAAACCCGTTTGTGTCGCACCTTGTGTCGTACCAATCCTTTAGTGTCGTAACCTTTGCGACACAATATTGTGTCGCACTCTATGTCGCATACTATGTCGTATTTAATACGACACAACCGTTCTGTCGCTATTGAATTAGCATCGCAAGCTTTTTGCGACACAACCACTGTGTCGCAGAGCTATTGTGTCGCATCTGTAACAACCGCCAAATTAGGGCTAGTATTAGCGCCTAATTCTTGTTAATACATGTAATTAGTACTGTGTTAGGCTAATTTATGTATCGGATTATATGTTGGTAAATATATACAACTTTGCGATTTGATTAAATCGTACGCAACTTAAATAGAATGAAATTCTATTCGGTTAATACGGACGTTGGTGAACAAGTGTTTATAAACTAAAATAACGCAACTATGACCGAAATGCTATTTTATAACATTTAGTAACTGCCTCGTATTACACAATTAAAACTTATACGATTTAATAACAAAAGTAACTAAATTTAATTTAAACTATTAAAGATTTAAGGAAATAATTTACGTAACTTATTTAACAATATTTGAGATTTTATAAATATAATTAAACGTGTAAAAATAAATAGTTTAACGTAAAACGACGGAGAAAACGAACGCCGCACGGAGCGCGGGACGGGGACTGGGTGAGGTGAGGCTTTCACCAACACCCCACCTCCCACTCACCTTTCTCATTCTTTCTCTTTTCTTTCTCTTTCCTTCTTCTTTTTCTCTCAAACCTCCATCCACCACCATCATCAACATCCACAAAATAACACCATCAAACGACGCCGGATCATACCACATCTTTGGGGAAAAACGTTCATCTCTTCACGATCTACAACTTCATCTTTTCGGATTTTCAATCCGACACTTTGTAAGTTTCCGACAAATCTCGACATCTCTCGTTCTTGATCATTTTTACTAGTTTGCGGTTTTAATAGGCTTAATATGTTCATATGAGGGTTGGGTAAAAGATTTGGACCCAACGGAACCCGGAAAACTCGTTTTCGACAAAAATTCCGGCCATCAGACCGCTACGTCGCATTTGGCCAGGGGCCTCTGCGACGTCGCGGCCTATGTCGCACAAAAACCTCAGCGTCGCATTAGCGACGCCAGCCCCTACGTCGCATTGATTTGCGAACGTCGCATCATGCGAAGTACATGCCCACGTCGCACCCGACGTCGCACCCGACGTCGCACCCTACGTCGCACATGACAGAACCTTGAAAACTCAGATTTTACTAAGTGTCGAACTTACACAACGTCAAAATACTTAGGTCATACGATTTAACAAACGTCATAGAACATACCTTCCCTTTACAATTACACTAAATTGCGTTATAAATGATAAACTTTAATTATAATAAATCACCAACGGGCCGTATATACTTTGATACAAACAAGAACGAACCAACATTTAACACAACGGGTTGTATGAACAACTAGCCTAGATGGTATTGCGAGACATCTACTTACTTAACCTTACGTGTTTAGGCACTAGAAGGTTACGGGTTCGGAGAACCTACTTGCTTTACTACTACTTGCTATTTACCACTGCTCGACTCAGGTGAGTCTTACAGCCCCACTTTTACTGTTTTATACTTTGGGGTGAGATACTTAGCAACTGTTTTACGTATGGACACAATGTACTGAACTGAAAACATTACTGTTTACAAACAAACGCATGAGTTACTTTTATCCACTGAAAGCCTCCTAATCGTAAGTTGTTAGTTATGGACTTAAGCGCGATTACTAATAGATGGATCCATTTGGGACTGACAATCCATGCATGGGGTGGTAGCGCCACCACGTACTGATTTACACGTAGAAACATGCATATTAGTATTTGTTACATATGAGTGTGCGGATAGCACTCACGGGGGTACGTGATATATTCACACTACACGGTTAAGCTTCAACTTATGAGCTCATGGCACTGTACTGATATACTGACTAACTTACTTTGCTTGATAGCAATACGGGTACATACTTGTGGTTCATTACATCTACTTATTACTAAACCTGTGAGATTCACCAACCTTTTTGGTTGACACTTTTAGCTTTGTATCTCAGGTACACTTACGGAGTAGGATCACTCCAGGATCGCTAGCTAGAGTCGCATGATTTCCAAACTGCATTTAACGGAGATTCTTTGGCATTATCTTTTGTATCTACGGTTATGTAATAGAATCTTCCGCCTCATACGCGGACTCTAGGCTTACATACTTTTGTAAAGAAAACTATATGTTTTCAAACGATTCAAATTATGAAATGTAACTATTTTACAAACGTCTCACTTAGAGGTCGTTTACTATTAATCTTGTGCTTTGTATATTGATTAGTAACACCCAATGTATGCTTCCGCAACTCGTTAAATTTGGGGGTGTTACAGATTGGTATCAGAGCCTAAGGTTATAGTGAACTAGGTTGCATTTAGTGGGCCTAGACTATGACCGTTAGGCAGTATTCTCTTATTAGACATGACTAGTTCAGGAATTACAGCATACAACTTTAATTTAACATAGCCTGATCAACTATGTACAATTAAGGAAAGATGATGTAAGATCTGAAATGATTATGTTGAACAGGGATACGTTAGTTGACTCTGACTACGAGAGAACCAGACCATTACTTGATACGTGCTAGACACTAAGCTGGATATGATATATGTATATATATTAGCCTCGTCTTACTTACACTCTGCCACAGGAATGGCAAACACACCACCTAATCCGACACACTCTCACTCACATGGGTCGCAGAACCCAAGGGTAGCAAGGAGGAACAACAGGTTGCCTCGAGCTGGCCCGTACTTCATTCACTCCACCTTGCCGGCCTTAGCCGCTAGGGTGAACCAACACGAGCAACGACTTCACACCATGGATGTCGTGTTGCAGGAAACAAACGAAAATTTGAGACTTACATCTCTTGAACGCATCAAACAAGTCTCTGAGGATCACGAAACCATCGTTAATAATGTAGACGTTCTTTTCAACAAAGTGGTGGAGATACGCGTGGAAACCGCTCTTTTGAAACACAGACTTGATGAGTGTGAACAACGCTCACGGGAAACGGAAGAACATACCCGTGGATTGGTACAACGACTAGCATTAGCTGAAGACAATGCTCGACAAGCCAGCAGACTTGCAAATACTGTGGATCGTCTCATCGAAATGATGGAGCAGATTAACCTACGTTAAGACTAGCTTAGTCTTTGTTTTGTAAACTATCCTGTAATCTAGTAACTATCTAAGCACTACTCTATAATTCAGTCGGATGTAACAATTCCCGACACCTTTTGTAATGCATCCGCAGGATGTAACCTTTGAACTCGTATCATCTATTAAATATTCCTTGCTGTTTCGACTCATATTAATTGTCATAATCCTTTTTTTTCCATATTGATGTTATGTATTACCATCCTTATACATGTACATCTGAAATAAATACAACTTTCTTACAAAATCTCATGTATCTTCATTTCTTTTATTGAAGAATCATGCCGCCAAAGTCAAGACCATATACTGATGCTCAGATCACGTCACTCATAACCCAGGCTGTTACTGAAGCCTTGGCTCGGAATACTCCACCAGGTTCCACAAGAAACAGCGATGCCGCTGAAACCCCTGCTGCTAAACCTTGTTCATACAAGGATTTTCAAAACTGCAAACCCTTGAGCTTCAAGGGAACCGAAGGAGCCATCGGACTCATCAGATGGTTCGAAAAGATGGAATCCGTTTTCCGCATCAGCAAATGTGCGGAGGACGACAAAGTCAAATTTTCCACCTGCACCCTCGAAGATGGTGCCCTCTCGTGGTGGAATTCCTATACCCAGTCTGTGGGTATTGATACCGCTTATCTACTCCCTTGGGAGGATCTAAAGAAAATGCTCACTGATGAGTATTGTCCGGCCGAACAACTTCACAAGCTGGACGAAGAGTTCTGGAACTTGAAAGTGCAAGGAACTGATATCGTTGGATACACCACCAGATTCCAACAACTCACCGTCCTTCGCCCAACCATGGCGGGTACTGAACCCGAAAAGATCAAGAAGTATATCCGCGGCCTCCCGGAACCTGTCCGGGGAAATGTCGCCTCATCAAAACAAACCACTCTTCATGGTGCCATTCGGTTGGCCCATGAACTCCTAGCTATGAACGAGGACCCAGAACCACCCACTCCATCCTCAAACAGCAATAAAAGAAAATGGTCCGACAACCACAACAACCACCAAAACAAGAAACCTGAAACCATTAAAGCCTACACCTCCGGTTCTGATGACAAGGGGGCGTACAAGGGAACCAAGCCCTATTGCTCAAAGTGCCAACGACACCACCATGGTTCGTGTCCCTGTAGCAAGTGTAAGAGATTTGGACACTTGGCTAGGGACTGTAGATCAAACACCACTGACACCAACATCTCTGCACCAAAGACTTGTTATGGGTGCAACGGAACGGGGCATTTCAAGAAAGACTGCCCGAAGCTGAACAACAACAACAACAGGAACAACAACAATGCTCGAGGAAGAGCTTTTGTACTGAAATCTGGGGAAGCCCGTCAAGACCCGAATGTGGTCACGGGTACGTTTCTTCTCAACAACTTGACTGCATCTGTATTATTTGATACTGGTGCTGATAAGAGCTTTATTTCTGATGAGTTTTATCCACTACTTGACACCACGCCTATTGCCTTAGATTCTAAGTACACTGTAGAATTGGCAAACGGAAAACTTATTGAGGCCGATAGTGTGATACCTAATTGCACTTTGAACCTAGCTAACGAGCTCTTTTCCATTGACTTGATACCTGTCGAAATCGGCAGCTTTGACATCATCGTCGGTATGGATTGGTTGTCCAAGCACCGAGCCGAAATCGTTTGTTTTGAGAAAATTGTACGCATTCCTCTCGTCACCGGTGGAACTTTGAGCATACAAGGGGAGACCGGCGGGACGAGAATAAATATCATTTCTTGCATGAAAACCCGAAAATACTTGAGAAAAGGGTACCAGGCAATCCTCGCACACGTTATGGAGAAAAAGTCGGTGGAAAAGCGACTTGAGGATGTGCCTATCGTTCGAGACTTCCCAGAGGTCTTTCCTGAAGACTTGCCTGGCCTACCGCCAACTAGACAAGTCGAATTCTCTATTGATCTTGTGCCCGGCGCAGCACCCGTGGCACGAGCCCCTTACCGACTAGCCCCATCCGAACTTCAGGAGTTGTCTACTCAGTTACAGGAACTCCTGGACAAGGGATTTATTCGACCAAGTTCCTCACCTTGGGGAGCTCCGGTCCTGTTTGTGAAAAAGAAAGACGGTTGTTTCCGCATGTGCATCGACTACCGTGAACTCAACAAATTAACTGTCAAGAACCGTTACCCACTTCCTCGCATCGATGACCTGTTCGACCAACTTCAGGGGTCGAGTTTCTACTCAAAGATCGATCTACGGTCAGGTTATCACCAACTCCGAGTTCATGATGAAGATATTCCTAAAACAGCTTTCCGAACTCGCTACGGGCATTATGAATTCCAAGTGATGCCATTCGGCTTAACCAACGCACCGGCTGTATTCATGGACCTTATGAATCGGGTGTGCAAACCTTACCTTGACAAGTTTGTTATCGTCTTTATCGATGACATCTTGATTTATTCGCGCACTGAACAAGAGCACGCGCAACACCTGAAAACAATCCTAGAACTGCTCAAACACGAAGAGTTATACGCCAAATTCTCTAAGTGTGAGTTCTGGATGCAAACCGTTCAATTCCTTGGACACGTCATTGACAATCAAGGGATTCATGTCGATCCTTCAAAAATTGAGGCTATCAAGTGTTGGCAAGCACCTACAACACCAACCGAGGTACGCCAATTCTTAGGACTCGCCGGATACTACCGGCGGTTCATTGAGGATTTTTCGAAAATAGCCCTACCTCTCACTGCACTGACTCAAAAGGAAAAGAAGTTCGATTGGACTGACAAACAGGAGTCAGCTTTTCAGCTACTAAAACAGAAACTCTGCAGTGCACCTATCTTATCTTTACCCGAAGGCAACGATGACTTCGTGGTATACTGTGATGCTTCACACCAAGGTCTTGGTTGCGTGCTGATGCAACGAGACAAGGTCATCGCTTACGCCTCTCGACAACTCAAGGTCCACGAAAAGAATTACACAACTCATGACCTAGAGTTGGGGGCTGTTGTATTCGCTCTGAAAATCTGGAGACACTACTTATACGGTACCAAGTGTACAATCTTTACTGACCATAAAAGTCTCCAACATATCTTCGATCAAAAGGATCTCAACATGAGGCAACGTCGATGGGTCGAGTTGCTCACTGATTACGATTGCGAAATTCGCTATCACCCAGGCAAGGCGAATGTTGTCGCCGATGCTTTAAGCCGAAAAGAACGAGTGAAACCACTTCGAGTTCGAGCTCTTGGTATGACCATTCACAACGACCTCATCAATCAAACTCTCGCCGCTCAACTCGAAGCACTCAAACCAGAAAACTTGATAAACGAAGCCTTGCGGGGCATGGACAAACAATTTGAAACCAAACCTAACGGGGCCAAATACTTCTCAAATCGAATCTGGTTACCAAGTTTTGGGAACCTGCGAGACTTGGTGATGGATGAAGCTCACAAGTCTAAATACTCTATACACCCTGGTGCCGACAAAATGTACCACGGCATCAAGGAAATGTACTGGTGGCCCAACATGAAATCTGACATTGCAACCTATGTTGGCAAGTGTCTTACTTGTTCCAAAGTTAAAGCTGAACACCAGAAACCTTCCGGTTTGCTACAACAACCCGAAATACCACAATGGAAATGGGAGCAGATCACCATGGATTTCATTACTAAGCTCCCGAAAACTTCTAACGGTTGCGATACCATTTGGGTGATCGTCGACCGACTCACTAAATCTGCTCATTTCCTAGCCATCAAAGAAACCGACAAGATGGAACGTTTGACACGGATCTACCTGAAAGAAATTGTGTCAAGACACGGCGTACCCATCTCAATCATCTCCGACCGAGATGCTCGATTTACTTCTCGCTTCTGGCAATCACTGCAAAAATCTCTCGGTACTCGACTGGATATGAGTACGGCTTACCATCCTCAAACCGATGGCCAGAGCGAACGAACCATTCAAACACTAGAAGACATGCTACGAGCCTGCGTAGTTGACTTCGGTAAAAACTGGGAAAATCACTTACCATTGTGCGAGTTCTCGTACAACAACAGTTATCACACCAGCATAAAGGCTGCACCCTTCGAGGCACTGTACGGTCGTAAGTGCCGGTCACCTATCTGTTGGACTGAGGTGGGGGATACACAACTCACCGGTCCAGAAATCATACATGAAACAACTGAAAAGATCGTTGGCATACAAAACCGACTAAAAGCCGCGCGTGATCGTCAGAAAAGCTATGCTGACGTGAGACGCAAACACCTTGAGTTCCAAGTAGGGGACAAGGTACTTCTCAAAGTGGCACCGTGGAAAGGTGTCATTCGATTCGGAAAACGAGGCAAACTAAATCCTAGATACATCGGACCATTCGAAATCCTTGAAAAGATTGGTCCAGTGGCATACCGCCTGCAACTTCCTGCTGAGCTTAGCAGCGTTCACAACACATTCCACATTTCTAATCTGAAGAAATGTCTGTCTGACGAGACACTGATTATACCGCTCGACGAAATTCAAATCGATGATAAACTTCATTTTGTCGAGGAACCCATGGAAATAATGGACCGCGAGGTCAAACAACTAAAACAGAGTCGTATTCCCATCGTAAAAGTCAGGTGGAATTCTAGACGTGGTCCAGAATTCACCTGGGAACGGGAAGACCAAATGCGACTGAAATACCCACATCTCTTCCCAGACAACGCACCGACTGTGCAAACGAGCTAATTTCGGGACGAAATTCTTTTAACAAGGGGAGAATGTAACAACCGCCAAATTAGGGCTAGTATTAGCGCCTAATTCTTGTTAATACATGTAATTAGTACTGTGTTAGGCTAATTTATGTATCGGATTATATGTTGGTAAATATATACAACTTTGCGATTTGATTAAATCGTACGCAACTTAAATAGAATGAAATTCTATTCGGTTAATACGGACGTTGGTGAACAAGTGTTTATAAACTAAAATAACGCAACTATGACCGAAATGCTATTTTATAACATTTAGTAACTGCCTCGTATTACACAATTAAAACTTATACGATTTAATAACAAAAGTAACTAAATTTAATTTAAACTATTAAAGATTTAAGGAAATAATTTAAGTAACTTATTTAACAATATTTGAGATTTTATAAATATAATTAAACGTGTAAAAATAAATAGTTTAACGTAAAACGACGGAGAAAACGAACGCCGCACGGAGCGCGGGACGGGGACTGGGTGAGGTGAGGCTTTCACCAACACCCCACCTCCCACTCACCTTTCTCATTCTTTCTCTTTTCTTTCTCTTTCCTTCTTCTTTTTCTCTCAAACCTCCATCCACCACCATCATCAACATCCACAAAATAACACCATCAAACGACGCCGGATCATACCACATCTTTGGGGAAAAACGTTCATCTCTTCACGATCTACAACTTCATCTTTTCGGATTTTCAATCCGACACTTTGTAAGTTTCCGACAAATCCCGACATCTCTCGTTCTTGATCATTTTTACTAGTTTGCGGTTTTAATAGGCTTAATATGTTCATATGAGGGTTGGGTAAAAGATTTGGACCCAACGGAACCCGGAAAACTCGTTTTCGACAAAAATTCCGGCCATCAGACCGCTACGTCGCATTTGGCCAGGGGCCTCTGCGACGTCGCGGCCTACGTCGCACAAAAACCTCAGCGTCGCATTAGCGACGCCAGCCCCTACGTCGCATTGATTTGCGAACGTCGCATCATGCGACGTACATGCCCACGTCGCACCCGACGTCGCACCCGACGTCGCACCCGACGTCGCACCCTACGTCGCACATGACAGAACCTTGAAAACTCAGATTTTACTAAGTGTCGAACTTACACAACGTCAAAATACTTAGGTCATACGATTTAACAAACGTCATAGAACATACCTTCCCTTTACAATTACACTAAATTGCGTTATAAATGATAAACTTTAATTATAATAAATCACCAACGGGCCGTATATACTTTGATACAAACAAGAACGAACCAACATTTAACACAACGGGTTGTATGAACAACTAGCCTAGATGGTCTTGCGAGACATCTACTTACTTAACCTTACGTGTTTAGGCACTAGAAGGTTACGGGTTCGGAGAACCTACTTGCTTTACTACTACTTGCTATTTACCACTGCTCGACTCAGGTGAGTCTTACAGCCCCACTTTTACTGTTTTATACTTTGGGGTGAGATACTTAGCAACTGTTTTACGTATGGACACAATGTACTGAACTGAAAACATTACTGTTTACAAACAAACGCATGAGTTACTTTTATCCACTGAAAGCCTCCTAATCGTAAGTTGTTAGTTATGGACTTAAGCGCGATTACTAATAGATGGATCCATTTGGGACTGACAATCCCTGCATGGGGTGGTAGCGCCACCACGTACTGATTTACACGTAGAAACATGCATATTAGTATTTGTTACATATGAGTGTGCGGATAGCACTCACGGGGGTACGTGATATATTCACACTACACGGTTAAGCTTCAACTTATGAGCTCATGGCACTGTACTGATATACTGACTAACTTACTTTGCTTGATAGCAATACGGGTACATACTTGTGGTTCATTACATCTACTTATTACTAAACCTGTGAGATTCACCAACCTTTTTGGTTGACACTTTTAGCTTTGTATCTCAGGTACACTACGGAGTAGGATCACTCCAGGATCGCTAGCTAGAGTCGCATGATTTCCAAACTGCATTTAACGGAGATTCTTTGGCATTATCTTTTGTATCTACGGTTATGTAATAGAATCTTCCGCCTCATACGCGGACTCTAGGCTTACATACTTTTGTAAAGAAAACTATATGTTTTCAAACGATTCAAATTATGAAATGTAACTATTTTACAAACGTCTCACTTAGAGGTCGTTTACTATTAATCTTGTGCTTTGTATATTGATTAGTAACACCCAATGTATGCTTCCGCAACTCGTTAAATTTGGGGGTGTTACAGCATCCTTCATGCGACACAACCCTTGTGTCGCATACAAATCCTTGTGTCGCAGCTTATGTCGCAGAAAACAGAAAACTTGGAAATTTTAAAGGATTTTCACTATAGAAAAGTCAAAGTTACTGTAGCAAAAAGTCAAATTTTACTGTAGCAATTCACTGTAGCACATTTACTGTAGCAAAGTCAACATTTTAGAATTTTTGCTACAAACCGTCACCAACGGGCCAAACATGTTTTCCAACAAACAAACAATTACAAACATACGGACAAACACTGGATATACTAGTTGTGTACATCTAAACGAAACGTCTCGTGAGACGCATACTTACATAACTTCATATGATTAGGCATTTGAAGGTTACGGGTTCAGAGAACCTACTTGCTTTACTTACTACTTGCTAATTGCAACTGATTACTACAAGACTCAGGTGAGTCTTACGGCCCCACTTTTACTGTTTTATCTTATTGGGGGAGATACATGCTACTGATTTTCTTGAACACAAGTACTAAACTGTTTACTATACCAAACGAAATTGCATGAGTTTACTTACAAACAGAAGTCTCTCCATCATATATCGTTAGTTATGGACTTAAGCGCGAACACTAGTTAATGGATCCATTAGGGAAATGACCCTCCCCACCCGGGGCAGTAGCGCTGCCACGTACTGATTTACACGTAGAAACGGGTGACTACTTATTCGTTACTGATGCTTGCTCAACTACGAGCATGTCACGGGAGCAAACTTATTACTTACGGGTTAAGCTTCGATTATGAGCCTCATGGCAACGGTATAAACTTACTTATTTACATTTGCTGGACTGCAAATACTGATTTTACGATTGCTGGATTGCAATGGCTGATTTTTACGCCTACGGGCATTACTAATGAAATCTCGTGTTCAAAGCCGATATTACTTACAAACCTGTGAGATTCACCAACCTTTTGGTTGACACTTTTTAGCATGTTTTCTCAGGTACCCGGATGGAGTAGGATTACTCCAGGATTTTAGCTAGAGTCGCATGATTTCAACACAACTGCATTAACGGAGATTCTTAGCATTATCTTTTGTACATTACGATTATGTAATAGAATCTCCCGCTATACGCGTGGACTCTAGGGGAAACTACATTTTGTATACGAAAACACTAAGTTTTCAAACATTATATCTATGGAATGTAACTAATTTACAAACGTTGCATATAGATGTCGTTTGCTTTATCTTTGTGCTGTGATATTTGATTAGTAACACCCCAAACTATGCTTCCGCAAAACAGTGAATTTCGGGGGTGTTACAGATTGGTATCAGAGCCTAAGGTTATAGTGAACTAGGTTGCATTTAGTGGGCCTAGACTATGACCGTTAGGCAGTATTCTCTTATTAGACATGACTGGTTCAGGAATTACAGCATACGACTTTAATTTAACATAGCCTGATCAACTATGTACAATTAAGGAAAGATGATGTAAGGTCTGAAATGAATATGTTGAACGGGGATACGTTAGTTGACTCTGACCACGAGAGAACCGGACCATTACTTGATACGTGCAAGACACTAGGCTGGATATGATATATGTATATATATATTAGCCTCGTCTTACTTACACTCTGCCACAGGAATGGCAAACACACCACCTAATCCGTCACACTCTCACTCACATGGGTCACGGAACCCACGAGTAGCCAGGAGGAACACAAGGTCGCCTCGAAACAGCCCCTATCCTGTTCATAACTCTCAGGACTCGGCACATCTCACGTTGTCAGTGTTGGCTACCCAATTCCGCCGTCAAGAGTAAAGGCTCGAAAGTCTCGAACGGGAACAACACCGAATGACCTACCTGCTTCGCCAAGCACTTGATCACATATCCCAACTCCAGCGAGAACAAGAGGATACCAACCTCTCTGTAAGCATAATTCAGGATTCCATGACCACCGAATTAGGTGCGGATGAACTTGTAAGAAACCGACTAGAGGAATGTGAACAGCGTTCACAGGAGACTGAGGATCACTCTCGAGCACTAACCCAACGACTGGCCTTGGTGGAAGACAACGCCAGGCAAACAAACAGACTAGCAGAAACCGTGGACCGCCTTGTCGCGCTGATGGAACAAATTAATCTACAGGAAGACTAGTGTAGTCTTTGTCTTGTAATCTATCTCGTAATCTAATGACTATCTAGCGCTACTCTATAAACTATTCGGATGTAACAATTCCCGACACCTTTTGTAATATCTCTGTAGGATGTAACCTTTGAACTCACATTATCTATCAAACTTCCCTTGATATTTCAACTCATAATAATTGTCATTTTTCCATGTTGATGTTATGTATTACTGCTTTTATACATGTACATCTGTGACAATTACAAGTTCCTACAAAATCTCATGTATCTTCATTTCTTTTATTGAAGAATCATGCCGCCAAAGACAAGACCATACACCGATGCCCAGATTACCTCCCTTATAACCCAGGCTGTTACTGAAGCCTTGGCTCGGAATACTACACCAAATTCCACGAGGAACAGTGATGCCGCTGAAACCTCTGCTGCTAAACCTTGTTCTTACAAGGACTTCCAGAACTGCAAACCTCTAAACTTTGCAGGTACCGAGGGAGCTATCGGTCTAGTACGCTGGATCGAGAAAGTTGAGTCTGTATTTCTTATCTGCAACTGTGCGGAGGGAGATAAGGTTAAGTTCTCCGTTAGTACTTTTACTGACACCGCACTCACCTGGTGGAACACTTATGCTCAGACTGTGAGTGTTGCTACTGCTTACCAACTCCCGTGGGAGGAGTTGAAAGAAATGTTGAGGGGCGAGTACTGCCCCAGGGATGAATTGAAACAACTGGAAATGGAATTCTGGAACCACAAGATGCAGGGTGATGATATCACCGGATACACCAACCGTTTCCATCAACTGGCACTCCTGTGCCCAACCATGGTCGATCCTGAGTACAAGAGGATCGAGAAATTCGTTGATGGACTTCCCGAGAGACTACAGGACCTGGTGACTTCATCCAAACCAGGTACTATTCAGAGCGCCATCCGTATGGCCCATGAACTAACGGCAAATTCTGTCCGCCGTGGCACAACTTCAACCCCATCTGCAAACAACAAACGCAAGTGGGAAGGAAACCCCAACACATCCAACCAAACCTCCAACAAAAAGCCTGAGTACATTAAGGCTTATTCATCGGGGACTTCGGAAAAGAAAGGGTACAGCGGGAACAAGCCTTACTGTTCCAAATGCAGCCGCCATCATGACGGTTCTTGCCCTTGCTCCAACTGCAAACGGTTCGGGCATTTAGCCAAGGATTGCCGAACCAACATTTCTACCCCCAACCCCAATGCACCAAAGGCCTGCTTTGGGTGCGGAAATACAGGGCATTTCAAGAAGGATTGCCCAAAGCTGAAAAACAACAATAACCCTGCTCGCGGCAGAGCATTCGTTATCAAGGCTGGAGAAGCCAGACAAGACCCGAATGTCGTGACGGGTACGTTCCTTCTCAACGACCTTACTGCTTCTGTATTATTTGATACCGGTGCCGATAGAAGCTTCATTTCTGAGAAATTTAGCCCTTTACTTGACATAACTCCCACTGCCTTAGATCCTAAATACATTGTTGAATTAGCTAACGGCAAACTGATTGAGACTGATAGCATCATACACAACTGTACACTTATCCTCACGAATTAAACGTTTCCCATTGATTTAATCCCTGTCGAGATCGGCAGCTTCGATATTATTGTCGGTATGGATTGGTTGTCCAAGCACCGAGCTGAAATCATCTGTCATGACAAACTCGTTCGAATACCTCTTGTCTCCGGTGGAACCTTAGTCCTACAAGGGGAGACCGGTAGACGGAATCTGAATATTGTATCCTGTCTGAAAACGATAAAATATCTACGAAAAGGGTATCAAGCCATCCTCGCACATGTAACGGAGAAGAAGTCGGAGGAGAAGCGACTTGAGGATGTTCCGATCGTGCGGGATTTCCCGGAAGTCTTTCCTGAAGACTTGCCCGGACTTCCGCCACCTAGACAAGTTGAATTTCAAATCGAACTTGTGCCTGGAGCTGCACCCGTGGCACGAGCCCCTTACCGTTTAGCACCATCCGAAATGCAGGAGTTGTCTAACCAACTACAGGAACTCCTGGACAGAGGATTCATTCGACCAAGTTCCTCACCTTGGGGAGCTCCGGTCTTATTCGTGAAAAAGAAAGATGGATCTTTCCGCATGTGTATCGACTACCGAGAGCTGAATAAGCTAACCATAAAGAATCGGTACCCACTTCCTAGAATCGATGACCTGTTTGACTAACTCCAGGGATCGAGTGTTTACTCAAAGATTGATCTACGGTCGGGTTATCATCAACTCCGAGTCCGTGACAATGATATCCCAAAGACAGCTTTCCGAACTCGTTATGGGCATTACGAATTCCAAGTGATGCCATTCGGGTTGACCAACGCACCGGCCGTATTCATGGACCTTATGAATCGGGTGTGCAAACCATATCTTGACAAATTCGTCATTGTGTTCATCGATGATATCCTGATTTACTCTCGCAACGAGCAGGAACATGCTCAACATCTGAAAACCATTCTAGGACTTCTTAAACACGAAGAGTTATATGCCAAATTCTCTAAGTGTGAGTTCTGGATTCGAACCGTTCAATTCCTCGGGCACGTGATTGACAGCCAAGGAATTCATGTTGATCCCGCCAAGATTGAAGCAATCAAGGGCTGGGAGTCACCGACCACTCCAACCGAAGTGAGACAATTCTTAGGTCTTGCTGGTTATTACCGCCAATTCATCGAAAACTTTTCAAGAATAGCTGTTCCCCTAACCACACTGACTCAGAAAGATAAGAAGTTCGATTGGACTGATAAACAAGAGTCAGCTTTCCAACTATTGAAAAACAAACTTTGCAGTGCACCGATCTTGTCCTTACCCGAGGGCACAGACGATTTCGTAGTTTACTGCGACGCCTCACACCAAGGACTTGGTTGTGTGTTGATGCAACGGGAAAAAGTCATTGCCTATGCCTCACGACAACTAAAAATCCACGAGAAAAACTATACGACCCACGACCTTGAGTTAGGTGTTGTGGTCTTCGCATTGAAAATCTGGAGACATTATCTCTACGGTACGAAAAGCACTATCTTCACTGATCACAAAAGTCTCCAACACATATTCGATCAGAAGGATCTAAACATGAGGCAACGTCGCTGGGTTGAGTTACTTAGTGACTACGACTGCGAGATCAAATACCATCCGGGCAAGGCTAACGTAGTTGCCGATGCCTTAAGCCGAAAAGAACGAGTGAAACCCCTTCGAGTCCGAGCACTTTCTATGACAATTCATAACGAGCTTCCTGCTCAAATCCTTACCGCTCAACTTGAAGCACTCAACGATGAAAACTTGAAAAATGAAGCCTTGCGAGGCTTGGATAAACAATTCGAAATCAAACCCGATGGAACTCGATACTTCTCTAACCGGGTGTGGTTACCCAAATTTGGAAACTTGCGAGATTTGGTGATGGCTGAAGCTCACAAATCTCGATACTCTATACATCCTGGTTCTGATAAGATGTATCATGACGTCAAAGGGTTGTATTGGTGGCCTAACATGAAAGCTGACATTGCCTTGTACGTCAGTAAATGCCTAACATGTTCCAAAGTCAAGGCCGAACACCAAAGACCCTCGGGGTTGCTCCAACAACCTGAAATTCCTCAATGGAAATGGGAACAGATTTCCATGGACTTCATCACCAAACTACCGAAAACTTCGAGTGGTTGCGATACCATTTGGGTGATCGTGGACCGTCTCACGAAATCTGCTCATTTTCTGGCCATCAAGGAAACCGACAAGATGGAGCGTCTGACTCGTATCTATGTCAAAGAAATCATCTCGCGACACGGTGTACCTATCTCGATCATCTCGGATAGGGACAGCCGTTTCACTTCTAACTTTTGGCAATCACTACAGAAATCTCTTGGTACTCGTCTGGATATGAGTACTGCTTATCACCCGCAAACCGATGGCCAAAGCGAGCGAACTATTCAAACACTGGAGGATATGCTACGAGCCTGCGTAGTTGACTTCGGTACTTCTTGGGAAAATCACTTACCGTTGTGCGAGTTCTCGTACAACAACAGTTACCATACCAGCATAAAGGCTGCACCCTTCGAGGCCCTTTACGGGCGTAAGTGCCGATCACCTATCTGTTGGACTGAGTTAGGAGATTCCCAACTCACGGGTCCAGATATCATTCAAGAAACTACTGAGAAAATCGTTGGTATTCAAAACCGGTTGAAAGCCGCACGTGATCGTCAGAAAAGCTATGCTGACGTGAGACGCAAACACCTTGAGTTCCAGGTAGGGGACCAGGTACTTCTCAAAGTGGCACCGTGGAAGGGTGTCATTCGATTCGGAAAATGAGGCAAACTAAACCCTAGATACATCGGACCATTCGAAATCCTTGAAAGGATTGGTCCAGTGGCATACCGCCTGCAACTTCCTGCTGAGCTTAGCAGCGTTCACAACACATTCCACATTTCTAACTTGAAGAAATGTCTGTCTGACGAGACACTGATTATACCGCTCGACGAAATCCAAATCGATGATAAACTTCATTTTGTCGAGGAACCTATGGAAATCATGGACCGTGAGGTCAAACGATTGAAACAGAGTCGTATTCCCATCGTAAAGGTCAGGTGGAATTCTAGGCGCGGCCCTGAGTTCACCTGGGAACGGGAAGACCAAATACGACAGAAATACCCACATCTTTTCCAAGATAACGCACCGTCCGTGCACTCAAGCTAATTTCGGGACGAAATTTCTTTAACAAGGGGAGAATGTAACACCTGCATAATTAGGATAATTAATTATGCCTAATTGTTTGTAACTAGTTGTAATTAGTATGTAATAGGACTAATTACAGGCTCTATTTGTATATATATATAAGGTGATTTATATATATGTGTGTGTACTTATGCGATTTGGATAAATCGTGCGAATTAACGGACGGAGTCCGACACAGTTTACTTGGACGTTGGTGACAGAAATTTACTTAAATAATGAGAACGTATTTTGTTATATAAAATACGCAACCGAACGAGCATTATTTATATATTATCGCGACGACATTTTAACTAATGCAACAAAACGTAATAAACGCGACTTAATAATTAAAATATTGCGACAAATGTTTTTATTATAAATTTCAAGGTATTTTTATTTAAATACTCCAGTTACATTTTAAAAATATAACTGTTTGGTTAAATACTAAAAACAAACGATTAATCGATTAGGACACGGAGTAAATACCGTGTTTTGAGGGATGTTTTCCCCTCCCTTGTCTCTTGGATCAGCCAACACCCTTCCCACTCCTCATTTCTTCTTTCATTTTTATTACTTCCAAAATACACACACACATAAACTCTCTCAACCTCAAAATACTACCAAATTTTTGGAATCAAAACTCGACCACAAAAATTACGTATTCGGAATCACCATCACGAGTGGAGCAAGAATATCAAGACCGTTTTCATCATCTCATCCTCCATCTAGCTCGATTTGCAAAAGTAAGAATTTTCTAAAATCTTAGATCTATTCAATTTGGTGTAATGTTTTGATGTGTACACAACTTAGATATAACCTAATACATGAAGAATACACGATTTTATAGCTCGAAAATGGGTTAGGTTTGCGTTTTTGGTCGAAAATTCTTGAAACCCGAAAGTTTCTGGGCTGGTGTTCATACATGCGACACAAGCCTTGTGTCGCATGCTGTGTCGCATAAACCCGTTTGTGTCGCACCTTGTGTCGTACCAATCCTTTAGTGTCGTAACCTTTGCGACACAATATTGTGTCGCACTCTATGTCGCATACTATGTCGTATTTAATACGACACAACCGTTCTGTCGCTATTGAATTAGCATCGCAAGCTTTTTGCGACACAACCACTGTGTCGCAGAGCTATTGTGTCGCATCCTTCATGCGACACAACCCTTGTGTCGCATACAAATCCTTGTGTCGCAGCTTATGTCGCAGAAAACAGAAAACTTGGAAATTTTAAAGGATTTTCACTATAGAAAAGTCAAAGTTACTGTAGCAAAAAGTCAAAATTTACTGTAGCAATTCACTGTAGCACATTTACTGTAGCAAAGTCAACATTTTAGAATTTTTGCTACAAACCGTCACCAACGGGCCAAACATGTTTTCCAACAAACAAACAATTACAAACATACGGACAAACACTGGATATACTAGTTGTGTACATCTAAACGAAACGTCTCGTGAGACGCATACTTACATAACTTCATATGATTAGGCATTTGAAGGTTACGGGTTCAGAGAACCTACTTGCTTTACTTACTACTTGCTAATTGCAACTGATTACTACAAGACTCAGGTGAGTCTTACGGCCCCACTTTTACTGTTTTATCTTATTGGGGGAGATACATGCTACTGATTTTCTTGAACACAAGTACTAAACTGTTTACTATACCAAACGAAATTGCATGAGTTTACTTACAAACAGAAGTCTCTCCATCATATATCGTTAGTTATGGACTTAAGCGCGAACACTAGTTAATGGATCCATTAGGGAAATGACCCTCCCCACCCGGGGCAGTAGCACTGCCACGTACTGATTTACACGTAGAAACGGGTGACTACTTATTCGTTACTGATGCTTGCTCAACTACGAGCATGTCACGGGAGCAAACTTATTACTTACGGGTTAAGCTTCGATTATGAGCCTCATGGCAACGGTATAAACTTACTTATTTACATTTGCTGGACTTCAAATACTGATTTTACGATTGCTGGATTGCAATGGCTGATTTTTACGCCTACGGGCATTACTAATGAAATCTCGTGTTCAAAGCCGATATTACTTACAAACCTGTGAGATTCACCAACCTTTTGGTTGACACTTTTTAGCATGTTTTCTCAGGTACCCGGATGGAGTAGGATTACTCCAGGATTTTAGCTAGAGTCGCATGATTTCAACACAACTGCATTAACGGAGATTCTTAGCATTATCTTTTGTACATTACGATTATGTAATAGAATCTCCCGCTATACGCGTGGACTCTAGGGGAAACTACATTTTGTATACGAAAACACTAAGTTTTCAAACATTATATCTATGGAATGTAACTAATTTACAAACGTTGCATATAGATGTCGTTTGCTTTATCTTTGTGCTGTGATATTTGATTAGTAACACCCCAAACTATGTTTCCGCAAAACAGTGAATTTCGGGGGTGTTACAAATAATTATTTAACGTTTAAACGACGGAGCAAACGAACACCACACGGAACGCAATGACGGAGACTGAAAGTTGGAGGTTAAACCTCCAACTCCCTCCTCTTTCTTCTCATTCTCCACTCACTCACTCTCTCACTTACTCCCTCCTCTCTTTTTCTTTCTCAAACCACAAACCCCCACATCCGTAAAATTCGCAAAATACTACCATCAAACGCGCTCGTATCAACAAGATTTTTAGAGATTCACGACCACCTCGCGACGATCTACAACGCTATCTTTCCGGATTTTCGTTTCGGCACTTTGTAAGTTTCCGACAAAATCCCGAAATCTCTCGATTCTTAGTATTTTCGATTCCCAGTTGTTATTATAACTTGTATATGTCCATTACAATGTATAGAACACGAATTTATAGCTTGAAAACGAGTTTAAAATGGATTTTTGGCCGGAAAAACCTTGACAGCCGGACTTTCTGGGCTGATGTTCATCCATGCGACACAAGCCTTGTGTCGCATGTTGTGTCGTATTTTACCTGTTGTGTCGCACGTTATGTCGTATTTCGCATGTTATGTCGTACCAGAGATTTAGTGTCGTAAGTTTTGTGACACAACCATTATGTCGTATTCTATGTCGTATTTTCATACGACACAATCACTATGTCGCTGTTGAATCAGCATCTCGCATCTATGCGACACAACCCTTGTGTCGCATAGACATTGTGTCGCATTTCTATGCGACACAACCCTTGTGTCGCATGACAAACTTTTGTGTCGTATATTGTGTCGCAAAACACAGAAAACACAGATTTTTACTAAGTGTCGAGACTCGAAATTTATCACTCGATTTTACCCGAATTCAGATCCCAGATGCGTTTTTCGTCAAAGCAATATAGTAGAAATAAAAATTTTCCAAGCTGACCTGGCAGCTCGACCCCAGCCAGGGGCTCTGCCCCTTGGACCCCGCTACCAGGGGCGCTGCCCCCGGACCCCCGTAATTAGATTTCGTAAGCACATTTTTCACCAAGTGTCAAACTTGTACAACTTCAAAACACTTATACGATACAACTTTTCAAACATAATGGAATTTGTTTTTCAAGTATAACGCTTCTAAATCAATGTGGTAACATCAAGACTATTGTTACAATTAATCACCAACGGGCCGTACATGTTTTCAAACATATTTCAGAATCAAACAAGTCGTTGTAACTTGTATCAATTCAAGCAAACAAGTCGTTGTAACTTGTATCAATTCAATCAAACAAGTCGTTGTAACTTGTATCAATTCAATCAACCAAATCGTAGTAATTTGGACATATATATAAAGTTGTATAACAACTACAAAGGTAGTCTTTCGAGATACCGGTACAATTAATAACAATCAAGTGTCGTGAACACATTCAGGTTTCAAGTCTTTGGACATCAATTCACCGCTAATTACTTCAAGTTTATTAAATTAAACACTTCAAGACTCAGGTGAGTTTCATAGCCCCATTTTCACTGCTTTACAACTAGGGGTGTGATATTACTACTCGATTTTGTTTTACAAGTAGAACGCAAGTGCCAAACTTCAAATACTACATGAGTTTCAAGCTAATCAATTTAAAGTCCTCCATAAGCATAGTCTCTAATATTTTAGCGTGAATGTTAGTATATGATATCATATGGGATTGACAATCCTCATCCGGGTTAGCACGCACTAACCGGTCAAACGGATGTATTAGCATTTGGGAAGACGAGTGTTGATTAGGCACTCGTAGGAGGCATTTCAAGTTAGGTTTCCTTAAGTGGGCCTGACAAATCAAGTTAAGCTCAGACTATGTGCTCATGGACAGTATAACTTTTATTTTGCTTAATTGCATTTTAAATTCAATATAAATCTTGCGGTTCTTACAACTATACATTGACATACAAACCTGTGAGCTCACCAGCGTTTTCGCTGACCCATTTTAGTATTTATCACAGGTACCCAGCAGTAGGTTGGCTGCACAAGCAGGAACTATTAGCTTGAGTCAGCATTCATACAACTAGAGATTTGATTGCATTATTATATTTTGTAAAAGTAATTATGCTATGTAATCTCTCAATTTCAGGAATCGAGCTAATGTAACTATATTTTGATGTAAACATTTACTTTATCTATACAAGTTTAAAACGACGCATATAGTGGTCGTTCATTATATCTTATGTGCTTTGTATATTGATTAGTGACACCCAAATCAAGCTTCCGCAAATCATCAAATTTGGGGGTGTCACATATTGAGTCTCTTTCACCGCCTGGACCCAGAACGATACCTATTACTCCAACGACTGATGCTGAAAGGATTACGTCCTTAGAGTTGAGGGTAAAGGATTTAGAGAAGCTTACTTCTCAGATTCCAGAGCTGGTGTCGAATAATCTTCTTCTTGCTTGGCAGATGCTCAAACAGAGTGAATCTTACAATTTACTGCTGAAGACTCATGATACTTTGCTTGCGGACTTCAATGTTCATAGACTGAAATTATCTTCCTTGGAGAGTTTGGTCTTGAGATCGCATTCAGGACAGTCTACTCAGGGGGAGATATTGGTATATCTGTAGTCGTGCAAAGAAAATGAGCTGAAGAGGAAGAGAGATTCAGATAAAGACGATGATCCAAATGCACCAGAAGGTGATAAGTAGACTGGTCCTTTAAAGACTGGTGAGCAAGCTATGATTCAGGGGGAGTCTGGTGGTGATACAAGTGGTTCTGGAGCTGGTACAAGTGCTGACAAGACTGCACAGGTTGATATAGAAGCTGGTAAGATAGCTTAGTATTAGCATAGTGTAGTAATTATTGGTGTTAATTTGTACAGAATAATTGTAACTTAATATTTTGGTAATATATTCGGCTTGAGATTGTAATTACAAGTTAAGTGTATTAGATATTATTAAGTTATTTGATTTTATATATGTCAAGTTAAAATAGTGATCGAAAGTCTTCCGACTCATTGAGTAGTCGAGCGGCGTGTTCCGAATAATATCGGCGGTCAAAATTTTATAATAACATATGCATTTTAGACTTGAGAGTTTTTATACTGACAAGTTAAAAATGTATTAGTATTAACTAGACAAATGATATATAATTTAAAGGTTAAATTGATAATGAATTTGATCAATTAACACTTGGAAATTATATAAGGTAATTAATAGTAAATTTAAATGTTTGGTGAGTATTCACAATGCATTAGAATTTAAAATTAATTATTATTTGTTAAGTAGGTTAATAAGACTTAAGAGATTTTGGATTGATTCAGGGTAATCAATAAAAGATTTTATAAGTTATATGTAAATTGCGTTTATATTTTAGGTTAAAATATACAAAAGGATTAATAAAGAAATTCTTAGATTGGTTCAGGGAAATCAATGAAGAATTTGAATTATTAATATATTTGTATTTATGTTTTTCTCTAGGAATGGAAATGCTAGATCTATCAGATTCAGAAGATGATATTTTGGATGAGATAGATGAAGAGATTGTTTATGATTGAAGCTGATGATGATTATCCTGATGGCGAAAAAGAGATTCTTCGTGTATATGATCACAGACACCTGATGAACTTATCAAAGGAAGATCTGATTATGTTGTACAAGAACAAGATCATATCTACTATTGGTTGGGGTGATTTAGCACGAGATTATCACATGATGGTTAAAACATGCATCAAGCTTAAAATTTTTGCAGGTAGTAAAATTTACTCTTGAAAATCAAAGACAACGTGAAGATAAAGACGCTAGAGCTATTGTCAAGGGGGAGTCTGTTGAGACATAGATTGTGACAACATATCTAGCTTGAAATAGGACTGGTGTAATTATTATTACGTTTGTACATTGGTTTAGATTTGTAAATAAATATTTGTTTTGTTAGTAATATTCGTTAAACATATTTTTTTATTAAAGTTAAACGAATTATTAAATACGAAATAAGTATATATGTTTTGTGCAAGGCGAGTCGAGTTCTCAAGTCGCAGCGAGTTGAGCTGCAAGATGAGAACTGAACTCGCGGAACATTAGTCTGGCGAGCCGAGTCCTATAGTGGGCTTGGGTTGCGAGTTGGACCGAACTCGCTGGCCCATGCGAGCCGAGCCGAGACAGAAACATAAAAACGATTTTCTATTTCTTTAGAAAATCGTTAACACTTTGGCATTATTATTCTTCATCTGCGAATTCAAGAAACCAGAGAAAACAAACCTAACAGCTAGGCTTTGACGTTTTATCATTTAAAGTTAAGCTTTAATATACGCAATTACGAACTTACTCGTTATTAGTAAGATAACACCGTATTGAGGGATTCCGCACCTTAATACTACAGATAACAAAGTTATCGATCCTAAGAACTAGGGACTTACAGAAGAAAAGCTGTTAACAAGGCCCAAGTAGTTAATAGTTATGGGTGCGCGATTCAAATCATGGTTTCTCATCAATTGAGTTTGACTCCCCTTATCAGATGTATCGTGAGCAGGTGGCAGAGTGGGTTGAATATGAGGCTTCGTTAAATTGGGTGACAACCAGTTGGCTTGATGTTAGTAATCTTAGTTGGAGTTCGATGTAAGTGCGTTAAAACATGGTATCTTTAATTAACAAAAAATGTGTATTACATTCTAATTATATCCTATAAAATTTTGAGTTTATTTAGGTGCTTGTATTTTTGCCGACCGAAACTGCACTTTCCATGTAAATGCACATTCCTTAATCCACATTTAATCGAGAAAACAATTGTTGTCTCCGATGTCATTAACCACGTCACTGATCAGTTCACTCTTCACAATGATAAGCGTTTTTTCTTGCTCCCTATTTCGAAAGGTATGTATTATAACTATATATATTTGTTTCTTACATTGCTTTAATTATTATTTAAAACTAAAATGTTGGAACTTTTGGGTAGTAAATTAACATTGGGTGCTATCATTCTCGATAATTAATGTCGAGCACATCGGAACCATATTGGATTCGATGAAGAAGACAAAGACTTGGAAGTCTTATAAATTCGCACAGCTTGTTTGTGTTTTTACTTGAATGACAATGCTTAAACAATTGTTTCTTATAACTTGACTTCATATACTTAATTTTCAGGATAAAAACCGAGTGGTCATGGAATATGGTCGTGGTAAGCATATAATATAGTTTGAAAAACTTGATATATGCAAATTGATCATAAAATATATGTGTTTAACTAACTTTTTACTTCAAATCAGTGTCCTCAACTACGAGACAGTTGGGAATGCGAGTATTATGTAATGAAGCATATGCAATAATTCTTTATGACTATCAATCAGGTTTCCCACAAAATGTGAGTCCATAGTAATATTATTTTTTTTTGATAAAATATTATTCTAAACCGCCACAAATGCGCGCTCCAAGTATGTATTATATATTTTTTCATTTCCCGCCAATGTGCGACGACACTAATCTTTGAACTCATTTCATGGAAAAGCGTGGCGGTTGTCATATTATTTAGAGCGATGGTTAAGTCTAGTATGAAGCGGTCTGATTTTGTAACCGCTACACATTATTTGAAAATTTTCACTCAAATATTCCGAATTTCGCACCAAATTCATCCAAAACATTTAAAAAAGCCCTACAAACCCTCCCTTCTTCCTCACTTGCGACCAATGTGCATCTCAATCTTCTTCAATTCCTTATTTGCACGCTGGCGATTTCCACTTGCTGACCGATTCTTTGTTCTCTAGATAAGTAGTCTTGTTAGGTACTTATCTTCCGTCAAATATCTATGTTCATTGAAAATTAATATGGATTTCGATGATTTTATTATAAATTTGTTGATAATACATGAATATAGAGGTGATATTTATCAAATTGATTAACTTTTGGAAATATAAATGCAGTTGGTTCGATAACAAGTGATGCACGTTTAAGAATTAACGTCAGTGGTCCATATATACATGACAAAAAGTGATATTTTGTTTGTTTCCATATATATATATGTTTGTGGTCTATACATTCTTTTTGATATGTATATGTTAATGTTGTTGGCAGTACATGTCCGTATGTAGGGAATCTTTGTCTCAAATTGATTGTACAAAAACTTAACGAATATGAATTGGAAAAGTGATATTCGATCTGTTGTGATCTTTCATGTTTGTGGTCCACACACATGTGTTATTTCTTAAATATATATTAGTCACACGTGTATGTAAAGAATCTTTGTCTGTAAAGTATCAACATTTAATTATTTCTCTATAAATAATCTTTGTGTTTTTGAGTTGAATTGAATATATGTATAAAAAGAGTTTTTAATGCCTGTATGTAAATAATCTTTGTCTGTATTTGAGTTGAATTGAAGGTATGTATAAAAGAGTATTTGATACGGGACGCGTAACCAAGACAAAACAAGTTTTCTGAATTTTTGGTCAACTTCAAAGAATAAACTGGAACGATGTAGACATCCATATTTAATGTGTGATATATGGTTGGAAAGCCCTATATGTCTATTTTATAGTGCAAAAAAGGTGTCTCATTTGGAATTTTCTAGAAGAAGTTATGCCCTTTTTACTACAACATGTTCAAGATGAAGATTCATCCGAATTTGGACATGACTTTTGAGTTAGGAGTCTCTTGAGTTGTTAGTGTGATTTTCATTAGTTGTTTTATTTAGTCATTTATTAGTTTTTAATTCTAGACTTTTGATCTTTCATATATTAATGTCTTTTAAATAATTCTAGTCCTTTATATAGGTTATCATTGTAATAGAATAAAGGTTTTTAGTTGATGATTTTATGAAAGTTCATTTTTCTCTCAATTTTGTGTTAACAATTGAGTTGAATTTATCTTCCCCGCGGTATTCTTTTGATTCAACGTGTGTTGGAAAATCCTAACCGCGGTATTCTTTGTGAATCAATGTGAATTAGAAGGAATTATTCTTGGTATTCCGGGAATCAACATGTCTAATTCGTGTTATCTTAATTTCACGCTACATCAGTTGGTATCAGAGCCCAAATTCCTGTTCGAAAGATAAATGGTAATCTACGATGTTTATGAGGAGCTAGAGAAACCCGATGAACATGAGATTTTATTTATAAACAGAATTCTCGATGGCAAATTTGAGTTTTCTAGTTGTGAAGAAATGGAAGACATATTCCATCCGAGTTGCAACGACAAAAATGACAATAGTAATGTCATTATTAATGGAGTAACATGTGCCAATGTTATTTCATTGAATATGGTTGATAAGTTACCATTTGAGGAGGAAGACTACACGCTTTGCAAAGAAAAAGATGATAACGGTGCCATAAAGATATTGCTTGTTTCATCTTTATTGGAAAGTAATTCCAAATCTTTAAAATGGCAAGGTGATCTTAAAATCAATCAAAGAGCATGTCACTTCTCAAGAGAAGGAAGTGTTTTTCACAATAATGTGTAAAGGTTTCATTTGTCTACTACTACCATTATTGTCTTTGGTTATGTTCTTTTAGCTTCTAAGTTGTTAATGCTACTAATCTATCTCCAAATGTTAAAGAAAAATTTTAGAAGACTCGAGGACGAGTCAATTTTTAACCCGGGGAGAATGATACGGGACGCGTGACCAAGACAAAACAAGTTTTCTGAATTTTTGGTCAACTTCAAAGAATAAACTGGAACGGTGTAGACATCCATATTTAATGTGTGATATATGGTTGGAAAGCCCTATATGTCTATTTTATAGTGCAAAAAAGGTGTCTCATTTAGAATTTTCTAGAAGAAGTTATGCCCTTTTTACTACAATATGTTCAAGATGAAGATTCATCCGAATTTGGACATGACTTTTGAGTTAGGAGTCTCTTGAGTTGTTAGTGTGATTTTCATAAGTTGTTTTATTTAGTCATTTATTAGTTTTTAATTCTAGACTTTTGATATTTCATATATTAATGTCTTTTAAATAATTCTAGTCCTTTATATAGGTTATCATTGTAATAGAATGAAGGTTTTTAGTTGATGATTTTATGAAAGTTAATTTTTCTCTCAATTTTGTGTTAACAATTGAGTTGAATTTATCTTCCCCGCGGTATTCTTTTGAATCAACGTGTGTTGAAAAATCCTAACCGCGGTATTCTTTGTGAATCAACGTGAATTAGAAGGAATTATTCTTGGTATTCGGGGAATCAACAAGTCTAATTCGTGTTATCTTAATTTCACCCTACATCAATATTTAATGCATGGCTGTAAATAATCTTTGTCTGTATTTGACTTGAATTGAATTGAATCTATGTATAAAAGAAAAGAATTCAATTGACCGTACACATATTTGTAACTTTTTCTTGTTTATGTTATTTATTTGTGTATTATATTCTTATGATTTAGTTAAGGTACGTTGAATGTTCTAATTGTAATAAGATAACTTTTTGTAGGTTATTATAAACGAAATGGTAGGTAAGAACTCATAGGCCAGATTATACCTCATGGTTTGGTACAGAGATTAGAGTACAGATTCCTTACTATTTGGATTGGAACACTAAATAAGTTCCACAGGATGATAATACAAAAGTGACTACACAAATGTTAGATCGATTATGGGTCATAACAAAAAGTTATTGGAACATACCAAATGATAACTACAAAGGTACACTGATGTATCGCAAAAAGTCACGTTTTTACATGCATTATTTGTCCCATATTTAGCTCTTTTCTAACAAATATATCTTAAAATCATCATTATTTACCAACTTATGTTAGAAAGGTATAAATTTGTCGGTCTTTCGAAAATCAAGCAAAAAGGGCGGAAAACTAACCTAAAAAGGCACCATTTTGAGTCTAACCCTAATTCCACTGTAAACTTCACACCAGGGCCTCACGACTGTCTTATTTTGTAGCCATGGAGATTACAAGAATGTGGATATAAGGATTGCTCAGATAGGATCAAGGATGAGAGAGATACGCAACAAACAGCACAACCGAAGACTACGAAACGTATTCTGGACACGCCTGGGCTCCACACCTCCAATTCTTACCAAATTGGCATCATTAGAAGCGTAGCTTGGGGAAGATAGCTGTAGCTTGGGAATTTTATTGTATTGAAGTTTTCAAGACTTTGGCTTGTACTACTCAGTGTTACGCTGCTTAAATACGGATTATTACTTATTCCTTTACTTACGGTTATTATGTTTTGTTTAAATGATATCTTTGTTTGTGCTGCGAATATTACCATGCTATTTACGTAGTTTGATACTGTGATTGTTGAAATGTAGATATTAGGATTATGGATGATATTTAATTCATATTTAACATGCTATGATTGGTGATTGTTTTGCTGTATATCTGGTTGAGTTTTACATGAATATAGACTTAATCAAGTTTCCACCCTTTCCAGTCTTTCACGTGACTATTGCCTTAGGATAGGATCTGATTAACCCTAATACTACGTAGATATAGTTATCTCATATTACAGTATGATGCTATGAATATTCCATAAAACGCCACAGTACTTCGTATAGCGTTGGAAACACCTCGTGTGGAGTACAAATACGAGGAAGCTAAGGAACTGCCGAAGGTTTATTTCATCGTGGAATACCTAGAAGTCACCCTTTTAGAATATGGGTCTAGGAACAATAAAGCAGTGGAAATGATCGCTGCACTATACACCGTTAGTACACCAAGGTTAAAATATAGCTGTGGAAATGCTCGCTGATCCGTACACCATTAGTACACCAAGGTTAACATACAGCTGTGGAACTACTTTAATGTACAGTACACCACTTTGAGTCTGGAACACTGTGGATATGCCAAATGCACTGTACACCGTGAGTATACCTTGAGTCTGGAACCCCATGGATATGCCAAATGCACTGTACACCGTGAGTATTCCTAGGGATGAACGCCTGATAGCAAAGGAGGGTCTAATTCATGACGGAGTTATTATGCTTAAACCTGATATAAATGAGTTCTGAAAAGAAAGCAAGTATTCGGCTGTAATACAAGATGCTTAAACCGCTTAACTCAACATAACCGACAGCTCAACATATATAGCTTACAATTTGTACATACCTAGATAAACTCAGATAGATTTAGGTGTTAAGAAAGGTCAAATACATAATTGCAGTTTGTTACCTTATGCCTGCACCCAGGATATATCATCCGTAGAGGTCGCTTAGTCTTTTAAGACAAGTGAGGGGGGTTTAAACAACCTGTTTCTGATCAACATCAGGATAACCTAGGATTCAGTGACATATGCTTTAAGGCTTTTAGACTAAAACGTAGGGTCCTAGAGTTTACACCGATTGTCCGTCTGATGATTTGCCCATGGTAGTCTCCAATCATCTTTATAATGAATATCATCCAGAAACCCTAATTATCGAAGTTTCAGCAATCACGCTCTACCTGTTGCCTACTCTCTATTTTATTTACTTGTTTTATTTAGTATTAAATAAACCAACCAAAACCTACTTACTTTTATAAACCCATTCTATCAGAAAGCTCATTTACGGTAAGTCCCTTTTTAGTTCCATTCGCTCCGATTTTAAGAACGACACTCGAGTTATACTTACTGCTTACTCCCCAAAAGTAGGTAGTACTTATAGTTTGTGCCCCAGCTCATATAAATCTAAAACCTAACACGTTCATGTGTTGCGTCGTTGTTTGCAGGACTGTTGTGCCCACCTTAGAACGACCACAGCATAGTCAGCACTCTGACGGCGCAACAAGCTTTTGGCGCCGCTGCCGGGGATCGGTTGAGCGTAGTGAACTTTAAGATTACCGTAGATAGTTGACTTTTAGGAGACCCTTCCTTAAGATTTTCATTACTTTAGGAAGTTAATCGCTTTAGTAGTTAGTTAAATTAGAAAACCATAATTCTCCTTCCAGTCTTATTTCTCCCATGGATGAGATAACGATCATGGACGATGCGAAATTCTTTGTTTCTTCCAACAAAGAGGTATGTGTTAATCAGGAAGTTGAGATTGACAAATATTCATCCTTAGACTTAGGTTTTGATACATCTGAGCAGAAGATTCCACCTTCTGTTACTATTGAATTAAGTGGTCAACCCACACTTTCTCGTATCTTTCAGGCTTATCTGAAAGTGCCGTCACAAACACTGACAGATAAATGGTGATGGTCTAATGGAAATAAATTTTGAATATTTTGATAATTAGGAAAAAAGCAATTTTAATTAGATTTTCTTTTAATTTACTTTTATAAAAACAAAGAAAACGTTCTTTAAAGTTTAAACGCGTAAGTTTTTAAACGAATTTTCGCAAACAGTCCAAACGTTTCAAAAGTTTGACAAAGTTTTATTTTAAATTTTGGAAAATTTTATTTGGATTGGTTTTAATTTTAAAGAACACAAAAAGATTTAATAAAACGTATTTAAAAACGCAAATGTTTTCGCACGCGAATTAATGTTACGTTTTTAATATACGAATTTAATTACGAAAGTCTCGTACGTATCTTGGAAAATTTTCATAAAAATATTTTAAATTTAAAAACCCAAGTATACGTTTCGTTTCGTTTGCATTTAAATTAAAAATGCAATCTAAAAATGCATAAAGCAAAAAAAGCTTCCACCACTTTTCATATAAATTAAAAAACAACTTTTTCTTCTTCCTTCTTCCTCTCCAAGCCGAAACCTTCCATCACCATTGCCAAACATCCATTTTTCCATCATTTCTCTTAAAATCAAGCTTCAAATCTTCCTTCTTTTCATCTCTTTTGCATTTAGACCACTTCTACATCAAGATTAAGGTATGATTCTAACCCAAAATCATTATTTTGAATATTTTTATAAAGTTAGGGTTTATACTTGAATCTTTGATTTTGATCATCAAGTTTCATACTTTTTGCTTGCAAAGTGTTGTATTCTTGATTAGAAACATGTTTGTGAAAGTAATTTGAAGATTCCATGGTTAGATTTGATGTTTTGATTTTGAAAGTTGACTTTTAGTTAGGGTTTTAGCAAATTTTGACTTTCTTGATGGTTATTTGCTTATGATTGACTTTTCGGTAATTTATTTGAGCTTAAAATGATTAGTTTACATAAGTAATTAATTATTAAGGTTTAGAGGATTGATTAATTGCATGCTTATGAATTAAAGTAAGGCTTTTTATGCAAGATTATTTAAAAACCATTACTTTAAAATCTTTAAAATGGTATTTATTTAAACTTGATATAATTTGCTTCATAAAAATGCAATTAATAATATTTGAAGTGGCACTTCTTTAATCAATAAAGATAAGTGAGATTTCAAATTAGTCATCCTCTAATTAAAGTCTTATGCTTTAACCAAAATGATGGAAAATAAATAGAATCGCTTTTCTTGCTTATTTTAAATCAAAGTAAGGTAATTATATGATTTATGATCATGATGCTTGCTTGATTATTTGATTACTTAGCATATTTAAAAATATTCATCCTTAAGTAAGCTTAGAAAATAGGAAAGTTGTGGTTCTGTTTATTTGGTTGGATTGCAAATTGTTGATTGCGGTTTTAGGAAAAATCATAGAAAAATAATGGGATAAATACAAAATCTAAATCCTACATTTCGAATTTTTTCTATAAATTCGGGATAACCATTAGCTAATCCTATTTATTTTGATATGACTGGTTTCCTTGTTTTTCTTAAACAGATGGACCCGATTCCACCAATGCTTGCTTATTTAGCCACGACTACACAAGGAAAGGCTTTGATCCAGAAATGGTAAAAGAGGGCATTTGGGAGTAATAGGTACATAGTTTGGGAAGATATGGGGAAACTAGGAATTGAAGATACGTTGAGGAGGTTGATAGGATACGAGGTTCAGGGACATGAGTTCAGCTCTTAGATTCAGCTTTTTAGCATTCGTGAGCCCATATACCCTGAGGTTGTTACTGAGTTCTTGATGACATTCGAGCTTGACCTAGAGTTAGAGATTGGTAATGACAAGAAGATAACATTTAGATACCGAGGTAAGAGCCAGAGTGTATCCATTTCGGGCTTAACTAGACACTTGTTGGGATTATATTCAGCGGATCAGGTTAGCTGAGATTTGTTTCTACATGGTCATCAGACGATTCCTCATCATCCCGAGAGGAACCATAGGATCATTTGGAGTGAGCTGACGGGCACTCATTATACTTGTGGTGCCAAGTCCTCGGTTCTAGTTCTACCTCAGTTACGTCTCCTATACAAGCTTATTGTGACATCTATTATGGGAAAGAAGGAGACCGGGCTGATAAATGAGGATGAGTTGTATATCATTGATGCTATCATGAGCCGCCAGAATATCAATGTGGCTTGCATTATTGCTGAGAGGATGGCGAAGGAGAGGAACTTGGACCTGACGAAGCATGTGTTTATGGGAACCTTCATAACTAGATTATTGAGAGGGATGCGACTCTTGAAAAAGAGTCATGAGGCCGAGTATAGAGTGTCTTCCACTTCATGACCTTGTGACTTGAATTACTGCAAACAGATCCAGCTGATTACTGAGGATTCTGAGAGGCAGTGTTACTGGAAGGACACTCAGCAGCTTATCCCAGGATGTTTTATGACTAGGAAGAGGGTCAGAGAGGATGATGTAGAGACTCCGGTTACTGATAGAGTGGATAGAGTACCGGCTGTGCCTAGGAGTACCAGGACACCAGTCAGGGATGCTGGGGTTGGGACATCAGGTCCCCGAGCTCAGATACGTCATACAGATCCAGTCACTCCCATGACCCAGTACTTCATTTTTCACGCGTTGGCTATCAACAACGCGCATCAGGCACTTATAGCTAGGGCTTTAAGTATTCCAGCTCCCGAGTCGCTCCTGTACGAGTGTGTGCCACTACCACCAGTTCCACCATGCACTACCATACCACCATACACTACCCACATACCACCTACTACTACCATTCCACCCACATAGTCGGTTGAGCACTGTTTATCGGTTGATGCTGCATTCCCACATCCCACTGCATCAGCCCGTAGAGCTCGTTCTTCTCAGCAGTCCATAGGAGGAGAGGCTGCTGGTTCCTACCGACCAGATATTGTTCATTTGGGCACTGATCCTTTCACATTATCAGAGTTTGCAGGGTTGTTGCCATTAGACCCTATACCTTCTGATGAGCTTCCTACAGAGGATATGCTTAGGCATATTTACAGGACCAAGATGGAGCGGGAGGGGATGACTTATGAGGACCTTCGACAGTTGGCCTTGGAGGATCCGATGAAGTTACCTGCCTGCTCCCTCAGAGATGTATTAATGCAGTATAGACAGGTGAGGTCAGAGGAGCAGAGAGTCTCCAGTGGTCAGCAGTCAGTTGTCGGACCTTCCTCAGTTCCTCCACCGGTTCAGCCATCTGTCCAGAATTTTGATCAGGGCTCTCCAGCACCCTAGATCTGTGCACCCATATCTACATACTTAATATTTCCTCTTATCCATACTTTTAACTTGCTTTGTGGTTGTGGAACTTTATTTTGTTATATTTTTGGGACATGAACTACCAGACACAGTCTGCTTAGTTTCTTTATTTTCAGTATTTAGTTATCAGTTATTTAGTTTACTTATTATGTTTTAATCTTTTTTTTTCTTAGCTACAATAAGTGAAATGTGTTTGTGCAAATGAGAATTGAGGAAAGGAGATGCCGATCGTTCACGAAGAAACTGCTTTCTGCATGGAATTAACCAAGAAACTTCAATCACCTGCAGATCGCCGCTTCTTTCTTTAAACACATCTCCCCGTCTCTACCTTAGGGAAGTTTCTTTCTTTTTGTCATAATTTTTGCCATTACCATATATCCAACTATGCCTAAATTCTAAGTGTGGGATCCATCCCACCAAACTTTTCAAGACACTTAAAATTGTTCCACTAATTCAAAACCTAAGTGTTGGATTTTTCCCGAAGAAAATCCTATGTCTTAGCAATGAACATTGAGGACAATGTTGTTTTAAGTGTGGGATACACGGTATACATATACCGCAAGTTTATATTTGCCTGTCCAAAGTAATACCTCCATTTTCATTCAAACTTTTTCAAAAAATTTCGCAAAACCAACCTAAAAGGTTGAGATTTTTAATCACCAAAACATTCGAAAACCCAACCTCGACGGTGTTCGACATCCATTCAGTTGATTTTGAATATTTTTCAAAAAGATTTTAGTCTTAGAAAATTCTTTTAAAGGGATAAACTTTCTGTCAAAATAAATAAATTGCTTTGGAAAGTAAGATAAGGAAAAAATAAGAACGTATCTTAGACTGAAGTTGAGAAATTCTCTAGGCATCGCATGACTTGGTGCATATAAACCCTTTTGTTGTGAGGTATTTGAGACCATTATAAGCATTCATTTTTAATGCTTCACTTTCATTTCGGAGTGTGCGCCGATGCATGTGTCTTTGAATTAGAACTTGCTCCTGTAATGCGTTTCGAGACCATACCAATGAGTGCCGTACGAGGTATAGGTGAAATTAGATGATCTTGGTATTTATTAGGATTAACCCAGTTCTTTCATATCTTTTCAAGCCAACCCTTCCAACTTTCTTTCTAAGATTGTTGATGATCCGATTAGAAAACCTTTTGTGCCTTAGCCATTTCATTTCAAAACCACAAAAACCCTAAAAACTTCCCCACTATACAAACACTTTCCACTATTCCAGCTCGCAAAATGCATAGATCATAAGTAAAGGATTGCTTGAGATATCTTTCTATTGGTGTCTCATCTTCAAACATCTCTCCGTACCTTTCAAGAGTTTAAAAAAGAAAGAAATCCAAAAAGAATATACGGTACAAAAGCGAAGTAGTACCCATCATAAAGATATCATCCGCCAAAGACAGTACGAAAAATTGGTACTTGTCAAAAGAGAAGTCAAAGATGTCTCACTATATGAGGGATCTCCAAGGTCATAAAAAGAAGAAAAAGAAAAAGAAAGCAGACCTTGGAGAACTCCTAGAAAAATAAGCAGACTACTCTCCAAAGAAGAGAAATCCATTAGATCTCAAAAGAAACATCAAAAGAAGAGATTATTCCTCTAGGAGATGAGTCTACTCTAGTAGTTATCTCAAGTGAAACTTGCTTTGATCTTTGAAAAACTCCGAGTCTGAAGTTCCAAAACCCTAAAACCATTGACCAACCTACCCTATCCTTACCCACTTTACCCTTACTCACACAACCGGATTAAAATGCCTTGGGATAATTAGCACCGTTCTCAAAGGAGTGGTGGAGATTCGATTCTCGACCAAGCCTATGACGATAAGCACTGCATGACTAGCAATGAGCGATTTCGTTTCTATAGATTATAGGTAACCCGATACACTTTGAGTGAATTGAGTGACCCACTTGTGAGAATCGCCCAGTCATGTACATCTACATCTCGAGAGTTGCAAAGTATGCCAAAAAGGGTTGATCAGTTTTATGTTTAAGTATAGTTAATTTTTGTTGATGCTTACTTTCCGAAAAGATTTATCTAACTTGAAGAAAGTGACTTTCTGCAGAAGACACTCTAAGCATCCAAAATATTTTTTCAAAAACTATTTTCCAAATGAGGATTGCTTGAGGACAAGCAAAAGCTTTAGTGTGGGATATTTGATGTATCGTAAAAAGTCACGTTTTTACATGCACTACTTGTCCCATATTTAGCTCTTTTCTAACAAATATATCTTAAAATCATCATTATTTACCAACTTATGTTAGAAAGGTATAAACTTGTCGGTCTTTAGAAAATCAAGCAAAAAGGGCGGAAAACTAACCTAAAAAGGCACCATTTTGAGCCTAACCCTAATTCCACTGTAAACTTCACACCAGGGCCTCACGACTGTCTTATTTTGTAGCCATGGAGATTAAAAGAACGTGGATATAAGGATTGCTCAGATTGGATCAAGGATGAGAGAGATACGCAACAAACAGCACAACCGAAGACTACGAAACGTATTCTGGACACGCCTGAGCTCCACACTTCCAATTCTTACCAAATTGGCATCATTAGAAGTGTAACGGAATTACGAAACTGTAGGCGAAAGAATCAAGTCAAACGGACGTGAAACGAAGAAGGTACGGCCTTCCGAAGCAACGCGAAAAGTCGGAAAAACCACACGGCCTAGCACACGACCACCCCCAGGACGTGTACGGCCCTGGGATAGCCGTGTACAGCCTTCAGCAAGCCGTGTATGGCCTCATGCCTTCTTGTGGTCTCTCGTTTTGCTTCGTTTGCTTGTACGTGCATGCTTGTGGACTTGTACTCTTGCATCCTTGGTGGCCTATAAATAGAGGACTCCTCATCCTCATTTCACACACCTTCATCACATCATTTTCTAACATTTTCAGTTTTTCACTCTCTCTCTAAGTAGTTTCTCTCTCTAGATTAGGTTAGTGTAGTTTCTCTCTCTAGAGACCTAGAGAGATGTAGGCACGGTTCGAGTGGGGAAGATAGCTGTAGCTTGGGAATTTTATTGTATTGACGTTTTCAAGACTTTGGCTTGTACTACTCAGTGTTATGCTGCTTAAATACCGGTTATTACTTATTCCTTTACTTACGGTTATTATGTTTTGTTTGCATGATATCTTTGTTTGTGCTGTGAATATTACCATGCTATTTACGTAGTTTGATACTGTGATTGTTGAAATGTAGATATTAGGATTATGGATGATATTTAATTCATATTTAACATGCTATGATTGGTGATTGTTTTGCTGTATATCTGGTTGAGTTTTACATGAATATAGACTTAATCAAGTTTTCACCCTTTCCAGTCTTTCACGTGACTATTGCCTTAGGATAGGATCTGATCAACCCTAATACTACGTAGATATAGTTATCTCATATTACATTATGAAGCTATGAATATTCCATAAAATGGCATAGTACTTCGTACAGCGTTGGAAACACCTCGTGTGGAGTACAAATACGTGGAAGCTAAGGAATTGCCGAAGGTTTATTTCATCGTGGAATACCTAGAAGTCACCCTTTTAGAATATGGGTCTAGGAATAATAAAGCTGTGGAAATGCTCGCTGCATCGTACACCATTAGTACACCAAGGTTAAAATATAGCTGTGGAAATGCTCGCTGCACCGTACACCGTTAGTACACCAAGGTTAACATGTAGTTGTGGAACTACTTTAATGTACAGTACACCGTTAGTATGCCTTGAGTCTGGAACACTGTGGATATGCCAAATGCACTATACACCGTGAGTATACCTTGAGTCTGGAACCCCATGGATATGCCAAATGCACTGTACACCATGAGTATTCCTAGGGATGAACACCTGATAGAAAAGGAGGGTCTAATTCATGACGGAGTTATTATGCTTAAACCTTATATAAATGAGTTCTGAAAAGAAAGCAAGTATTCGGCTGTAATACAAGATGCTTAAACCGCTTAACTCAACATAACCGACAGCTCAACATATATAGCATACAATTTGTACATACCTAGATAAACTCGAATTGATTTAGGTGTTAAGAAAGGTCAGATACATAATTGCAGTTTGTTACCTTATGCCTGCACCTAGGATATATCATCCGTAGAGGTCGCTTAGTCTTTTAAGACAAGTGAGGGGGGTTTAAACAACTTGTTTCTGATCAGCATCAGGATAACCTAGGATTCAGTGACATATGCTTTTAAGCTTTTAGACTAAAACGTAGGGTCCTAGAGTTTACACCGACTATCCGTCTGATGATTTGCCCAAGGTAGTCTCCAATCATCTTTATAATGAATATCATCTAGAAACCCTAATTATCGAAGTTTCAGCAATCACGCTCTACCTGTTGCCTACTCTCTATTTTATTTACTTGTTTTATTTAGTATTAGATAAACCAACCAAAACCTACCTACTTTTATAAACTCATCCTATCAGAAAGCTCGTTTACCGTAAGTCCCTTTTAGTTCCATTCGCTCCGATTTTAAGAACGACACTCGAGTTATACTTACTGCTTACTCCCCAAAAGTAGGTAGTACTTATAGTTTGAGCCCCATCTCATATAAATTTAAAACCTAACACGTTCACGTGTTGCGTACTTATTTGCAGGACCGTTGTGCCCACCTTAGAACGACCGCAGCAGAGTCAGCACTCTGACGGCGCAACATATACATATAAGGAAGGTAAATGAAATTTGGAGAAAGTTTAAAAGTAAGCTTACGACTCAGTTTACTGCTAAGGGTGTATATCCCTTTTAAAAAATATTCCTATTTGAATAAGGAAGAGTGGCCAAGATTTGTTGAGTCGAGGACCTCGGAAGAATTCAAGGTATTTATAGAACATGTTTGTATCTGTTGCTTCTAATGATTAAGTAGGAATGATTTTGATTAAAACTGTCACTAACAATTCATTTTTTTACTTCTCATATGTGAAGGCAAAAAGTGAGAAAGCCAAGGCAAGTGCGGCTAAGAACATGGATCCTGCCCGTGTAGGTCGACTGGGATATGCTGGACTGAGAGACTTTTATTACAAGAAAAAAGTCGATATACATAAACAATACCCAGTTCTAGCAAAACTAAAGGCAGAGCATTCTATTTTATATCTTTATGCCAGACTACGGGAGGGCAAGAAAACAGGGTTTCAAGTTATGGCCGAGTATCTTAAAATTGTAGCAGAAGATTTGGTAATATATTAAATACGTACGATGCTACTAACTTTTGTTACTAAATATGTTATAACACGTCAATATTTATTTCATTGATTAACAGTTGACAACAGAGAGAAAAATGTTAAATGATGGTACATATGATGAGAGGGTGGAAGATTCCCTAATAAGGTACAAGGGAAAAGAGCACGGGGGAAGGACTCAGGCGGTGTCCAGTGTCGTTGGTAGTAAAAAAGCCCTTGTCTGCTGATAAACAAGATGCTTGAGGAATTTGAGTCTTTCACAGAGCAGGTTCAGGATGATAAACAAGATGCTGCAACGGCGTTACAAAATTGTAGAGCTGAATTAGCTAGTATTAAAGAAGACATGAAGAATCTCAAGGCTGAACAATGCTTCTTGTCTGCTGCATCAGATAGTGTAACACCCCCAAATTTAACAGTTTGCGGAAGCGATGTTTTGGGTGTTACTAATCAATAATCACAAGCACAAAGGATACAGTGAACGACTCTAAATGAGACGTTCGAAAAGTTATTACATTAATGCATAAGTAGTTTCAAAATACAAGCTCGAGTTCAAGTATAATCCTAGAGATTCTAATACATAACAGTAAGTACAAAAGTAATGTATGTAAATCTCCAAGCTTGTAAATGCATGCGACTCGAGCTAAGAAAGCTTATCCTGCTGGGCATCCCTACTGATGCTGTGTACCTGAGAAGCATTACTAAAACGGTCAACCAAAAAGGTTGGTGAATCTCACAGGTTTGTAAGTAAGTAAATAGTTTGAACACACATGTAGTATTTGTAAATCATAGCCAGCCTATAAGTAACGATCATAGGTTATGCTCATCGTTTAATTAAGTTTTAATAAGTGGGTGGTTGCAGGTTATGCTAACCGTTTGATACAATCGCCATGAGCCACCATAGTTGAAGCTTAACGTACAGTAAATATAGGTACCCCCTCATGAATGTAATCCAAAACATTCATACGGAACGAGTAAGAAACGCCCGTTTCTACAGGAATGGTTCGTGGTAGTGCGTGCTACCCCGGGCGGGGATTGTCAGTCCCATATGGATCCATATACTAAAACTCGCGCTTATCACATAACTAACAACTATGATTAAGGAGGATTTCATTGGATTAGTCGTAAACTCATGCAATTGGCGTATCCGTAATCTCGTACAGTATGTAAATCATGGCAGCAAGTAAGTTTTGTGTGTTCATGTAAAACAGTAATGCATCTCACCCCTGAGTAAAAACAGTAAAGTAGGGGCTGTGAGACTCACCTGAGTCTGGCAGACAATGCAGTAAGTAAGCAAGTAGTATTCCCGAACTAGCAACCCTTAGCGTCCTAATACGCATAAGGTTTAGTAAGTAAATGGAATACTTGTAAAGTATCCATGCTAGTTGTTCCCAAACTAGTTAATGTCCATTAGTTTGTTTGTACGTTTGTAATCGTTTGTAGTTTGTAGAAAAGTTATACGGTCCGTTTGTTATCGGTGTATAATAATAACTCCATCCATTATTATTATGTATTCATAGTAGTTGTACTTTTGTAAAGCGTACGTGTATAACTGTTTGTTTGTATCACAACGTGTATCGTTTGCGTAAGTTCCAATGGGCTTAAACCCCAAAGGGTACGAGTGAAACCTCGTAAGTATTCGAGTGTATGTTCGTATCAGTTAACGTGTAATCCAGCACGTAACTAGTGAGTGAACTTGTAAGTTCGTATCGGATGTAATCCCGTGTAATGTACAAGTGTAAGTTCGTTGGAGTGTAATCTCCTAAGTATTCCCAAGTGTAATCTCGTACGCGTGTGTGAGTGAAATCTCACGTTAGTTTAGTATAGTCTGGTACGTATTCAAGTGTTGTTGTATACTCTCAAAAGTATAGTATTTTCATGTATAAGTAGCATCGTATTTGATTTAGTAGTTGAAAAGTGATTCCAACACTTAGAATATATTTTGTTTTCTGATCTGGGCTATCTGCGACACAAGGCTTGTGTCGCAGACCGTATGCGACATAAGGTCTGTGTCGTATGGATTGATTTCGGTTTGGTGTTTATGCGACACAATAGTTGTGTCGCATACAAGGGTACGACACAACGATACGACATAGTCGTTGTGTCGCAATCAAGCGATAGGTAAACTTTGTGTCGTAGATGATACGACATATAGTGCGACATAAGCGTTGTGTCGCATACATTGCGACATAACGTGCGACATAACATGTGACACAGTGTTGTGTCGCATGAAGTTTTGGTCCGATGCGACACAAGAGGTCTGTTCGGAAATTTAGTTTCTGAAAACGTATTTTCCGGTTTCCGTTGGGTCTAGAATTTTTATACTAGTTTTAATATGTTATAATGAGTTCATAGTAACTATTGGTGGTCGTTTTTAAGGTTTGTGGTGTCGTTTTCTTTAAAATGACCAAAACCGACATTTCCGTTAATGTGTTCAAAAACGAGTTTTAATTACATATTTGGACATTACTAAGCTCGAGGAACAATAATCTAGCAAAATAAAAGTAATCGGAAAAGTTTCGGGTCGCCGGAAAACTTACAAAGTTGTCGAATCGAGAAACCGAAAAGATGAAGTTGTAGCCCTCATTCTCGTGATCACTTTTCTCCAAACGAACTAGGGGGTTGAAGGTCGTTTGATGGTGGTTTTGGGGTGGTGTAGCCGGCGGTGGAGGGTGGAGAGAGGGAGAGAGAGTGAGCTAGAGAGAGAGAGTGAATGTGGAGTGTGGGTTTTGGTTTGCTTATTTTGCAAACAAAAGAAGGAAATGGGGAGGGGGTAAGGGGCCGGTTGGGTGGGGCCACCATAGTGTGGTCTCACCAAATTTCGTTCCCACGCGTTTGCGCCTCGTGCGGTGTTCGTTTCCCCGGTCGTTTAAACGTTAAAATCATTTTATACGCGATTAATTATACGTTTAAAAATACGAAATAATACTCGATAATTAAGTTGAAGTATTTATCAAAATACTAGCTTTTTAAGTAATAAAACATAACTTTGTTTTGTTTTGTCGGTTGGTCGAGTTTTCGGAGAGTTCGGTGACGTTTTAATTAAAACGTACGTTTTCCGTTATATTATAAACATAATATAAAGTAATAGTCAAAGTAATTAAATAATTTCACATTATTTAATAATTGTTTTACTAATGTCCGCCAGTTTGTACAATTGTTGTTTTATACGATTTGTACTAATCGTATACGCGTATATATATATATTCCATCCATATATATATATATATATATATATATATATATATATATATATATATATATATATATATATAGTAAATAAATAGTGTATATAATTCTATTTCATATTATATACAAGTAATAAACACGTAATTAGGAAAATTTTAAATTGGTCCAAATTTTGGGGTTGTTACATTCTCCCCTTGTTAATAAAATTTCGTACCGAAATTTGTTCGAAGTAGTGGTCGGTAGTTCGATACTAGTCAGGTAGCTACAATGTGTACTAGTAGCCTACAGTAGGACGGTAAATCCTATAGTATTCAGGGTAGGGTAGTGGTCAGGTAGTAACGTACCCTTAGTTTTGTTGTCTGGAGGTAGTGGGCATTGGGCCTTGAGATGGCCAGCGCTCCCGCAGTTGAAGCACAGCTTCGTCTTAGGGGAGTTAGTACTCTTAGGGTAGGACTTGCATCGACCGATGGGTATGGTACACGGTCCTTCATGATGCAGAGTGCATTGAGAACAGAAAGGTTTCTTTCCCAAGTAATTTCCGGTGGATTTGGAGGGAGTAATCTTCACCCTTTTTGCTGGAGGTGACGTACAGTCAGAGTCGGTATTCTCTTCAGTAGGAGCACTATGGGAAGTTGATGGTGAAGTAGGGTTTTCTAAAGCTATCAAACGTAGCTCGTACTCACGCATACGCAGGTCATTTTGGAAGGCAATTCGTCGTAGGTCATCAATGTCTTCACGTGCTTCAGTTAGTTGTTTTCGTAGCGATTCAATAGTTTGGTTGAGGTGGCTGACTGATTCAGCAGTCAAGGTTACATCAACTGGTGCTTTTGCAGCAGTTAGAGCAGCAGGAAAGGTAGGTGCTGTTGCTGATTCAACAGAAAGTTCGGTATCACACTCGAGTTCGAGGAGGTAAGGAAACATTATTGGTTCCTCACTGAGCAGTTCATCATCCAAGGTAGGGTTGTTGACGGAGTGAGTTGTCATTTCCTACGAAATAATTATTCTATTTAAGAATTGTTACTAGTAAATGAAGTTCTATTTGATGACCTGTTTAAAGTACGAATAATATACGAGTTCCCGGTCTCAACCAGTGTGAGAATATTGGGAAAAGAGTTTGTTATTGGTAGTCTAAGTGTAATACAAGTTATATATTCGGAATTCGTATAGTTGGTCGTTTCCTAATCCTATTGGGTACTTAGGATCAAAGGAAAACACACGGAATAATAGACAGTTACACATAATTATTAAGCGAGTGATTTATGGGAAAAACAGTTTCGGGTAATCAAAGAATGAGCGTACCCGGGTTGAGTAAATCACAGAGTCTCGGATTTGGGTCATCCTCCCTAGCGTTAATTACATAAGCTCTACTCTTCGTGTGATTGGTCCGGAGTTTCAGTTTTGGGCAATCCTTTCTAAAGTGCCCGGTACCGTTGCACTCATAGCAGGTTTTGGGTGCAGGAGTATCAGTACCAGTGGGGTTGGTTCGGCAGTCTTGGGCCAGGTGCCTGAATTTCTTGCATTTGGTGCAGGGACAGGAGCCATTATGATGGCGACTACATTTGGAGCAGTAAGGCTTGCTCCCCTTGTAAGCCTTTGAGTCATTGGCATTGACAGTTGCAGGCTTTTGTCAGAGGTAGGGTTGGATGAGTGGGGACTTACTTCCCATTTACGTTTGTTATTTGCAGGTGGGGTTGAAGTCGAGCCACGGCGGACAGAATTGGCCGTTAACTCATGAGTCATACGAATGGCGCTCTGAATAGTTCCCGGTTTGGATGAAGTTACTAAGTCTTGAAGTCGTTCGGGAAGTCCATCAACGTACTTTTCGATCCTTTTGTACTCGGGATCAACCATGGATGGGCACAAAAGTGCCAACTGGTGAAAGCGGTTGGTGTAACCGGTGATGTCATCACCCTGCATCTTGTGATTCCAAAATTCCACTTCCAATTGTTTCAGCTCATCTCTTGGGCAGTACTCGCCCCTCAGCATATTCTTCAGTTCATCCCACTGTAGTTTGTAAGCATCAGCAACGCTCACAGTCAGCGCATAGGTGTTCCACCAGGTAAGAGCGGTGTCAGAAAAGGTACTGGCGGCGAACTTAACTTTATCCTCTTCCTTGCAGTTGCAGATGAGGAACACTGATTCGATTTTCTCGGTCCAACGTATCAGACCGATTGCTCCTTCAGTACCTGCAAAGCTCAAGGGTTTGCAGTTTTGGAAGTCCTTGTAGGTGCAGGTTTTGGGTGGAGGTGTATTGTTAGCCGTATCTTCGCTACCAGGATTGGTTGCTCGGACAGCTAGAGCTTGGGCCACACTACGGGCAATAATACCCGCGACTTCGGCTTCAGTAAGTGTGATTTGTCGTCGAGGAGGCATGTTCCTTGAAACAACAAATAAAGAACATGTGAAGGTTTGAACAAGAAATTTGATTGTGATGATTTTAGTAAGTTTAGAGAAATTACGCCAAAGTGTGAAGGTTGTTTAAAGTTGTGTACTATAAATAAGTTTATACGGTTTTGAAGTTTTGAAAATTTTATATAACATTTTTTTTTTTTTTTTTTTTTTTAAGAAATTTTGTAACATGTTTGATAAAAATACATTTGTTATAAAATTTTGCTAGTAAAAGTCGGTTGTATAATTTGAAGTCTGACGAAAACTTGAGTTGAAGATGGTTCGGTTAAAATTATAGTCAGTGACAAGGTTTTGAAAGTTTTGTATAACAACAACTGTTTAAAACAGAAGTTATGAAAGTTCCAGGGTAAAAGCAGGTTGAAATTTGTTGAAGATGTTTTTCTTAGAATACACCTAACAGTACAGTAGTGTACGTTGTAGAATGTTATAAACGTAGAATTAGGTAGGAATAGTAAACGAAAACAAAATCCTGATCTTCATATCGAAGGATGTTGGAGTAGCTGTGTTCGTCGGTTATAATGGCGTAGGTGGTAAACAAAGTCTCGTCAGGCGGGGCCTATTCCTATACCTTCAGTATATAATAGTCTAGGGAGTAATATGTAGTCGAGTCCTTCGGGAGTATGTCGGTATTCGGGGATTTATAAAATTCAAATAAGGACAGAATGACGAGAATCGGGTTGTCGTTTGTTCGATGAAATTTTAAAGAATATTAATTTCGTAGTAGTTGAGAGAGAGTATCGTATCGGGGAAAGAGGCCTATGTATATATATATATATATATATATATATATATATATATATATATATATATATATATATCACATAACCGCCTAGTTCGTGTCTAGCACAATCAAGTAAAAGTCCCGGTTCTCTCGTGGTCAGAGTCAGCTAATACATTCCGGTTCAACATAACCCCTTTCAAAACTCACATCATCTTCATTTAATTGTACATAGTTGATCAGGCTATGTTAAATTAAACTTGTATGCTGTAATTCCTGAACCAGTTATACCTAATGAGGAATACTGCCTAACGGTCATAGTCTAGGCCCACTAAATGCAACCTAGTTCACTATAACCTGGCTCTGATACCAATCTGTAACACCCCCAAATTTAACAGTTTGCGGAAGCGATGTTTTGGGTGTTACTAATCAATAATCACAAGCACAAAGGATACAGTGAACGACTCTAAATGAGACGTTCGAAAAGTTATTACATTAATGCATAAGTAGTTTCAAAATACAAGCTCGAGTTCAAGTAAAATCCTAGAGATTCTAATACATAACAGTAAGTACAAAAGTAATGTATGTAAATCTCCAAGCTTGTAAATGCATGCGACTCGAGCTAAGAAAGCTTATCCTGCTGGGCATCCCTACTGATGCTGTGTACCTGAGAAGCATTACTAAAACGGTCAACCAAAAAGGTTGGTGAATCTCACAGGTTTGTAAGTAAGTAAATAGTTTGAACACACATGTAGTATTTGTAAATCATAGCCAGCCAGTAAGTAACGATCACAGGTTATGCTCATCGTTTACTTAAGTTTTAATAAGTGGGTGGTTGCAGGTTATGCTAACCGTTTGATACAATCGCCATGAGCCACCATAGTTGAAGCTTAACGTACAGTAAATATAGGTACCCCCTCATGAATGTAATCCAAAACATTCATACGGAACGAGTAAGAAACGCCCGTTTCTACAGGAACGGTTCGTGGTAGTGCGTGCTACCCCGGGCGGGGATTGTCAGTCCCATATGGATCCATATACTAAAACTCACGCTTATCACATAACTAACAACTATGATTAAGGAGGATTTCATTGGATTAGTCGTAAACTCATGCAATTGGCGTATCCGTAATCTCGTACAGTATGTAAATCATGGCAGCAAGTAAGTTTTGTGTGTTCATGTAAAACAGTAATGCATCTCACCCCTGAGTAAAAACAGTAAAGTAGGGGCTGTGAGACTCACCTGAGTCTGGCAGACAATGCAGTAAGTAAGCAAGTAGTATTCCCGAACTAGCAACCCTTAGCGTCCTAATACGCATAAGGTTTAGTAAGTAAATGGAATACTTGTAAAGTATCCATGCTAGTTGTTCCCAAACTAGTTAATGTCCATTAGTTTGTTTGTACGTTTGTAATCGTTTGTAGTTTGTAGAAAAGTTATATGGTCCGTTTGTTATCGGTGTATAATAATAACTCCATCCATTATTATTATGTATTCATAGTAGTTGTACTTTTGTAAAGCGTACGTGTATAACTGTTTGTTTGTATCACAACGTGTATCGTTTGCGTAAGTTCCAATGGGCTTAAACCCCAAAGGGTACGAGTGAAACCTCGTAAGTATTCGAGTGTATGTTCGTATCAGTTAACGTGTAATCCAGCACGTAACTAGTGAGTGAACTTGTAAGTTCGTATCGGATGTAATCCCGTGTAATGTACAAGTGTAAGTTCGTTGGAGTGTAATCTCCTAAGTATTCCCAAGTGTAATCTCGTACGCGTGTGTGAGTGAAATCTCACGTTAGTTTAGTATAGTCTGGTACGTATTCAAGTGTTGTTGTATATTCTCAAAAGTATAGTATTTTCATGTATAAGTAGCATCGTATTTGATTTAGTAGTTGAAAAGTGATTCCAACACTTAGAATATATTTTGTTTTCTGATCTGGGCTATCTGCGACACAAGGCTTGTGTCGCAGACCGTATGCGACATAAGGTCTGTGTCGTATGGATTGATTTCGGTTTGGTGTTTATGCGACACAATAGTTGGGTCGCATACAAGGGTACGACACAACGATACGACATAGTCGTTGTGTCGCAATCAAGCGATAGGTAAACTTTATGTCGTAGATGATACGACATATAGTGCGACATAAGCGTTGTGTCGCATACATTGCGACATAACGTGCGACATAACATGTGACACAGTGTTGTGTCGCATGAAGTTTTGGTCCGATGCGACACAAGAGGTCTGTTCGGAAATTTAGTTTCCGAAAACGTATTTTCCGGTTTCCGTTGGGTCTAGAATTTTTATACTAGTTTTAATATGTTATAATGAGTTCATAGTAACTATTGGTGGTCGTTTTTAAGGTTTGTGGTGTCGTTTTCTTTAAAATGACCAAAACCGACATTTCCGTTAATGTGTTCAAAAACGAGTTTTAATTACATATTTGGACATTACTAAGCTCGAGGAACAATAATCTAGCAAAATAAAAGTAATCGGAAAAGTTTCGGTTCGCCGGAAAACTTACAAAGTTGTCGAATCGAGAAACCGAAAAGATGAAGTTGTAGCCCTCGTTCTCGTGATCACTTTTCTCCAAACGAACTAGGGGGTTGAAGGTCGTTTGATGGTGGTTTTGGGGTGGTGTAGCCGGCGGTGGAGGGTGGAGAGAGGGAGAGAGAGTGAGCTAGAGAGAGAGAGTGAATGTGGAGTGTGGGTTTTGGTTTGCTTATTTTGCAAACAAAAGAAGGAAATGGGGAGGGGGTAAGGGGCCGGTTGGGTGGGGCCACCATAGTGTGGTCTCACCAAATTTCGTTCCCTCGCGTTTGCGCCTCGTGCGGTGTTCGTTTCCCCGGTCGTTTAAACGTTAAAATCATTTTATACGCGATTAATTATACGTTTAAAAATACGAAATAATACTCGATAATTAAGTTGAAGTATTTATCAAAATACTAGCTTTTTAAGTAATAAAACATAACTTTGTTTTGTTTTGTCGGTTGGTCGAGTTTTTGGAGAGTTCGGTGACATTTTAATTAAAACGTACGTTTTCCGTTATATTATAAACATAATATAAAGTAATAGTCAAAGTAATTAAATAATTTCACATTATTTAATAATTGTTTTACTAATGTCCGCCAGTTTGTACAATTGTTGTTTTATACGATTTGTACGAATCGTATACGCGTATATATATATATATTCCATCCATATATATATATATATATATATATATATATATATATATATAGTAAATAAATAGTGTATATAATTCTATTTCATATTATATACAAGTAATAAACACGTAATTAGGAAAATTTTAAATTGGTCCAAATTTTGGGGTTGTTACAGATAGATCAACCGACTGGTCTGATGAGGACGAGGTAATTCCTTACATGTTAAATACATTCTGTATATAAATATATATCTTAATACTTACTATAAATGTTATATACTTATTCTTTTACAGGCCTCTGCTCCATGTCAGATTATGATGCCATATGGTACTCATGATACTAAATGGGCGAGGGGGATGACACATCCGGCTCACAAGGAAGGATTAGTGCTGGGTCATGTGTTTGTTCAAGTTGACACCGTAGAACACGGTTTTGAACTCCTTGGCATTCCAATTCCTAAGGAGGGAATCACTCTTCTAGGTCAAGCAAAAAGTTAATTTATTCAATGGCCTCGCACCGCTATCTAGGTATATATTAATTTGTATTTAATATAAAAGTGTGTTAATCCGTATATTTTAATACTTTATTGAGATAACTGTTGTCTGCGATTTGTCGCCACACGACTCTTTTAGTTGTTGTTTTTGAAAATGTATTTAATATGGTGTCGCTTCTTTTAAAAGTTACCGTTAATTAATGTAGCTTGGCCGCGAGGAGTCGCCACATGACTTTAGGAGTGCCTCCCCCCCAACAGTCTATGACACGGCACGTCACTCGCCGGTAATGTCTTACTTAAGCAAAATAATGATGTACGTATGTCTTATGTTTATACATATTCAATAATTTTTGTAATAATAATGTAGCCTCTAAGTGAAGCGTCACCCTACATCTCCACATGTAACAGGACTTCACAACCTTTCCCCTGCAGCAGCCGACCATTTTTCTGCAGAAGATGTATATGTGCATTTTTTTCTATATGGTTAACGTATATGATGTATATTATATTATTGCCATATAATCTGATACTTTGTTAATGTAGCACCCATCGCCACCACCATCTCCACCATTGCGACCTGAAGCCCAATCAAAGCGTGAAATTGAACAAGCCAGACGAATTTTCAATATGAAACTGAAGTTGGACAAGAGGCCGACCGAAATCAGGGTACTGGGTGAGCGATTTCGGTAATCGATGACTGGGAGTCCTTTGATTCCGCTTGATTCGCCACACAATATGTATGCGGATTCACAGCGGGAATGGATTGAATATAAGGGGCTGCTAATCTGGATGACAAATGAATGGCTGGATATCAGCATAATTTCTTATTTTGCGATGTATGTATGTTTACATGTATATATTCTATTAAGAAAATTTGTGATTTATTACAAATACTTTAATAGTTTATTCATCATATTTTGATTTTAGGTACTTGTTTGAGTTGCGCTTGAAGTCGGGGCTTCCAACCAAATGTGCGTTCTTATCACCGAGTGCCATTCAATTTAGTGTTTGCGAAGACTTTTTTGCCCACAAGGATGTCATAAAACACATCTCAGAGCAGTTTGATCTTCAAAATGACAAACAATATTTTATTGCTCCCTATTACCATCAGTACGTATTATATTATATCTATATCTATATATTTGCTTGCTATATTGTTTTAATCAATATTTATACTAAAATGTTTAAACTTGTTGGTAGTCAACATTGGGTCCTATTCATTATTGATAAAGTTGAACACATTAGGTACATTGTGGATTCGATGAGGAAGGGGAAGGTACCCGGATCTTATGCTCTCACAAAAAGAGTAGAAGAGTAAGAGTCCTAAACTTTTCATTATGTAAAAATCCTCGACTATACCCATGTATTTTTATAACTTGTACTAACTTAATAATATTGAATATTTAATTAGGACTGATTCATCGCGGAAATGGAATTGGGAAATGGTTGATGTAAGTTGTTTCGAAATTCTTGTTTTTATATATATGGACATTATATTGAATAATGTTGTTTAACTAACTTTTTAACTTTAATTAGTGTCCCCAACAACAATCTAGCTGGGAATGTGGCTACTACATGATGAAACACATGTTCCAAATGACTATAAATATGGAAAGACATTTCCTAGCTAATGTAAGTCCTTAATTAGTTGCTAGTGTTCTTTGTATAATGGACACATCAAATCATATCCTTTTTAGGTTAGTTAATAGCTTGTCATTGTATATTTTTCTATGTAGATTTGGAGAACAAGCAGGCATTATACATCCAAAGAGTTGGACCAGTCTATCATTGGTTGGGGAGTCGCATTTACAAAACGCTACATTGATGTTCGATAAGCTAGCTAGCTAGGTGACATTTGAACATGTATATGAGCTGTACAACATTTATATCTATATCTATATACATGTATGTATAATATATATGTTTTGGTAATTTAATAATTGATCATTTGGTTTTGAACACGATATAGCAGCTGCATCAAAACTGATTTATAGGGAAATTAATTACATTAAAATAATGCTTCAAACCACTCCGAATTTGGTAAAAAGAACCGATTGAAACTTTTAAACAATATCACAATATATTACTATGTTACATATATATATTAAATAAAAATAACGCTCCTAAACCGCTCCTACATCGAAAAATAAACCGATCCAAGAGATTTTGCCAGAATATATTAGAATAAAATAATGCTAAACGAACCGCTCCTATATCAGAAAATAAACTGATCCAATTGAATTTCACGAGAATATATTAGAATAAAATAACGCTCACGAACCGCTCCTATATCAGAAAATTAAACCGATCCAATTGAATTTCACGAGAATATAATAGAATTAAATAATGCACAGGAACCGCTCCTAATAATTGATAAAACCGTTCTAATTTTTCATATTCGCGCCATTATTGATTCATGTTAAACCGCTTCAATGTGTGACAAAACCGCTTCAAATATGATTATTTGAAATGGTCGTTTGCCCGCTTCAAAAGCTGTTCAGGCTTTAGTGGCACCGGCATCAGGGGCGGTCAGATCACCGCTTCAGATGGCCTTTTTCACCGCCATAAATATCTGTTTTTGTACTAGTGACATCGAGATTTTAGATGAAATTTTAAGAAGAAATGGGGATTGGCCTTAATTTGAGCACAACTTATCATCCTCAAACTGATGGTCAAAGTGAGCGGAGGATTCAAACATTGGAAGACATGTTGAGGGCGTGTGTTATTGATTTTGGTGGAAGTTGGGATACTCACTTTCCATTAGCCGAATTCTCTTACAATAATAGCTATCACGTGAGTATTGGTAAACCTCGTTATGAGATTCTATACGGAAGAAAGTGTAGAACTCCTATTTGTTGGGGCAAGATTGGCCAAAGGGAATTGGCTAGTACCGATATTGTGTTGAAAACCACCGAGAAGATCAATCAAAATCGTGAACGGTTGAAAGTGGCTCAAGATAGAAAAAAGTCCTATGCGGATATGTGGAGGCGTCCAATCGAGTTTCAAGAGGGAGATAAAGTTATGTTAAAGGTTTCACAATGGAAAGGAATAATTCGATTTCGAAAACGAGGAAAGCTAAGTCCAAGATTTATTGGACCGTTTAAAATTTTAGCAAGAGTGGGAAAAGTGGCTTACCGCCTAGAGTTGCCCGAAGAGCTAGCGGGAATTCACAACACATTTCATGTTTCCCATTTAAGAAAGTGCTTAGTAGTTGAGGCTTCTTATGTGCCATTGGAGGAAATTGAAGTAAATGACAAGTTAAGTTATATTGAAGAGCCGATAGCAATTCTTGATGAATAGGTTATGAAGTTGAGGAATAAAGAGATAATATTATTGAAGGTGCAATGGACGCACCACAAAGGGTCCGAGTTTACTTGGGAACTCGAGGAGGAGATGATGATACTAACTGGCGTTGCACCAAGCGTGAATTGTGAGGACACAATCCTAATAAGTGAGGGAGAGTTGTAACACCTCAAATTTTGTAAGTATTATTTTTATTATTAGTTGTATAATTCATTAAAAATTTATATAAAGATATTTAATACAATATTATTAAGATTGGGGCTAAAATGTAAAAGAGAAACAAGTTTTGTGACTAGAGTGTGAGAGTTTTAGTCTTGAGGAACTTAATTACTTAGTGGGGAAACTTGAGGGCTAGAAATGAAACAAATATACATACATACACCTATACAAATCTGGAAGAAACAAAATCAAGTGTGTGTGTGTGTGTGTTCTTGTGCCGGTTTTGGAGAGACAAAGGGAGGGAGAAGAAAGTTCACATATTGAAGCAGAATTCTTGTGTTTCCTTGCTTCTAAACTCGTTTTTAACATCATCAAGGTAAAAATCATCCTCTATCATTCTTAATTTGAATGTTTAGTTGATTTGTTATGAAGCCTGATTTTTAAAAAGGTTGGGTATTTAGTATAAGAGTGATGGATGATTGTATTTGAGCATAAATGAGTGAATTCTAACCTAAAAAAGTGGAGTTTTAACATCTATATGAGTAAATGATGATTTTTGGCTTAAGAAAGAGAATCTTGGTGATGAAGGTGATGATGATAAATTAGTGTTATTGTGTTTGTTGTTGCTATATTGTGACCAAACTAAGTATATGCATGTTAGAATCTATGAGAAAAGAGAATTATAGCTAGTTATGATAATATTGAGTGAATCATGAGATTACGTTCTTGAATTAGTATAAGAGTTGTAATTACATCACTATTGAGTTAGTATATTAATGAGAGGGTTGAATTGATGATGGTTATCATTTTGAGTAGTGAATGACCTTGTTTATGTGTTTATGTGGCTAGGTGGATTAAAGAGCTAAATTGAGACATTTGTTTGAGCTTACATAACCAACCAAATTTGCAAAGGTAAGTAATAGGGGATGGGATTCACTAGTTAAACTCACTTATGATTCTTGAGTGATGATTAAGTGGGAGTTAACTATTGAGGGGTAAATGAGTTGTTAATATGGCATTTGAGTATGTCATGTAGGAATAAAATTCAAAGAATACAAAACTGATTTTATTGAACAAAATAAAATAAACAGAAAAATTATGAATACATAAAACTGAGATATATTACTATTGACAGTAACACAATTCAGTTGCATAAAACGACATAAACGGGTACCAATTACTAGAATTAAACAGTAAAGTAAGGTTGGCCGGAGCTTGCGTTAAACGCAATTCCCTTAAAACAGATACGAGCCTGTTTCCCAGGGTACGGCGGCCTAAAGCTGCGTACAGCCGGAGTCGAAAACTTGCCTGAAAATTGCAGTCACTAGTGTGTGTATTTTTCCTGTGAATTTTTGGTTTCTGTAGTAATCAGAATGGTAGAGGTGGTGGTACATTTATACAACTAAGTATAACTGATGTATTAAACCAACTCATTATTGGATCAATAAAGAAACCAATTAACTGTGTTTAATGGACATCAGGTACAAGTCTGTTGATCTACACACCATGGCAACTGAACCATTTGGGTTAATGGGTCATCTTTGATGGGTCGTGGGTCGGGTCAAAAGATCACAGGTTACATCAATACCTGTTGCCCAAACCCATCAAGTTAAGTTCCATACACCTCTTTTTAAGTCTTGATATCTCATTCAACACAACTTAACTTTGGACATATAATATATCGTTACGAAGCCCTTGGCAAGGACTACATTACCATATAAAATATCATGCGTAAATAATATATACACATATACTTATTTAGGTCCAAAGTTTGGAAAAATTGCATTAAAAATACACTTTTTCCAACAATCCCCCACATGAATAGATATCGATCAATAACACACAAAAATACTACATTCTCAACAGTTGAGTCTTGCATAGGATAGGTAGGTGTTACCCTTTGAACCTTCCCTTATGAAACATACTTAGTCTCCTGGCTCTCAGTAGACGCGATATCTTTGAACTGATCTGCCGCTTGTGTAGACGACAATACATTTCACACATGACTCTCCCTGACAGTTTCAACTCCTCATAGTCGTGTCCATTATGGTCCTGAACACTAGCCTGGTTCTGTGAGAGCTCTAGGAATTGTGCCCAATAATTCCTTTCGAAGCGACCCCACTTCTCTCTCACATAGGTGATTATTCCGTAATCATTAAAAGCTTAACGCTTAACCTCACATTGTTGTCACTGAAATTATAGGAATGGACTAGGAAGTTTATGAAAACTCCCCCACAGTGACCTACCCTAGTCTATACAATTAGGTTGTCCTATTGAACCTAGATCTTGGGATCTCCAGTCAGCTAGATTAGGTTTCCTTCGTATAAACTTATTCATTCAAGGGCTTTAGTCCCATTCCTCTTGACGACCTATACACTACCTCTCTGCTTAAGCCTTTTGTAAGCGGATCCGCAATATTATCAGTTGACTTCACGTAGTCAATTGTGATAATTCCAGTTGAGAGTAGTTTTCGTATCGTATTATGCCTACGTCGTATATGCCGAGACTTACCGTTATACATTATGCTATGAGCTCTGCCAATGGCCGATTGGCTATCACAATGTATACATATGGCCGACACCGGCTTAGGCCATTCTGGTATGTCCTCGGTGAACTGACGTAGCCATTCTGCCTCTTCTCCACATTTATCTAAAGCGATAAACTCAGATTCCATTGTGGACCTAGCTATAACTGTTTGTTTACAAGACTTCCAAGATATAGCTGCACCACCAAGTGTGAATACATATCCACTAGTTGCTCTAGAATCCTTTATATCAGATATCCAATTTGCATCACTGTATCCTTCGATAACAGCTGGATATCTATTGTAATGCAGTCCATATTCACGAGTGAATCTCAAATACCTGAGCAGTCGAGTTATGCTTTTCCAATGCTCAGAGCTTGGATTACTCGTATATCTACTTAACCTACTCACAGCATAAGCTATGTCAGGTCTAGTGCAACTCATCAAATACATTAGACTGCCAATTATTCTTGAGTATTCAAGCTGGGCCACAGGCGCTCCTCTATTCTTAGCTAGATGTTGACTCGTATCAATAGGAGTCCTAGCTATGTTAGAGTCATTCGCATTGAATTTCTCAAGAATTTTGTCCACATAGTGTTTTTGACTCAACACAAGTCCATCATGGGTTCTTATGATCTTGACTCCAAGAATCACATCAGCTAAGCCCATATCCTTCATGTCAAACCTAGATTTCAACATGTCTTTGGTAGATCTTATCATCTCATTATTGCTTCCAATAATAAGCATATCATCCACATATAGACATAAGATGACATATCCACGTGCCGTGTCTTTCACATAGACACACTTGTCACACTCATTTATTTTGAACCCGCATTCTAACATGACGTGATCAAACTTTTGATGCCATTGTTTTGGAGCTTGTTTCAATCCATACAATGACTTGACAAGCTTACAAACTTTCCTTTCTTGACCCGGGGACACAAATCCTTCGGGTTGCTCCATATAAATCTCTTCTTCTAGATTTCCATTAAGAAAAGCTGTTTTGACATCCATTTGATGAACTTCCAAATTTCTAATGGCGGCGATGGCAAGCACCATTCTTATAGAAGTTATTCGGGTTACCGGCGAATAGGTATCAAAATAATCGAGACCTTCTCGCTGCCTATAACCCTTAATTACCAATCTAGCCTTATATTTATCAATGGTGCCATCGGCTTTCATCTTTTTCTTGAAGATCCATCGATAGCCTAGTGGTTTGCATCCCGGAGGAAGATCCACTAGCTCCCACGTGTGATTTTGTAAAATCGAGTCTATTTCACTTTTGATGGCTTCTTTCCATTGAGGTCCTTCCGAAGAAGTAATTGCCTCTCGGTAAGTTTGTGGATCACTTTCTACCATGTAAGAGATAAAATCAGGACCAAAAGATTTCTCAATCCTAGCCCTTTTACTTCTTCTAGGCTCAACCTCTTCTTCCTCGGTTTGTTCTTGTCTTTCTAGACTATCTAGTCTATCATCATAATTAACCTCATTAGGCTGTTTAGATGAACTTAGACAAGGAAACACATTTTCAAAGAATGAGGCATTCCTTGATTCCATAATAGAATTCTTGTGTATCTCGGGAATTTTAGACTCATGCACAAGAAACCGATAGGCACTACTATGGTGAGCATATCCAATAAATATGCAATCCACCGTCTTTGGTCCTATCTTTACTGCTTTAGGTGGTGGGACAACCACCTTGGCTAGGCACCCCCACACTTTCAAGTATTTGTATGAAGGTTTTCGTCCCATCCATAACTCATAAGGAGTTTCATCCTTCTTTTTACGGGGTATCCTATTTAAAAGATAATTAGCCGATAAAATGGCTTCCCCCCACATGTGTTGGCTCACCCCAGAACTTATCAACATGGCATTCACCATCTCTTTTAAGGTGCGATTCTTTCTTTCAGCAATTCCATTTGACTGAGGCGAATAGGGTGCGGTGAACTCATGTCTAATTCCATGTTGTGAACAAAATTCAGCGAATGGAGATACATATTCACCTCCCCTATCACTTCGAACGACCTTAATTTTCTTGTTGAGTTGATTCTCAACTTCATTTTTGTACAAAATAAATTTGTCAATTGCTTCATCTTTACTTTTAAGTAAATACACATAGCAATACTTGGTGCAATCATCAATAAATGTGATGAAATACTTGTTTCCACCTTGTGTTGGAATTGATTTTAAATCGCACACATCAGTGTGAACTATGTCAAGGGGTTCGGTTTTTCTTTCAACCGAATGAAAGGATGATCTTGTCATTTTTGCTTCAACACATGTTGGACATTTATAATTTGAGTCAATATGGAATGTTGGTATGTAATTTAATTTAATGAGGCGACGAATAGAATTAAAATTAACATGTCCAAGTCGACCATGCCAAACATTAGAGGACTCAAGCATATAAGCAGAACTTGTAGATGCTTTATTCATTTCATTCTTAGTCACCATTACATTTAGCTTAAACATACCATCTAGGGCATAGCCCTTACCAACAAACATTCCATTCTTACTAAGAACAACTTTGTCTGACTCAAACACTAGTCTAAAACCAAACTTGTTGAGCAACCAACCCGACACAAGATTCTTACGAATCTCAGGAACAAACAAGACACTTTTGAGCTTAAGCTCCTTTCCCGATGTCATCTTCAATACAACATCTCCTTCTCCCTTGATCTCGGCAGTAGCGGAGTTACCCATGAACAATTTCTCCCCATTGTTCACTTCTTTAAATGTGTTAAAAAGGCTCCTATCGGATGACACATGACGGGTAGCTCCCGTATCAACCCACCACCCTTTAACATCCGATCCAACAAGATTAACTTCCGAAATCATGGAAGTAATATCGGAAACCATAGCCACAAGATCCATGTCATCATCAACCATATATGCTTGACGCGGGGCATCTTGTTTAGGTTGTTTGCATTTAGCCGCTTTGTGACCCGGTTGGCCACAATTATAGCACTTGAACTTCTTCTTGAAAGTTCCACTCTTAGCACCAAGGTTCTCACTTTTACCCTTGCCTTTCCCATTAGCTTTGCCTTTCTTATTTTTGGAAGATTGTCCCACTTCAACCACATTAGCCTTGGAAGAATCATTAGAGTAAGTATTCTTTAACGCTAACTTGTTGTCTTCTTCAATCCTAAGACGAACAATCAAATCTTCCACAGTCATCTCCTTCCTTTTATGCTTAAGGTAGTTTTTAAAGTCCACCCAACTAGGAGGTAACTTCTCAATCATGGATGCCACTTGAAACGTCTCACTCAAATGCATTCCCTCGGAATGAATATCATGCAAAACCACTTGAAGATCTTGCACTTGGCTCATAACGGTCTTTGTATCAATCATTTTAAACTCCAAGAATCGGGCAACCACATGTTTCTTTGACCCGGCATCCTCGGTTTTATACTTTCGGTCCAAAGATTCCCAAAGTTCCTTAGCCGTTGTTGCCTTACAATAAACATTATAGAGAGGATCAACTAGCCCATTCAACACATAGTTACGGCAAAGAAAATCAGAATGTTTCCATGCATCAATGGCACTAACAGCTTGATTGTCGGCTTCCCCTTCAGCAATTTGAGGTGCAACTTCGGTTAGGAACCGAGCCAAGTTCAAAGTAGTGAGATAAAAGAACATTTTCTGTTGCCATCTTTTAAAATGCAACCCAGAAAATTTCTCAGGCTTTTCGGCATGATTAGCCACGGTGTTAGCTAATGGCACGGCTGTTGGGATCACGGTTGTTGCACTCACGGGTGGGACACTTGAATCAACCATTTCTCTGAAAATTGCAACAAAACCCAAATTAGACAAGCAACAAATGCAATCTGTGAACTAAACTTAAACTGTTGTAATCAAACAGAAAGTTTCAGTCCACAAGTATAATCAAACCGAACTGAAACAGTAAGGTGCTTAACCACAAAACGAGTTTGAGTCAACACGCACACTGTTTTGGAAAAAGATAATATTTGGATACAAAACTCGTTTGAACCAAACTACTTTATCCTTCCGATTTATACTACATATAATCTGAAGACAGAACTGATATAAACTGATGTAACCCGAAAGTATATTGATACAATCTCACTTTCTGTAAATCGTATACAACATCTGTTTATATTGTGTCTGAATTAAACTGATTTAAACTAAACGATAATAACTAGTTCAGCCCCAAAGAAAATAATATATAGATTAGCAAATACTGAACAAAAGTCAAAAGGTAATGTAAAATGTTTAACCCAAATGCATTTTAAATAGATATAATAGCAGGTCATTTGTTGGGCACAATATCGATAGTATTCAATTATATTTGATATTATAATAAGGTGAACCAACTATGAGACCAACTATATTGACCAAAGGAGAAATCTGAGAAACACGTTGCCACTAGCAATCTGTCATGGAGAATGTTTCTCAAAGAAATGTTTAAACAAAATGAATTAATTCTCGTTTGTTACAGAGATAGTTCCTGTACTATTTCGATACAAAACTTGTTCGTATGAAATAGAAAAAGAAAGTCTGCACGTCTTCAAGACATAGATCAATCGAAACCAAAATCAGTTTTGTATCGTATCTGTTTTAAGACTGTAGGAATAAAATTCAAAGAATACAAAACTGATTTTATTGAACAAAATAAAATAAACAGAAAAATTATGAATACATAAAACTGAGATATATTACTATTGACAGTAACACAATTCAGTTGCATAAAACGACATAAACGGGTACCAATTACTAGAATTAAACAGTAAAGTAAGGTTGGCCGGAGCTTGCGTTAAACGCAATTCCCTTAAAACAGATACGAGCCTATTTCCCAGGGTACGGCGGCCTAAAGCTGCGTACAGCCGGAGTCGAAAACTTGCCTGAAAATTGCAGTCACTAGTGTGTGTATTTTTCCTGTGAATTTTTGGTTTCTGTAGTAATCAGAATGGTAGAGGTGGTGGTACATTTATACAACTAAGTATAACTGATGTATTAAACCAACTCATTATTGGATCAATAAAGAAACCAATTAACTGTGTTTAATGGACATCAGGTACAAGTCTGTTGATCTACACACCATGGCAACTGAACCATTTGGGTTAATGGGTCATCTTTGATGGGTCGTGGGTCGGGTCAAAAGATCACAGGTTACATCAATACCTGTTGCCCAAACCCATCAAGTTAAGTTCCATACACCTCTTTTTAAGTCTTGATATCTCATTCAACACAACTTAACTTTGGACATATAATATATCGTTACGAAGCCCTTGGCAAGGACTACATTACCATATAAAATATCATGCGTAAATAATATATACACATATACTTATTTAGGTCCAAAGTTTGGAAAAATTGCATTAAAAATACACTTTTTCCAACATGTCATTTGAGTAGGACTACAATGGGGGATTTAAGGATGGCAATGGGGCTTGAGAAATCCCATTATCCATGCCTTGACACCATTGCAGTGTTCCTTTGAGTAGGAACATGGTTGTGTAGATTAAGGATCCTTAATTGTGTAATAGGATGATCATTTGAGTACGATCATCATATTTTATTGTTGTTGTTGTTTATGTTTCCCATTACTTACTAAGCAATCATGCTTACCCCATTTGTTGTTATTGTTGTTGTTATGTGTAGGTACTAGCGGGTTGAGAAGTAACTTGGGTAAGGAGCCAAGAACCGACTAGGGGTGGGACTTGCTACAAAGATAGTAAGTCAAATCCCTTTTGTTCAATCATGCTCTTGGTACAATATGAAAGCCCCATTTTTGAGTGTGTTGTGAACATAAGAGTATGTTCATGATTTGAAATGTAAGTCTTGACTCAAACAATTGTTGTTGATAATTAGTTGTATTTTGGTGTAAGTGAGTCAAGAGTAAATATGTGAATTGTGATAGTTGTGGTAGTAGACAAGGTGAATGATAACCCAAACTCATGATGCTCAATGTAATTTGGTTTTTGTTCCAGTACGTTGTCTTGTAAAGTTTAGTGTCAATATGGGAAATTGGGTTGAGTAATTAAGTTATGAGCATGTTGTTTAGGTATTGGATTTCATTGCAAAAAATATTGGATTGTTTTGGAACAGGTAAAAGGGTTGTTAAAATATGGCGTTTTGTTTGCAAAAGAGTTAAGTTTTAAAGTAGTTAAAACTCTGGGCTGGAAATCCTAAGTCTGCTGTCATTTTTCAGAAAAAGGTATGAGTAATCGCTTGATAGGTACCCGATCGCGTACCATGTGCTAAGACGTTAACAGAAGTCTTCATGCCTTAAGTACGCGATCGCGTGAATTTTCCAGGTTCGCGTACTCTTAACATGTACGCGATCGCGTACGTATTACAAGTTCACGTACCTAAAGCTAAATCATTTACAGAATGTGTCAAGTGTATGCTACGCGATCGTGTGATTTCACCACGATCGCGTACTGGTCTGGTTTCATGCGTACTTCATTTTGTGTTCGAGTTGATTTGAGTAGCTTGTCAAACGAGTTTGAAAGAAGTTATTTAATTTAATAAAAAGGGGACACTATAAATTGTGTGAATAAAAAAAAGTTGGAGCGTTTTATCCTTTATAACTAAAAAAAGTGTGTTTAATTGGTGAGTATCAAAATAAGGATATGAGTTTCATCTATTTGAATTTATTACCAATAAAAATCTAGGTTAGAAATTAAAATCATATGTAAAGATAACTAATATCAAACGACGATAACTACATGGATTCTAAAACTTCCATTCACTCGTAATAACTCTAAAAATTCAACTTCAAATGAACAAAATGACCCTGAATGTTGACATGTTCGGTCAAATCGACCTCGATTTACTTTATTGAAATTTTGAATAATCATTTGTACTTGACTTTCAACTACTCCCTCCTTCCCAAAATAATTGTTCAGTTTTGACTTTTCGAAGTATTTCTTTTTCAACTTTGACCCGAAATATTTTTGTTTGTTTTAGCTAATACTCGATGAAAATTATACTAACGAAAATATATTAAAAACTCAATACATTCATATATTTTGCATCAAGTATTATATAACACAAACAAAAATATTTAAGATCAAAGTTGAAAAATAAAGATTTCGAAAAGTCAAAACATGACAATTATTTTGGAACGGAGGTGGTATTTAGCAATTTGATCAATAATATAAACATTTTTCAACATTTATTGACTAATTTTCTTATTGGTTCAAATGAATACATAGGTGTAACAGTGATGAGTCTAACCAATCAATCTACTTGAAGAAAGTTCATTGATCTTCATATTGAATTTCAAAGGTTTATTACATGTAAGTTGTTTGTTAAAATTAATTACTAGTATATCATTAATCCAAACTAATGGAGGTGTGCGCTAAGTAGTGTTGTTAAAAAATCGAGTCGAGTATTTTTGGAAATATAAGGCGGGTTCTAAACAATTAGTCAGTTTGAGCTCATATCAAATTCGACTTCACTACGAAGATGGTAATAAAGTTCGAGCTCAGAAATTTAATTATTGATCTAGCTCGATCTTGACACTCATTTAGGGTTTTGTGATAATTTTGTTTCTAAACTAGATTTTGCGCTCAATATGTTTGTTATGTTTGTTTGGAAGCTCGAGCTTGATTATATAGACCGGTTTTGTAAGTATAAAGAAGGTCTATAAACGGTGTATGGAGACCGGATTTTGAAAAGAAAATCGGTCTCTCATCTATAAAAATAAACACCGGTTTAATAAATAGCATACAAACCTCCCCCTTTAGAAACCGGTTTTGGAACCGGTCTCTAAAGCCTTAAAACACCGGTTTCTATTGTCCTTTTTTGTTACGAGCTTTCAAATAAGTTGCACCCAAATATCAAAGTAGTTTTTTTTATCCCCAAGCTAGACTGGAGCATGAAAATCAAATGCTCGAATTCGAATAAGTGATCGAGCTCAAACTCAAGTTAATTGCTCACGTTAACACCTCTACTTATACATATCTATTTATTTAAAGAAATACAAATATTTAATTATTATTATTATAAATTGGTAGAAGTTGTGTTAAAAAATAAATTAAAGAGTAATATTTTAGCAAAATCAATTTTTATATATACAAAAGAATACCAAAATCACTACTTTAAATATCCAAAATGTTATACTCCCTCCGTCCCATATCTATTGTCCAGTATTCCTTTTAGGGATGTCCCAATTTAATTGTCTACTTCTATAAATAGAAAAGAATAATGAGATAAAGTTCATTTATGCCCCTAATTTATATAAGTAAGACAAAAAGGTAGGTAAAAAGTAAAGGGTAAAATTGTCTTGTTGCCAAAAAGTAAGAGAGATGGTGATGTTTTTTTCTTAAACTACGTGTTTTTTGTCTGGGGACAATAAAATTGAGACGGAGGGAGTAGTAAAAAAGGCTAAAATGCAATGTAGTTTTGATGTTTTGTGAGTTGATATTTTAATGGTGCATGATAGATCATATATAGATGTTGGGATTGGTCAACCTGAAATCAGATGAAACAAGATATGTATACCATTCATTTAATGTTTGATGCTAATGCCATGTGTGAGAATATGAAGCCCACAAGCTAATGAGCCTTTTGTTTTTGATTTAATTAGAAAAAAACTGTTCACAAAAGGGTCAGAAAATGTGGCATGAAATTAGATGAATATGATCTATCTTTTTCTCTTTTTTTTATTTTCTCTATGTCAATAGCAACAACGTAGAATCATCAAATCAAATACATATATGTTTGTGAATTCTTAATGATGACTCAAGTAGATGATCGTCGGAGAACCTCAGACAACCCAAATGCTCAAACCGTTGAAAACCCGTTTCGTTTCAATAGTTCCAAAGCTGAAACACCACCAACGTTCCAACAACTTTTGCAACGTACGCTTCTTTGTCTTCTTTTTAGATTTTGTTAGATTTACATGTAGCTACAAGCTATTTATGCTTCTTTGAATATCTTACAGATCCGAATCAATAACATCGCCCAAAAAATGTTGCACGATGCATCTCTCAAATGAAATTTTCGGATGACATGACATGTATTTTATCTAAATGTTTGACAGAACTCAATGGAAAAACAACTTAGAGGAACTTGTCACAAAATTGAAAACCATCTGTTATACATGTAGACAATCTAACACATATTTGCCAAGAAGAAATGAATAGTTTACCGAAGACTAACTTATTTTGCTTACTTTTTAAAATATAGGTGATGGCTCAAAGTGGTCGCGAATTTCATTACAGAACCACAGAAAGAACCATGATCAAGAAGAGAAGCAGAAGCACCATAAAATGAAGTCAGTGATGGCAAAAGTTAAAGAGAAGGTCAAACAATTGAAACTTTCTCTAAGCAGGAAGAAAGGTCATGACGAAAATGATTCCACCACTCGTTTATCCGTTGTTGGTCCAAATGACAAAGGAGAAGAAGATGCAGAATATCACAGTGCAAGAAGTATTGCATTCTCTTACATCTATAATCTTACGATTAAAACACAAAGACTGACACAAAGTATGCACATGGATCCTTGTGGGTCATTAAGCATATTTTGGGTCCTCTTCCCAAATATATTGATTAGTTCAGTTTCATATAAAGTATCATATGTAAATGTTCGTGTGTATATTTCAGTGTATGATTCCAAGCATACATCTGCATCGATTCCCAAAAATCATTCAGAGAAAAGCAAAGATGAACTTGCAAGCTGTAGTAACACGATAGCAGAGACACAGTCAGAGAATCAGGGACCATTAGAAATATCTGCTAAGAATGATACTAAAAACCAGGTAACAACAAGAGCTGATGTTCATAAAATACAAGAATCTTCGGATAGCAATTCAAGATTCTTGAGCCGCACTGTTTCCACACAAGAGAGTCTTGCTAGCAAATCTGAAAGGAGCATACACAAGGAAGAGAACAAGAATGTAGAGTCACAGACCAGGGATAGAGGTGTCTCGGTGAAAGAATATTTGATGCATAAGTTTGAGCCAGGAGAAGATGAGAGAGCACTATCAAAAGTAATTACACAGACAATAAGTCCTAGACGAGATAAAGTGAGAGAGGCTATGAGCTCATTTCTTAAAAACGAAGAACCTTCAAATCATGCGAATTCATCTAATGCTGATAATAATGTGAACCTCAGCTTCAAGTCAAAATCATTACCTCCTTCTACAAACTTAAGCGACAACACTGCAGGGTTAGAAATTGCTTCCATTAAACAAAGTCATAGTTTAGTGTCAAATGACACCAAGGTTTCTTCGAATCTAAACCAGACTTTTAAGTCAACTATTGCTTCATATCAAGTCCATTTCTTGGGCTCAAGTTCAAACAATAACATGAACTTGAATTCCTCAACCAGTTCATTTAGCCCAAACACCAACCCAGGGTTTAATGATTCTTTGTCCCGTCTTCACTCCCCAATTAAAACAAGGTCAACACCTTTTGGTCATGCCTTAAGTACTGCTAATGAGTCTCAGGCTTCAGTCACTAAAGCTGAACCGATCCAGGTTCCTAGCCACACTATCACTAGCGTTAGACGGGTACCAATCTCTAGTTCCGTGAGGACTCGGGTTCCTAAGCAGACTCGTGTATCTGGCCAGACTGATGCTCGTGAAACTCGGCTCCCTGTCTCTATTGGTGATTAGGGTCAGTCTCCTTTTTAAAAACAATAATACGACTCTGGTTTTAGTTTTCGTGAACAACATGGAGGCCGGTAACATCTGGTTGTTTCACAAGGTGTCTATCATCATACTGTAAAAAATAAAAATCAAAGCTGAATATTAGCTTGTTTGTATCATTTAAAAAGCTTTTGAATGCAGTTGTGGAACATATATGTGTTGTGGAAATAATTGCGAGTTACTCCACCGAATGGGTAAAGCCCGTGAAAGATTGAACTAATAAATTATAAGTGAAAAGAATTATTCCGATAATTTACTAGCGCAATAGATCACAATAACGATACCCCAAATAAAGCTATTGAAAATAAACAACACAAATGAACACCAGAGATTTAACGAGGTTCGGCCCAATTTTGCCTACGTCCTCCCAATACACCACCAACTTTATTATTTCTTGTACAATGGAAATAATACAAATTAGAGAGAAGAGAGAATTACAAACAACTACAAGTGAGCTGAATGTTTTTGGTGTGTTTGAAACTCAAAATGAGGGCTGCCTTTTATAGGCAAAAAATTGCTCCTGCTAGTTATCTTCATACTAACGTGGCCTTCATTTCAACCACATGAGTATCCACTTGCAAATTGACTCCTACTAGCCTACTTACCCCCTAGCTAGTTGCCCCTACTTGCCCTTTTATTTGACTTGACTTTTGGACATGTGATGAGCCGAAATTCAACAAATCTCCACTTTGGCGAATAACAAGTCTCAAACCTCTACCTTGGCGAAAGCTCAAAGGTCTTCAATCTCTCTCTCTCTCTCAACCATCGTTGGTGGTGTCTTCAAACCAATTTTTAAGTTTTGACAATCTTGATCAAGTCCAAACAAGAATTGAACTTGATCGCAGCCAATACTTTTGTCAACATATCAGCAGGATTCTTTGTGGTGTGGATTTTCTGGATTCTAACTCCACCTTCTTCGAGTATCTCTCGTATGAAGTGATACCTTACATCAATGTGCTTTGTCCTTGCATGATAAACCTGGTTCTTTGCTAAGTGAATTGCATTTTGACTGTCACAATGCAATTTCACAAACTTCTGATCAATTCCAAGTTCACCAAGCAACCCTTGAAGCCATATTGCTTCCTTCACAGCCTCTGTAACCGCCATATACTCTGCTTCTGTTGTCGACAGAGCAACAGTAGACTGTAAGGTAGACTTCCAACTGACAGGTGCTTTTGCAAGAGTAAAGACGTAGCCTGTAGTTGACCTTCGCTTGTCTAAATCTCCGCCATAATCCGAATCACAATATCCAACCACCCACTGCTTATCATCTTGTTCGAAAACCAATCCAACATCTGTTGTATTATGGATGTATCTCAAAATCCATTTAACTGCTTGCCAATGCTCCTTTCCAGGATTATGCATATACCTGCTCACTACTCCAACTGCTTGACAAATATCTGGTCTAGTACACACCATAGCATACATCAAGCTACCAACTGCATTTGCATAGGGTACATTTTTCATGTACTCTCTTTCAGCATCATTATTTGGCGACATAGCAGCACCGAGTTTAAAATGAGGAGCGAGCGGAGTGCTAACAGGTTTTGTTTGTTCATTGATCCCAAAACGCTTTAGCATCCTTCGCAGATAGTTTTTCTGAGTCAAACAAAGCTTCCTCGATTCCCTGTCTCTGACTATTTCCATACCAAGAATCTTCTTTGCTTCACCGAGATCCTTCATTTCAAATTCCCTTTTCAGTCGAATCTTCAAGTTTTCAATCTCCACTGAACTCTGGGAAGCTATCAACATATCATCTACATATAGGAGAAGATATATGAAAGAACCGTCTTGTAGCTTTTTCAAATAGACACAATGGTCGTACTTGCTTCTTGTGTACTCTGACTCCAACATAAACTTATCAAATCTCTTGTACCACTGCCTCGGGGACTGTTTTAACCCATACAAAGACTTATTAAGTTTACACACTTCATTTTTTTTTCCAGCAACTTTGAATCCTTCTGGCTGAACCATAAAGATTTCCTCCTCCAAGTCTCCATGTAGAAATGCAGTCTTTACATCCATCTGAACTAGTTCAAGATCCAACTGTGCTACCAAAGCCAACAAAATTCTAATAGAGGAATGCTTTACGAATGGAGAAAACACTTCATTGTAATCAATTCCTTCTTTCTGAGCGTATCCCTTAGCTACCAATCTTGCTTTGTAGCGAACATCATCTTGGCCGGAGAACCCATCTTTCTTTGCAAACACCCATTTGCATCCAATTTCCTTCTTTCCATTTGGGAGGTTGGTCAACTCCCATGTCTAATTCTTTTCAAGGGACTGCATTTCTTCACTCATGGCAATCCTCCACTTCTCATTCTCGGAATTTCGAACAGCTTCAGAGTAAGTAGTAGGAACATCATCAGCTGCAATTGAAGATGCACAAGCCACCGTATCTGTATAGCGAGCAGGCTTTACAATTACTCTCTTTGGCTTGCTGGTTGCAATTGATTCACGTTGCGTTTGAGGTTCGAGAGTCTGAACCTCCTCTTCATCAAAATCTCCTTCTACCGTAGGAGAATCAATACCCGTTTCCGGATCTGCTGGTGCAATTTTTTTTTCGAACTCCACCTTTTTGGTGGTTCCATCTGACTGCTCAACATTAACCTTCTTCAACATGGTAGATTCATCGAAGGTGACATCCTTGCTAAAGATTGTTTTCCTCGTATCTGGACACCATAAACGATAGCCTTTGATTCCAGAGGTGATCCCCATGAACAATGCTTTCTTTGCTCTAGGATCCAACTTTGATTCCTTTACATGGTAATATGCAGTGGAACCAAACACATGTAAAGAATCATAATCAGTAGCAGGTTTCCCAAACCGTTTATCCAATGGTGTTTTTTCATCAATAGCAGTCGATGGCAAACGATTAACGAGGTGACAAGCATAAGTTACAGCTTCAGCCCAAAACTCTTTACCCAACCCAGCATTGGATAACATACACCGAACTTTCTCCAGCAATGTTCGGTTCATGCGTTCAGCCACCCCATTATGTTGTAGTGTATGTCTGACAGTGAAGTGTCTGACAATGCCTTCATCTTCACAGACTTTCCTAAACTGATCATTCTTGTACTCTCCGCCATTGTCAGTACGGAGACGCTTGATCTTTCTGCATGTCTGAGTTTCCATCATCTTTTTCCATTTAAGGAAAACTCCCAACACTTCATCCTTTGTCTTCAAAGTGTACACCCTCACTCTCCGGGAAAAGTCATCAACAAATGTCACATAGTAGTGCTTTCCTCCCAAAGAACTTGTCTTGGAGGGTCCCCACACATCAGAGTGGACATAGTCCAGAATACCCTGAGTATTATGAACGGCTGTCCCAAATTTGACCCTGGTCTTCTTCCCGCTAATACAATGCTCACAGAGATCCAACTTACAGGAGCGTACTCCTTTCAACAATCCTTGACTGATGAGAAAATTCAAGGATTTTTCACCTGCATAACCCAAGCGCATATGCCATAGCCTAACCGTTTCCAAATTTCTATCACCACTTGTAACAGCTGCGACAGTTCCGACAACTGTTCTACCCTCATAGTGGTATGTGTTGTTGCTTTTACGGTTACCCTTCAATACTACAAGCACACCAGAGATAATTTTCATAACCCCATTTTTGGCTTTAACCTCGAACCCTTTAGATTCTAAAGTTCCCACAGAAATGAGATTTTTCTTTATCTCTGGCGAGTACCGAACGCCTTTTAAAGACACGATTGATCCATCCTGATTTTTCAAACGAACTGAACCAATCCCATTGGTAGCAAGAGGAGCTTCATTTGCCGTATAAACAATTTCTTTGTGATCTTGAAAATCACTAAACCACTCCCGGTGTGATGTCATATGATGACTACATGCGGAATCTAATAGCCATACATCCGAAGCATTTCTGGTTGACGAGGTTGCGAGTGAGAGATCAGATTTTGAATCATCACACTCGGTCACATTCGTCTCTGCTACAGCCTTCCCTTTCTGAGATTTTTCATAGTTTTTCAACTTTTGACAATCTCTCTTCCAATGACCTTTTTCATGACAAAAGGCACATTCATCTTTGCTTGGTCTATGCCTAGACTTGGATCTCCACCTATTTTCGGTGTTCTTCTTCTTCGAACGACCTCTGACTAACAAAACCTCCGAGTCACAAATTGAACTTACATGTTTGTCCTTCTTTCTGAGTTCTTGACTGTATAAGGCAGCACAAACTTCGCTCAGAGATACGTCATCTTTCCCATTGAGTAGAGTTGTTTCAAGTAACTCAAACTCATCGGGAAGAGAACCCAACAATATTAAATCCAGATCTTGGTCTTTGAACACCTCATCCATATTCATCAAATCGGTAACCAATTGATTAAAACTGTTTATATGATCATTCATTGTGGTACCTTGTACATAAGTAAAGCGAAATAATCTTTTCTTCATGTACAGTTTGTTCTGACAACTTTTTTTCAGAAACTTCTCCTCCAATGCCCTCCACAATTTGTGTGCGGATGTTTCTTTAGAGAAAGCGTATCGCTGTTCTCTAGAGAGGCATGATCGAATAGTACCACAAGCTAACCGATTGATGGTCCGAAAGTTCTTCTCTTCAATATCTTCTGGTTTATATTCTTCAATGGCAATGTCTAGACCTTACTGAAAAAGCGCGTCCAGAACCTCGCTTTGCCACATGCCAAAATGACCGGTACCATCGAAAACCTCCACCGCCAGTCTTGTATTTGACAAGAGTGGTCTCGTCCAATTTGGTGAAATTAGTTCACCCGATGTGGAAGGTTTGACAACTTCTCCCTCAACCATTTTGGATACAAATAATTTTCAATAGCTTTCAAAATAGCCCAACGGATATCTTTTCTGATGTGGAAGATCAAATTAAATTGCAACCACATAGCATACTAAGAATAACCTCGGCTCTGATACCAATTGTTGTGGAAATAATTGCGAGTTACTCCACCGAATGGGTAAAGCCCGTGAAAGATTGAACTAATAAATTATAAGTGAAAAGAATTATTCCGATAATTTACTAGCGCAATAGATCACAATAACGATACCCCAAATAAAGCTATTGAAAATAAACAACACAAATGAACACCAGAGATTTAACGAGGTTCGGCCCAATTTTGCCTACGTCCTCCCAATACACCACCAACTTTATTATTTCTTGTACAATAGAAATAATACAAATTAGAGAGAAGAGAGAATTACAAACAACTACAAGCGAGCTGAATGTTTTTGGTGTGTTTGAAACTCAAAATGAGGGCTGCCTTTTATAGGCAAAAAATTGCTCCTGCTAGTTATCTTCATACTAACGTGGCCTTCATTTCAACCACATGAGTATTCACTTGCAAATTGACTCCTACTAGCCTACTTACCCCCTAGCTAGTTGCCCATACTTGCCTCTTTATTTGACTTGACTTTTGGACTTGTGATGAGCCAAAATTCAACAATATGAATATAGCAAACCAATTCTTCAAGCTAGCACGATAAAGAACTGCATAAGAGAATACGTCCCCTGCCATACTGCAAAGAGGCCATGCATTATCGTCATTCTAACAACTCAAAAATACCACTGGACTTCATTTCATCTTGCATTAATCAATACAGTAACAACTTATGTACTTCTTCTATAGAGGTGGATAGAGTATGTGTATAAGAAATAAATAGAGACTTTAAATTATTTTGAATTTACTAATATTGTTGTTAATTGTTATGCTACTTTTAGATGATATATTTGATTTCATTATTGGAAAATAAATGACTATATAGTTTACCATATAAGGCTAGAGTGTTTAATACATTATGTGAGCAAATTAAAATACAAAGCATAATCATCAGTGACGTAGCCAGGATTTAGCTTGTAGGGTGGCAACGATTAATTAGTTTGGTCAATTCCTCAAACAAAATTAGTGAAAATTTGTTATAAAAAAGTTAATATATACTTTAAACAAATTCTCTAACAAGTTAAGTACATGTTAAACTTATGAACTGATATTGTTACTAATACAATGCTTACGTTAAGTTCTGAAACTAAAATTAAAAAAAAAAAACTAATTTTAATAAATCAATTCAAAATTACGGAGGAAATTAATTGAGTAACCATTAAATTAAGGGATAAGTATCTGGGAATGCATCCAACTTGTCTCAAATGTCTATTGTATGTATCATACTTACGGGAGGTGTATTTAATGCATCTAACTTTCAAAAACGGTTTATTGTATGTATTTTGATGATGTGTCGTCCATTTAAGATGCCACGTGGCGTCCTTAGAAGATGACACGTCATCAAAATACATACAATAAACCGTTTTTAAAAGTTGGATGCATTAAATACACCTCCTGTAAGTATGATACATACAATAGACATTCGAGACAAGTTGAATGCATTCCCAGGTACTTAACCCTTAAATTAATATGTTATAACATTAGATGTTTTCCTTCAGATTTTGTGAAGTTTTTTGGGTGGGCCAACAATAAATAAACAAGTTTAGTTCAGAAATATAACACTTAAATAAAAAATTTATGGGTTAGCCATAGCCCACGCTTGTTCCAATACAGCTCCGTCCCTGATAATCATTGTGTTAAAATACAGTCTTAGGCTCTTGACTTAGGAGGCTTTTATTTAAGATTTATGGGTTATTTATGAATTAAGTTGGGTAATATTTATGAGGTGATGAGTTTTATTGGGTCTTCCACTGTTTTTTTAGATGGGTGTAAATGAGTATCTGATATAACCTCCAACTATATAACAATTAATCAACGGGTCTAGGCGGGTAATTTTTTTTTCTTTTGAATACCTCTCTTTTTTTTTCACTCAAATAAAAAAAGTTCGGTGAAAACCTGATACGTCAACCCAACTCGAGACCCATTTGACCTGGACCAGTTTAGACCTATCCTTCTAAATGACTCATCTAAGACCCGGACCCGTTTAGACACAAACCCATTTAAACTCGTGACCCGACCTAACCCAATCGTTTTGCCACTTATAAGTAATTTAATTGACTTTATTATTATTATTATTATTATTATTATTATTATTATTATTATATAATATAATATACAAATGTAATTAAACCATGGGTAAATAAATTCAGTGGCGTAGGTAGGAACTTTACGGTGGGTGGGGCAAAACAAAGTAATATTAAAAACGAAAAAAATATATATATATGATAAAGTGTAAAATACTTACAAAAAAATCACCTATATAGTTTTAGTGCCACACGATACTCTCATACATCATTAAAATCATCTAAACCGAATGCCCCTCTCCTTCGGTGTTAGGAGAGTCGGAACCGGCACATACATGAGTGCTTTTTTTACGTTGTTTATGTCAATTACTAAAAGGTTTCATCCAAGCTAGAAGTTTCAGCAATTTCTTTCGCATTAGAAAGAACTAAATTACATTATCAGAATTAAAGTCACGATCCATTCTATCACGCAATCTATGTTTCTCGATTAACACTATTATTGATTATGTCCATTAAATTGTAACACATCGCAAATTCAATAATTTGCAAAATACAAAATCTAACATATAATAATAACCAGCATGAGACAATAGACGAAACTTTCAAATAACAATAATAAACTCATCTAAACCAAATTAGGAATTTTAGTAGTTGAAACTATTAAAAAAAGAAAAGAATAATAAATTGTTACTTAACATTTTGACAAAAAGGAAAGTTAAAATACTAAATCAACAAGTATATTGAAATTTGGATGAATCTCAACTAAGAGAAAGAAATTGATTAGTACCTTCCATGAGCAATTGTCAATTCACGATCAATGGTTTACCCAATTGTCAATTTGCAATATCTTAAGGATTGTTAATACGGGTACATCAAATAAGCAGACCGATTTTTTTTTTTTTTTTTTTTTTTTTTTTTAATATAGTATTGAAATATTGGGTGGGCCATTAATTTTGTGAAGCTTAGCATTTTGGTTGGGCCAACAATGTTTTGTTAAGAAAAATATTACAAAGCTATGCATACCTAGTAGGCTAGTAGTAAAACTAAGAAATTGTGGGTGGCCCTTGGCCCTTCTTAGGTCTGATGTGACTACGCCATCGGGTAATTCAACGCACAACAACAATATATAAGTGGAATCAAAGAGGAAAATATGGTGCGCAGTTACTCAGTTACTATGATAATGAGCATAAACGAATCTTGGTACATTGATGATAAAGCTTAAGCGATTTTTACAAAATTATATTTACAAACTTATATGGACTAGTGAAACAAGGATAAATTATATTCACAAACTTAGATGGACTAGTGAAATAAGGAGAGAGAAAAATAAAATGTTTGTGATTTGATCCACATCACTTGTCACATTATTTTGTACAACTTTCTTTGTAAAAGTCGGGGTTATACATGAATCTGTAACTGTTGAATTAATGGTGATGTCAACTTAGTTTCTAATATAGTAATGGACATGGAATGAATTATTTGGCAACCATTATATGCAAGTAAATAAATACACACGTTGTACCCTTGAATTATTGAAGAATTTATATATTGATGAATATCTAAATTTAATGATTATCTGATTGTTGTGGTGTTTCGGTCTATGTCATTTGTCATGTACGTAAGTCACTGTCACTGATACGAAAAATATGGGCCATGAATTTGAAGCATTAACGGGAAAGCCCATTAATTTTATTTCTTTAGATCAGCCCATGATAACAATAAGCACCTGATCCAAAACATAGAAACTAGTATGCTAACAAATTTAAATTGTATCAACTTTTAATACTTCTACAAGACCATAAGTATTAGGTTTGTATATGGCCCAGCTCGATTGTATAGATGGGCTCGAGACCATTAGGGTTTAGGTTTATTTGTACTCTATAAATATTTGATCAATAACATATAATCTTTACGGGGTTTCATTGTTTAACATGGTATCAGAGCCTAGGATACCGTTTTCTTCCTCTTCGCGTTCCCCGTCTGCGAATCTACAACTCTAATGAATCTTCTAACCTCCTCCAATCTCTTTTTCTTTATTGAAATAAAAAAAGAAAAATAATAATCTGCAGCTACACCTCTACTTCATCAGTTGCAACGCTGCTTTCTGCTTAAGTCATCATTACCTTTAACGATTAAAAAGAAAGAAATAAAAATAAAAAAAAAATCATCTCCTTGGTTCCGTTACCGGGACATGAACCCGGGTCTCTCGGGAGAGAGCCGAGTATCCTAACCAACTAGACTACAACGAACATCATCTCCTTGGTTCCGATTGCCGTTCACATCTATTTCTCTTATAGAATCTCTTTTGTTCCAAATTCCTTTTATGTTCTAGTTTTACTCTTTTTTTATTCTTTCTACCTTTCTTATTAAAAAAAAAATAGTTATCTTATCATCCGATTCTTAAAGATTTGTTTCCTTTCTCTATTCTTTAATTTCTAAATCTCTTCCCTTTTTTTTTTTATAATTTTTCCTTTTAGCCCATCTTAAACCATAAAGACTTTCATCTCTATTCTTAAAATCTTCTTTCTATTTTCTTTTATTCGATTTGTCACTGCTCTCTTTTATTAAAAAAAAAAAAGAAAAAAGAAAACCTACTTGTACTTTGCTCTATACATCTTCGTGCCAATTGCTATGGTGTCGATGTGCCGCCTAATTGCCATCGCAGCCCTGCCGCCACAACCGTAGCTCATGCCGTTGCATATGAAGCTAATGTCACCACGCTGACACGCACATGCCGTTGCAGTCCAACAAACCGTGCCTCTTGCAATTATTACTTTCTTTATTTTATGTATATGCTATAGTTAAGGCTTCGGTTTTCCTCTGCGGGGGAGTATTAGAATATTAGGTTTGTATATGGCCTAGGCCGATAGATGGGCTTGGGATCATTAGTGTTTAGGTTTATTTGTACTCTATAAATACTTGATCAATAACATATAATCCTTACTGGTCTCATTGTTTTTAAAACGTGACGAACTTATTTTACTAGGTATTTCGTAAGGTTGGATACCCAATAAGATTTATTTGTTTCTGTAGCTTAATAAGTATGTAGCTTAATAAGTAGAGTAATTTAAGAGAATTGCTAAACTCACATATATATTTTACAAACAAAGTTTCACAAAATGAGGTGGCAAATGAGTTCCACCAATCACATCATTTTCTTTTTTCTCTTTCATGATTCTCTTCCTTTATTTCATTGGTACAACTAATTTTGTGAACATAATTTTGTAAAAATATAGTGATTCTATCATTTCTCGTAATTTAATGTTTAACCCAACTAGTCACCAAGATAGAAATTAATGGGCTATCCCGTTATTGCTTCAAATTCATGGCCCATATTTTAAAGTAGTGAATAGTGATTACCTACATTCGTAATTCGTTTAAGCTAACTATCATACTAACTATTCGCACCCTAAATTTCCGATGTTAATCAAAGCGATTAACATGGATATAATTATCGAATGACATTTTCATAATTTTTTCATGCGAAACAAAATTAGATACTTCATTTCTAATAACTAATCAAATCACTTATATTATGTCCTAAAATAAGTGTTTACATTTGATTTTAATTTTACTTTGTTCGAAAAAGATATCTACTTTCATAAATGATAATCATCTTACATTTTAACCGTTTATTATACTTTTTCACAAAAATGTGTGCCCAAAACAAATGGTAAAATGAACATTTGACTGTTAAAAGGTAACATTTTTTTGTTTTACCTAAAAATTGTATTCCATTCGTCTAAGTTAAAGTGTTCACTTTTACTATACACACTGTTTTAGAAAATTCCACTAACTACATTTTTTATCAATCAAATAACATCTCTACCCACTAATGTTCCTTTTGATTGGGCGTTGAATGAGAGTGGACACTTATTTAAGACAACCCAAAATAATTACAAGACACTTGAAATGAGACGGTAGGAGTACATCACTTATATTCAATGAGAGTACCAGACACTTACTTTTGGATAGAGAGACCGTATGTGCTAACATAAACGACCAATTATTCAATTAATCAAATTATCAAACCGAATTAATCTTAAGATTACATATTACAAGTAACTAATCTTGTTTGATCGATAACTTTGATGTAAAAAAAAGTTAACGCGCTATCGATCAGTTGCGCAATGGCAAATCCAGTTAAGCTCAGCACTATAATATATAATAACTAATAACTAACTAGTCGATAACCCGCGCAATGCGGCGGGAAGATATTTGACATTCGATGTCCAGAATGCTGGTTGTTATTGGCAATGAAAATCAAACTTCTTACTTTATGAGTGCTAAATGCCAACCCTTAATATAAATATTGAAAAACTTGTAAAAAAGTAGCAACATTTGAGCCTTAATGCATTTAGGAAATAGGAACCCTACAAATAAATGAATCACCAATGTTATTCCGTTTCTATTGTCAGTGGTATGCTCCGATGAATCATAAAGACCCGCACAAAAACATAACTACAACAAAAATGGTAGATTTAGTCAAATAGGAGAGATTGTTAGATAAAAGGCATAGATTTATAACAAAAAAATATTATAAGCATTAACAAAACAAATACACAAAAAGAATTTGAAAAAAATCACATGGGAGAAGCGGTTGTGACAGAAATCTTTGGATATATTATTTATTCAGTCTGTAAAAAAAACATAAAATATTAGATCTAGAAAGAAACATTAAAATTTGACATAAAGGTCCCTAAAACCTCAAAAATCAACGGAAGTGACACGGTTTTGTGTAGATCTTACAGTCGTGACTCGGATATATACAGATCTATAACTTAAAGTTGCAACGGCGTTTTCAACAGTGATGGTGGATACCCTAGGCGGCGGCTGCAATGGTGGATAGTTTTAGCTCCGCTGATAGAACGTTTAAGCGTAGGTTTGAGGTGTTTTCATGGGTTGTGAAAGCAGAAATGGATGCAGTTGTTGTACGAATTTTATTATGCTCCCCCACTAAAAACATGTTGCTCCCACCACTTAAAAAAGCATTACACATAACCGTGAAAACTTAAAAAGGGAGAAAACGTGTGGGTCCCATCACTACAAAAAGTCAAAAGGAAAATAACAAATGAGAGGAAAACAGATACGTAATTTCCGTAATTATCGATTATGTAGGTAGGAGGGTAGATAGGTAATTTCCGATATCTCTTTTATAAACTTTCAGCCAAAAACTTGAAACCAATAATAAGGGGTATAGATATAAGGACTACCTGTATGAGCTGATCGAAGCTGTGGCCAGCCCATTGAGTAAAAGTCGTCCACCATATATATTGCATGCTCTCCACGTGGCAGCTTTAATAACTGTATTAGTTTGTCCGTCTAACAGCTAATTAACGGTATTACTTTCTTTAATCAATCAACGGGTTAAAAGAAATACATATTATAGTGTGGTTAAAAAGATGAATAGTAAATTGTTAAAAAATAGATGAAAAGAAGATATATGTTAGTTAGAGACTAGTCAAACTTTCGACCGTGCAATGCACAACCCACTCCAAAAACAGTAGAGTTGCCTTTTACAATGTTACACATATATCGTGTTCAAAGTTGGTACTTAAATCGAAATGAAAATGAATTCTTATGTATTTGTATTATTTTGACAATCAATACAGATATGTAAATATATAAAGAGAAATCGCATGCCAATAAATATAGTGAAAAACTATATTGTTGTATCGAAAATGGTGAGTGATTGAGAAAGTGAAAAGTTTCAGTGGTGGATCTTGAACATAATTATCGCGGGGGCCAAAAATATGTCATGTAAAATGTTGTTTTACATCGTTCGATTATGGATAGAAGTCCACATTTAACATATAATATCTAACGAGAGATTAGATCATCATTTGTAAGCTTTCAATTGATAGATAATTTTAAAATTCGTAGATAATGTTACTAAGATGTTCAATCGAGAATAAAGATTAGCGATTGATATGATATCTGTACAAAACAAATAGTTAATGATATATTTGAGTTTTAGACTATATATTACATAAAAAATTTATTCAATATAAAATTGATTTTTAAATATACCAGTTACTATATAAGAGTTTCCATGTATATATACATCTACTTATATTATAATAACAAAGTTTAAATGTTAAAAAACTTTGACCAAATTTAAAATGGATAAATCTGAACCCTTCAATGCAAAAGTCAACATGTAAATCCATCCATTGGTTTATTTGCTGACATCATAATGTTTTCATCAAAAAGACACTAATGCCCCTTACAAAATCAACGTCAACGGCAAACCTTATGCTGTACATCCATGGTTTAATTGAATGATTCCCCTAACCTAAAATTGTTCACTTTTTCATTAACATAAAAGAAAAGAAGAGGAAGGAGAGTATATGATGGAAAAGAAAGGGAGTGATGATAGTTTTTTCATATGTGTGTCCCGGAGCTAGAGGGAAAGCAGAGGAAGGAGAAAGCAAACAGGTATTATTTGTGATGTGTTCTTCCCTTCTTCCCAAATCTTCCCAAATTGGGCGGATTGAGTGGAAGGAAAATCTCACCCAATTTCACTTCCAATTCTTTTCCTTTCTCTTCTAATCAAAATCTCTGGAACACACTTTCCTTTTCATTTCTTTCCAAACCCTTTCCATTCCCTTAAAAATTCAACTGGGGAACAAATTACGATGTACACTAGCGACAATGGTAATTCCAACAGTTGATATGTTCAGACACCATAACAGGTTGTGATAATCAGAAAGAGGATTCAGAGATTATATTCTAGTTAAATTCGCTTGGTTATGTTAGTCGCCGTCCACATTGTTGATTGGTTTCAATTGAGAGTTCAAATCTTAAGTTTTTCGTTGATTGTTTATCACTTATCATCGATTGATATGAGCGAAGAAATATTGTGCAGGTAAGTCTCATCAATCACATTTTTCCTTCTCAATTTACTCGACATATGTTTCTCAGATTATGTTTCTTTCACTTTTCTAATAATCAGATTAAAAGGGTTTAATCTAATTTTTAAGTATTACTGTTAGTGTAGCTCAAATGGTCATGTATACTAGGTGTTTGATGAAATGCCTAGCTAATTGGTATAAGGTAAAGTTTATTATTATCTACATAAATTAATGTCTGTGTCACAGCCTATTGGTATTATGGTTTAAAAAAAAATTAAAGAAAATTAATATGCTACTTTTTAGGATTTTTAAACTGAAAAACGTCCTTATCTAATCTCCAAGTCAGTTTTGATAATTCAAAATTTGAATTCCCTTCCTAAAATGTAGCAGAATTTCGTTATGTATCTCAAAAATATATATATATACATTACCACGGCTTCTCTTATGCACCCCATTTAGAATTCCAAATAACCTTTACTTTGTACTCAGAATCATAACAAGCAATGGCAACCCCGGTTGATGATGTTTACACTCCCTTGAACCTTCTTCACCGAGGCAGAGACTCTTGGAAGGTTTGTGTGAAGGTGTTTATGATGTGGACCCAAAGCTACATGAACAATCCGAGAGGCAGAGACTCTTGGAAGATTGTACGTTTTGCATCAACTTCTGGACGAAAGTTGGTACATCAGAATACTCTCTCCTCTTAATTATTGCGATCGATTGTCATAAATCTTTCGATTTTTCGTACTATTATTTAATTCCGATCTCAAAATTTAATCGCAAACTATCACATTCGTGGATTATAAAGGTAAAAAATTGATTGATTCAATACTTAGTTACACATTAATGGATTCAAATATTCTTATTGGTTTGACAATCATTAATTCAATTTTCATATGCCTATTAAGTGTTGGACCATATGTCCAAGGTTGAACCTTTTTTTTTTGGCTCATTGCAATACTTAGTGATTATATATATGTTTTCATTCCCGGCAGAGTTGGTGGACCTGATATGAATGAAGCATTTTAGGGGATTTGGCCACAAATAAGGCGAGAGTTCTTCAATTTATTAACTTATTTAATTGTTTTTGTTAAGTTGGCAATGTTGTTTTTATGTCATAATCCTATTTCTATAATTACCGTGATATGATCTGGAATGTACATGTTGAAGGAGCTGACAACAAAATTCTTCTTATATCCCCTGAAGGAACTTGTGTAAATAATCATTGCTCCGCTATGCTCAAAAAGGTATGTTTGTTGATTTGGTGATTTTTGATTCTGTTTTTGTGATCTATAAAGTTTTGATCACAAAATGATCAATTCATGCTATTAATTTTGGTGCCTACTGGAATTGTTGATCTATGGGCTTTATACAATGTCTAAGTTATGATTTTTGTTACAAATTTTGTTGAACTTTATGGCTATGATTTAGTGTCTTATAACTATGGGCTTCATGTAACATGAATCGTGAGTGTATTTTAGTATGAAGATTTGAGCGTCATCAACTATTGTGCTATAGGTGTATGGATTTAATTTTCAAAACCCCATGCCCTCATTTTTTTTTTTCATATGTTACAGTTTACATTAGCTGACTCTATTAGGTGTGCGACTTTTTTTGCTTCATAATTCATATTGCAATAGACCAGTAGGGGGTCAACAACCCTTCATTTACTCTGTCTCCTTTGAGTCGTTGATTGTTTTTAGTTGTCAGTATCGAATCTAGATCGTTGGTTTTTTATAACAAATGTTTGCTGCTTCAAGTTGAGGTGTGTTGCCTACAGTTCCTGAAATGCTGTTTATTCCCTGATGGTTTCAAGTATATATATTGGTTACATATGTTTCATCACTCCAGCTGCGAATTCTGAGACGATGAGAATAATGGCCGTGTATCTCAGGCACACAAATCTTTTGGAAGTTTTTAGTCGAAAGAGAAGGAATATTCAGAAGGTATACTTGCAGTACTTAAAAAAACCATCCATTTTGCTACATCGAATATTTGTGGTAATGAGTTTTGCTACTTTTTATGGTCTTTAACATTAAACATGGTTATCTGCATGTGGCTGGGGCTTACACATACAATGATAACTCATTGTAATAGTTTTTATACCTAAAATTATTTTACCATATTTAGCTTATATAATAAATAGCTTCTCACACTTGCATTTGAGGAGACACATATCAAGGTGATGCCTCTAAACTTATCTCATGACTTATTTTGAATACTTCTTTCTATCTCCCCATATACATACAAGTATGGATGGGTAGACAGTATTTGTATTGTAATACAAAATATTTTTGCAGGCTAATAATTAGTTGGTGGTGGATGTTGAGAAACTTGTGTAACCTCATCCAGGTAACTTTGTCATATCTCATTCATATGATAACATGGTAACGTATGTATGCTGAGATAAAAAAAATCTTAACTTGCTGCATTAAATTTAATAACTAAGTATTTTAGAAGCATGATTTCTATTAATGCGAAATTCTATTATTTAGTTTTGCAGTATAGACTTTCGAACTCAATCGTTGACAAAGACTTGAACATTATATTTGTAATCATGTTTAATTTGTTGATTCATTAGTGAATTTTAAGGTCATAGAATGCCATGTAATGTAGTAGGTCTGACTTTGAAAAGCAGTTGACCTGTTTGATATTCTTTATATTTTGAATACATGGAAAATAGTAGGTTCCACCCTGAACATTATAATTGTAATCATGTTTAATTTGAGTTCTTTTGTAGGAAGACTTGAAGTTAGGGGGTGCCTCGGTTTCTATTAGTATTAATTTCTTTTCTTTTACACATGGTCGAGATTGACACATCTAAGATCAGTTAGGGGGTGCTTTCACATGGTCCTCTCTATCGGAAAGTTAGTACACGTGAGACACTAGGTGGCAACATATATCAACCAAGTGGACTCATGACTGGTAGTTCTCGCATTAAGAAGCATTTCATACCTTCCTTTTAACGATCACATCTATTATTCTTTAAATGCGTAAGTCTGGATATTTTTTTCTATGTGCACAAGTGTGCAGTTTTGTTAGTATACTCAGCAAAAAGCTTTGTCTTTGTAACAAAAAATCATAGAGATTATAGAGCACATGGATGGTGGTGATATACGATAAGACAAGTACATGCTTTGGCAAACGCTGAATTGATAGAAAAACATGTTTGGATTACTTTTGATAAACAACTTTCCAGTAGAAGACATAATCACTATGATTTCGCATCATGTGATCCACACAAAGCAACACGCCAGTTTGAAAAGAGAATAGTTTATATTGCAAATATTGGATTATCGTTACAACACCAGGGTGAGATTTAGAAAATATATGTGACCGGTCTATAAATTGTGTGAACGAACCTACCGTTATCGATCACACCAATTAGAATATAGAATCAGAACAAATATCTATGTGTGTTTGAATTAAATGGCTTGATTATATCCAAGACTTATCCTAATCTAAGGTGGCAATTGATGATAAAATTAATTCATGTTAGTTAGACAGGTCTAAAAGATTTGGGTTAAGTTGTCAAGGCTTTTAAACCTATTGTAGATGTAATTACTCGATGTTACTTTTGAGAGAGAAAAAAATAGTTACTGATGATTTACATGAATTCCAATACTTGAATTCGATTTACCAAGGTTAGTGTGTTAGGACTATGTTCAAAAGGTTTTAAGGAGGGAAGAATTTCAGAAAGAACAAGGGAATGTGAAGAAAGAAGAGTTTTATTTAGAAAAGGAGAACCCAGTCCCAGATTTATGGAATCACCATAGTTTGAGGTTTTTTTTTTTTTTTTTTTTTTTTTTTTTTTTTTTTTTTTTACTTTTACGTATATTTAATCAAAATTGCGTAGCTTCGAAGGGGGTTTGCATATAACTTAGATGCCTAATTTACTTTTATAACAAAACATGCCACTATGTGTTAATGTGTTTACAATGGTAGTTGAAATATACAACATGAAAAATTATTTCATGCAACACATAGTATAACAGTTTTAACTTATTGTACAAGTATGCAATAGCATATTTTTGTTGTATGAAAAAATTCACATGTTGTATTTATCAGCTCCCATTTACAATACATAATATGCTTCATACAAACCTTACAACGTAGGTAAATTATAATTCATTGTACTAATTTGTAATATATACAATAAAACTTTAATTAATGGTACGAAATGTCCCAATTAATTGATATACATATTTATGGGTAGTGATAAATACAACAAAATATTTGATTCATACACCAAACTTATGCTTCAATCTATTTGTACTGTGAGCTTTAAGGATTGTACAGTTTGTTGTAAGAATTAAATTATTTGTTGTATATCAACTCCCCATATTTATATATATTTTCTTTATGCAAATCCTGAAAAAAAAAACACACAATGAAACCATCAATCTATCATACATTGAAACAACCTAGACAATATATAGAGTAGCCTCGAATCGCAAAATGAAAAAAAAATGCTTAATTGCTTTTCATTGTCATTGGTGGATCTTGAACATAATTATCGCGGGGGCCAAAAATATGTCATGTAAAATGTTGTTTTACATCGTTCGATTATGGATAGAAGTCCACATTTAACATATAATATCTAATGAGAGATTAGATCATCATTTGTAAGCTTTCAATTGATAGATAATTTTAAAATTCGTAGATAATGTTACTAAGATGTTCAATCGAGAATAAAGATTAGCGATTGATATGATATCTGTACAAAACAAATAGTTAATGATATATTTGAGTCTTAGACTATATATTACATAAAAAATTTATTCAATATAAAATTGATTTTTAAATATACCAGTTACTATATAAGAGTTTCCATGTATATATACATTATGGTTAATTATGTCATAAAAAATGGTTACAATATTTATTAGATAGCTAAAATTAGAAAGAATAGATATATGAGTTGGACTTAAAGCCACGCCCATTTTCAAATGTTGGACCTAAATTCTTCTTTCGAAACTACTCAACCAACTTCAAATTTATGAAAATTATATCTATGATGCGCCGCCTCCTGTTAGCTGGCTGGCTCGTGTCGTTCCGAGTTGTCGTCGAGCGGTGACGATCAGTGGGTTTTAAATTTATAAGTACGGGGCCTAAGTTTTTCTAACAATGTTAATCCTAAGGGCGAGCAAATGGTAGGCATGACCTAGAGTTGTTCTTCAAACTGTGACAACCGTCATCAAACCGTAATCGTAATTCAAACCGTGAAAACTCGTTTTCATGCTAAGACTCCTCTAAGGGATTTCTTTACATCAAATTCTTTGTTTTTGAATAACGAATCCAACGCAAAAAGAATCATCGCAAACGGACGTGTAACGAAGAAGATACGAAGTAAAACCTAAAACAAACAAAACATAAATGTACAATAAAATAATTCGAACTTGATCGCAGCTGCACTGTTCGGGCCATAACTCTCTCATCCGGACTCGGATTGAGGTGATTCAAAAGCCCAGACGACCGGAGCACAGAGGGATATAACATATCAAAAATTCAGCCCATTTGAAGACTTTTAAGCCCAAAAGTCGGCTGGATGTGTAGATAGCCCAAAATCAATAATTACAAGTCATATGACAAACCCTAAACACACCCCTAAACCCAAAAAACGAATTAAGCTGGACCTAAACTCTTCTCATCCAATTTCATCATTAAGATAGTCGATTCTTAAGGGTTTTAATTCCCTAATCGATCCTAGTAATCGAAATCATCATTATACACATTCGTTGGTAAGTTTTCGACTGTCGATTCGTTCTCATAATTCTTATCCACGGGTAATTAGATTTTTGATGTGATCATATGAGGATCTGTAGGATATGGTTAATTATAGGATTTATATTTTTGGGGAAGGGTTATGTCGAGTATAATATGTTTTGCAAACCGAAAATTATATAATCGAAATCTCAGAATCTGTCCGGATTTTTCAGTCCAGTTCAACGGCCGATTTGACCTAGTTACGTTCGTTTTCAGGCTTCGGCCAAAACTAAAAAGTTGTAGATCTCGATGTTTTACAAAAGCTAATGGGTTTCGGACTCTAAAACGAAGAAGATTATTTTATAAAAAATTATTTCGTGAACTGCTGCATTGTATTCCGAATTTTCTGAAAACTTTGGCTAAATTAAATAAATTGATTTAATTACTTTCTAATTGCTTTGGGATTTTTAAAATTAGATTATGACCTGAATTTTTCTGTGTAAACTAATATTTTTATAAACTTATGTTGAATTTATCTATTTAATCTAAAGGAATGTAAATTACAACCATTCTTTTTATACATAAAGATTTATGATAAGACTTGATATACGAGGTAGATTTGTGGGAAACTTAATAAAGATGAAATGAAACATCATTATAAGATACAATGGAAGGGAATAGCCTTGTCTAGATTGTAACATATACGTATTTGAATTGTAGATTCTCGTAAGGATTTGTGAATTCATTTGGGAACGACATTTGCTTTGTTAATCAAGGTGAGTTTCGTGACCCATTTTTCATTTATATTTTTAACGTTTTGGGGAAAAGAATGCTCAAACATATGTTATACTATTTTATTGATGTGGAAACAATCTTTGAACTTGCTTTTGATCATGAGTTGCTATGAAATACATGTATAGTTTAATGTATATTATTTTATTGTGTGGACCGATAACGTGAATAGAGCTTAGCATTTGTGTGTGATTATTTTGTGTGGAACGATGATAGAAACGTAGGAACGATGGAACGTAGAAACATATGAACGATGGAATGTAGAAACGTAGGAACGATGGAACGTAGAAACGTATGAACGATGGAACGTAGAAACATAGGAATGATGGAACGTAGAAACGTATGGTGTAACGTAACGTTGTTGTGATTATTTGAGACGTTGAACGTGTATTTATATTTGAATGTTGAACATGTAAAGTATTTGTAACGTGGATAACGTGTGATTTCTTGAATGTTGTATTATTGTACATTGTATACTTTGCACTCATGTGTTTAAAACGAAACGATTTTGATTTGATAAAATGTTTACTTAGAAACCTACAAACTCACCAACCATGTGTTGACGTTTTTAAGCTATTTCTTTTCAGGTGAAGCTTGTAATTCAAGAGTTGAGACTAAGGTGGCTTAGCAAGACTGTTAGAGTACATTTTAAATTTATTAATGTGAACAATTGTATTTGTGACGTTGTGAAGCGGTTTCATAACATTTTGTTGAATTTCATTTAGTGAATTTCTTTTATATCAATGTGTTATGATCTAGTCGTGCATTGCATTCCGTTGTTTCCGCTTTAGACGGGGTGTGACAGATCGGTATCAGAGCCATTTGTTATAGAGAATTAGGTGGATTGAACTATAACCTAGGACCCTTCATATAGTTGCTATGCTAGGAACTATATGTGCATGAAACGATATGAATTTATTTGAAACGATGTATGTTTACGTGAAACGATAAGAATTTATTTGAACGATGTGTGTTTATGTGAAACGATGCGTATTTATTGCAACGATGTGTAATTGAAACGAGATGTGCTCACTTGACACAATGCATGCTTATTTGAAACGATGTGCCCTTAATTGCAATGAAATGAAACTACTATGCCATGAGGTGTTTTATCCTGTTAGGGGCTACACTTGTTTGTTGCATAGACAATATGAACTCATTCACGTTTCGGTTCTTGAGCAATATATGTTCCGTTGGTGATTCCGCACGTGCCCGTGTACCTGAAAGGGTCATATAGGATTGACGGCGCAGAATCATTAATGTTGTCTATTGATATTATATCGCACATAGTATCATTCTCTTTAAAACTTGTGCCACTCTTAGATTTCACTATGTAGGAATGAAGTTGAACATTGTGATATAGGGTTTGGTAATAAGTGCATATATGAAAGGATACCCTAACAATTATGGCGGCCGACATAATTGCAAAGGTATCACGACATATATGTGTTTATATGACCATATTCGAGTGTCCAATGTGTCGCCTTCAAAGTCGCACGACTTCATAAACATTCGAATCTTTTTCTTTTGAAAATATTGACTATTGTTCGTTGGTTTGGCGTATATGTCTTACACCATTCGAACTGTTTATCTGTTTTGAACTCATAAGCTTTTGAAATCGTAGTGAACATGCCGCTAAGACGCTCTGCTCGTAATGTTAACCATGGAGGAGAAACTGCTAGAGGAGGTGGCATTAGTAGAGGTGGTGGAAGAACAGGTTGACGCTCGGGTAGAGGTGGTGGTCGAATGGGTGGTCGAACTGGAGGGAGTGATGTTAATGGAGGCGGAAATCCCGATGTTGCAGCAATTATAGCGCAACAGTTGCAAACCCTACTGCCTGCAATTCTCACACAGGTAACAGAGGGTATTCTAAATCATGGTGGTGGTGAAGAGGAAACCGGGGGTGAAGAGGATGTCAATGTGAATGGAACTGGAGAGGATGTTACTGCAAGAGGGTGTTCATACAAAGAATTCATGGCATGTAAACTGAAGAAATTTGATGGAACAAGGGGTGCAATAGCTTATGCACGTTGGGTGGAGAAGATGGAGGCTATAATCGACATTAGTAACTATGCGGTCAACCCAAGGGTGTATGCATCGGGTCTGTTTTCGGGAAAAGCGTTGACATGGTGGAACACGCAACTACAAGCTAGGAAGAGAGTCTGCTATGGGGATGACTGATGGGCGCCAGACGGTCGGTCTCAAGGAATCGCTTCCTGTCGTTGCGGGACCTTCCGCTGAGCAGCCGATCAGGGGTGTGTTTTAAAATTTGTAAGTGCGGGGCCTAAGTATACTTAAAACTATGGGTACAGTAGTAAGTATGACCTAGGGTCGTTCTATAAACTAGTTGTATTGTGAAACGTTTACGTTGGAGACGATTTATCAAACTAGTAATGGTTTTAAATGATTTTTGGTGGTTTTGTTTTGGTTTTTATACTTAGGCAGGAAATTAAAATAAAGCAGATAAAATTTATGTAGTTAGCAGATAATCTAGGGGAGGTGTTTGCTATGACTTCATTAGTTTTCTTAATTGGGATGATGTTTGATTTGTAAAATGATTTCAAAAGATTTGTATTTCATTTATTTCGAGTATTGAGGAGTAAGCACTAGCCCCCTACTGATAAATCAGTATGTCACTGAGAAACTAAGCTATCGTGATTCTGATCAGAGTAGTTTATCCGGCCATACAACGCCAACCGATAACGGAAGAGCGACCCTTATATGGTTATAAATCCTGGGTGCATGAATATGACGACAAACCAATCTCGATGTTTGACCTTTCTTAACCCCACAGGAATACTTTAGATTAAACGAAACATTTAAGTTCAAGATCATGTTTTATATATGTTGATCACTTTCTATCGATGGGTTTGTAAAGTCTAAGTATAACGTTTGTACACAATAGGGAACTACGACTCTTCCCGTGGAAATACCAAGTTCTTAGCCGAATTACGGTACCTACTTTGCCTTAAACCCTAGACTTGTTTAACTAAGTTTGTATTTAAGCACATAAATTCTCCATCTATGATATAAACCAGCCCTTACTTTAAAATCCCAATAAATCCCTAATTTGTAAATAGCGTAATATTTGCGTTCGAGAGAAGACAGTGTTTCCACAGGTACAATGTAAATTATACGTTCTGAGAGGAAAGCGATAATTCCACAATACCGGTGTACTTTGCATTCAAGTTAGAAAACGTTTTTCCATAATCACCATGTAGTTTACGTTCGCGAGTGAAAGCATTATTTCCATGATGACGATGTACTTGGTGTTCCATTTAGAAAACAATGTTTACATTCTTCACAAATCAGACCATGTTCTAGACACAGATAACTAATCACCTTTGGATAGGGTTCGCGACGTCCTATCATTAAGGCCGTAGCCACGTTTACTGGTCGAAAGGCGTTAAGTTTGATTGAGGTTTAAAATCATAGATAGAAAGTGGATCAACAATTAATTAATCATTAATCGACAACGGATTGTGCCCACGACTTTCATAGCTTCCACGTCCCGTACTACACACATTCGTGATGTTTCCGGCGCTATACAAATGAAAGCCTTATAACGTTACCTCCATTGTTTTCATAATGACATCATCCCGATTAATACGACTAATTACGTCATAGCAAACACGCAGTAAAACTACTCGCTAATCATGGCAAATGATCCTAAATCTAGCATGATAACAGTGATAACAATCATCATAATTAAATAGATAAAGGATAGAATTAACCAGAGTAACAGCGTAGCTGAATATAACGTGAAGAAATACAAGCAGAACTTCGAGTATCCTCCAAGCAATATTACAATATTACCCCCCTATTCGTCCGGTCAAAGCCGTGACTAACTAGCCGCTAACTACGAAAATAAAATATAAATCTAACCTAATAAGAGAGTATTTTTGTAGAACAAGAGAAAAGATGGAAGAGAATTTTTGAGTGTTTTTGAATGAGGTGAAATCATCCCATATTTATACTAGAAGCTCAACCGTATTCCTCAGCCGTATTTCCATCTTCAAAATCTCAACCGTATTCCTCAACCGTATCAAAATCACACCTTGGATGACCAAAACACACGATACGGTTGAGTTTGGCCGTATACGGGAGAGATTGGCCGTATCGGGGGAGGGACAAGGCTGGATACGGGAGGGAATGGCCGTATACGGCTGTCATCAGGCCGTATACGCCCTAGCCAGGCCGTATACGGTTGGGTCTAGGCCGTATACGGCTGGATTTGCCTGTATACGGCTTGGTGCCTCCCGTATCGTGGTCCGTCGGTTGTCTTGAATCTTCGTTTGGGCATAACTTCTTCATCCGATGTCCGTTTTGAGCGTTCTTTATATCCACGTGATCATAATCTCCTAAGGAACAAAATGACATAGGTTAGAGGTCATAATGCCAAGCGGAGCTCAAAAAGTGCTAGAATACGTGAACCGGAATGCTTAAGATCGTTTATGCTCTATTTTATTCGTTTTTAGGCCTTTTAGTTGATTCTTGAAGCATCGTCTATATTTTAGCCTTCATTATGAAATTTAGTATAAAAATGTATATTTCAAATGTTTTCATCCATAATTGGGCTAAAAAGGTGAGATAATGGCACGTTAAAACTTGACTTTTTGCGTGAAATCAAATATCCCACACTTAGACTTTGCTTGTCCTCAAGCAAAACTTAAATTTCTCACTTGCTTTCCCAATGAAAATATTTGAAAGTGTCAATGCATTTTGGGTGAATCAAAATGTTTAAGAGCAAACAATTCCATATACATGTAATATATCCTGGAAGCCAAGAAGAAATAAGGTATTCGTTCCAGAAGCATGAAATAATTTTCTAGGGCAAGCTATTTGGGATATACATGACTAGGCGATCTCACCAGGTGGTCACTCAATTCACTCATAAGTGTTTCGGGTTACCTATCATTCTAATCAAACGAAATCGCTCAATAGCCAGTCATGCGGCATCCTTCGTCATAGGCTTGCTCGAGAATCACATCTCCACCACTTAGGTGAGGACGGTGCTAATCATCCCAGGACATTCAGATGGGTTGTAATGTTTGGTGAGGGTTAAAGGGAATGGATAAGCGGGAAATTGGTTTTAAATAAAAGGGTTTTACTTATCTTAGGCCTTTCTAAACTTATGAAAAACTTTATTTAGATAAACTTTTTAATGAAAACGGAAACGGATAGCGAGAAGTGAATGAGATAGCTATTTTGACTTTGATCTCTAAAAAACACACGGAGGATTTATATATTTTTTTTAGACTCGGAGTTTTTTCGGAAGAATCGAAGCACTTAGCTTTATTACATATTTTTCATTTCTTTTCTTTTTCTATGTATTTTTGGGCTTTAGAACTTCTTTGCCAAAGAATTTCTAAGGCATTTTTCACACTTTATTTTATTGCCCTTTTGAGACCTTTCAGACTTTCATTTTTCACACTTTTGACAATTTCGAATTTACTTGGTGCCAATTTTACACACCATAAGACTCTCGATTTTTGAGTATTTATATGGAAACGCACGCGAGAAGCTATGAGTAAACACGAATTTGTGGATTTGGAGTGAAAGCAAAAAGAATACCTAAATATCATTTTTCAAAAATTTTAAAAATTTCTAAGATAAGGTTTTGGTGGGTGTGAAAGTGAATGGGTTGGAAGTTTGGGTTTTAAAGAAACGAAAAGGCTAAGGCTCAACAGGGTTTTCTAGGCGGATCATCAACACTAAAAATGAGTGTTGGAAGGGTTTTGGGCTTGAAGAGATATGCGAAAAGGGGTTTAAATCCTAAGGAATGTCAAGGTCATCTGATTGCACCTATACCGCGTACGGTACTCTACCAATATGGTCTCGACATGCATAACAAGAGCAAGTTCTAATTCCAGATGCAAGCATCGGCACACACTCATCAAACGAATAGTGAAGCATTAAAAATGAATGCTTCTCAGGGGCTCAAGATACCTCACTACAAGATTGGGTTATATGTGCCTAGCCATGCGTTGCCCTTTTAGATTATTATTTCAAGCTCAAGAAATTCCTAACTTATTTACTCTTAACTTCCAAAATACACTACTCATATATGAAAATGCATCCCCTCAAGACATTTAAATTCAAAAATTTTGAAAAATTTTTAAGCAAAAGTGAGTTTTTAAAATTGAGGAACATTTTCCTAGTTTGCTTTTGGAAATAAGAATCAGACCTAAGGTATTCTATACCGCTATCCCACACTTAGAGGAACATTGTCCCTAATGTTCTCTTGAGTTGAGATTTTATTGAAAATAAAATCCCACACTTAGAGTTTGAACATATCGGAAAATGTTTCTCAAGCGTTCATTTTGGGCTGGAATCCCACACTTAGTGATAAGTTAAGGATATGGCATAGATTTCTTGAAAAATAAAGCAAAATAATCTATATCAAAACAAGGATAAGAACGAGAGAACTCCCCTAACAAAGCGGTTGAAGGAGGCTGAGAGTCTGAAGATATGTCGCCTTGAAGAAGAGTACTTGCCAGATATCCTTCTTGCGGCAGTTCCATGAAGTGCATTCGGCTGTTGGGAAGAGCACTTGGTATAATATAGCTAAATTCTTCATTCTCTTCACCGTTCTCTCATGTGAACATATCTCGTAAGTGTGAACATGGTGGATATACTTTTTTTTTTTTGACCAACTTCTCATTTTTTATAGCTTTTACCGAAAAAGTGTCACTATTCCAGAATGTGAAAAAAATGTTTTCTACTACAAATCATTTGTAAGACATGTGTTTTTAAACGAGTTTGAGCATAATGTGTGAAAGTAGCACACAAGTACCTCAAATGCTCGAAACACATGACTTATCATTTTGAAAATGTTTCTTGAATTCTGGAATTAGTGATGTGGTAAAAGTTGTTTGTTTGAAAATGAAGTGGTGTTTTGAAAGCTTTTGTATATCCAAGTGTGAAAGATAGTCAGAGATATTTCACTTCTTGGAAATTAAAATACTACTACTACTAAAGGATATTTATTCCACGGGTTGCCTCCCGAGAAGCGCTTCTATTTAAAGTCGAGGGCTCGACTTTTGTTCCTCCTGGATCAGCCGGAAGAGGAACCTCCAGGGCTAGAGATGCTTGGTGGTGCCCTGGAGTTTTGCGGATAGAACTTGAGGTAATAGCGAGCGATGACTTGGCTGATATTCGAGATCCTTGACACGAAGAGAGGGAAACTATCGAAGTGCTCCTCTGCCACCCTCTGCAAGTATAAGAGGTCCCAGGTGATATCATAAACTGCTTTTGAGATGGGTCCATCGGAATCTATGAAGTAGGTCCCGTTGTACTCGAGTCTCTCACGCTCTGGTCGATCCTGTCTTAATGAATCCATGAATCCGAAGAAGCGTAGATGAATGTCTTCATGAGTGCTCATGGTGGTGCTCCTTCCTACTTCTTCAATGGACTCGAGGATGCCTTGGATGAGCTGTTTTTGATGACTGGAATACGTGAGGTTGGGTTTACGAAAGATGTTAATCATTCTATTGTAAACCTCACGCAATCCATCATGAAATAACTGTCTGGGCTCCGCTGTGAAGACAGTACCGAAGATATCTCTAAGCTGCTCGGTGATAAAGTTCGCGGGGTTAACCATCGAACTATCAGTAATAGATGAAGGGATGCTGCGAATCCTCTCATCCTGGCTCACACGCTCCAGCCTTTCAATAATCTTGTGGGCATGAAACTCTAGAGTGCAGTCGATGTAGAACCTGTGTGGTGAAGAATCGTCGATATGATCGTTATTAGCCATAGAATCCATCAATCCCTGAAGATCACTCATCATTTGTTTGTCGATTTCGTCATCAGGGTTCCCAGTAGCATAGTCCATATTGTATCTGTAAGAGTGTAAAAACTCCATCTGTCTGGGCGAATATGGAAACGCAGATCTGATCAGTGCTTCATATACCTTGCCATAGATGATTTCTTGGTTTTCAAAGAACAACCGATTGTCAGTAGATGGCTCATCAGAAATCTGAGGTTCTTGCAGAAGTTGAGCAGCAAGATTTTCAGCGAAGGCATGAATGCTGTTCTGTAGATGCTGAGGACTTCGGGAGTTGGTGGCATGATAAACATCATATTCTGCTTCGATCCTCTCGATCAAGTCTCTCTGATGTGGCGTGTACTCAATAATAGAATCTCTGATAATCGCCATGAGGGTACGAAAGTCATCTTCGTATTGCTCAATAGTACTGATCATTTCTTCGTGATTAGCGATGATCGGTACTTGGATTGTTTCGAGAGAAGAGTCTGGAATGGTGGAAGGTAGACGAAGGTGAATAGAGCGGATATCTATCGGAACATCAATGAATACGACATCGTTCTCGTCACTTTCTGTCGTTGTGGAATCAACCTCTAGTGAATCAGGGAACTCCATAACGGTAGGTGGTGACTGAGACTCGTCGGTGATCTGAGATATCGGCTGAGAAGAGATCATCTCGATTTCCCTTTCATCCTGAGAGTCGGACTCATGACTGGAACCAGAAGTACCTCCTAGCTCAAGTTGAGTTCGAAGTCTAGGAAAGGTGAGGGGATCGAGGTCTGATGTGACGAGCTTACTAGAATGATCTTCCATTGGTTCTTCTTCCTCTGAATCATTATCTGGCAGCGGAATAAAACTTCGAGTGTAGTCTATCTGCATTATTTCTGCTGTCGGAAGGTATGACTCAGGAAGGTAGGTTGGTGTGGTCTGATCTTCCTCTGTCTCGTCCTCCTCCTCTTCTTCTATTTCTTCTTCAGTCTCTTCCTCTTCTTCCATTTCTTCTTCCTCAGTGTCGGAAGCAATCATAGTAGGCTCAACAGACATCCGTGTATCTGGTTCAGAATAATCATCCGAAGTAACTCTGCCTGTAGAAATCATACATATCTCCGCATGCTCTGTCAAAGCCTGCTCAGTCTGATCAATCTTGAAGGTAACAGTCTCTCCATGAGATCTAAGAGTGAGAGTCTGTGAGTAAACATCGATGATAGTACGTGCGGTGTTCAAGAATGGTCTTCCTAAGATGATAGGGATATGGACATCCTCCTGAATGTCCATCACTACAAAGTCTGTGGGATATAGGAACTTATCTACCTTAACCATGATATTCTCAGCTATTCCGTTAGGGTATCTAATGGATTGGTCAGCTAGCTGGACACTCATTTTGGTAGGCTTAAGGGGTCCTAATTCCAATATTCTATAAAGTGAATAAGGCATAAGGTTGATACTGGCTCCTAGGTCAGCTAGAGAGTGTATCATGCCCGAGTGATAGATCGAACAAGGAAGGGTGAATCGTCCTGTATCTCCTAGTTTCTCTGGTAGGTCATTCTTAACGATTGCTGAACATTCCGCGTTCAGTGGGACATTGGGTACTTCGGGTACCTTGTCCTTAGTAGACAGGAGTTTAAGGATGTATTTTGAACTGGAAGGGGTTCTGGACACCGTGTCCACGAACTTTCCATCGAGTCGGAAGGTGTTGGCTTTGTAGGCTTTCCTAAGTCGGTTAGGAAACGGAATTCGTACTTCCCTTGGTGGTGTAGGGATAGACGGAGTCTCGACTGTTGGTGAGACAGGAGAAGTAGTGGAAGGTTGGCCCGGTGCCTCCTTTGTGTCTGTAGTACTCATCTGTTTAGCCTCTTCTACGTGGGGATTTTGTACTGTGTTACTAGGAAGATTACCCTGAGGCCTAGAGTCAAGACGTTGGGCTAGTTGTCCTATTTGGGCCTCAAGATTTTTGAGAACGGCCAATTGGTTCCTAAGGTATAGGTCAGTTTGGTCTTGCCTAGCGCTAGTCTTTTGGTTGACCTGGTGTTGGCCTTGGATGAACTTAGTGAGGGTGTCATCTGTACTAGTAATGGGCACAAGGGTTTTAGTGGGTTCAGTCGATTGAGCTGCGTCCGGTGCAGTCAATGATAGTGGTTGGTTATAGGTGAGTTGGTTTTGTTGTGGGTATCTAGGTTGGTAGTTGGGTTGAAATGGTGGTTGGTTTCTAGGTGGGTATTGAGTGCCTCTAGTCCTAGGGGGAGAGGTTTGATTGAAACGCGACTGATTTTGAGGGCGAGCTGGAAATTGAGCATAGTAAACCGTTCCGTCAGCGGGATCCTCGTACTCAACCTGATAAGCAGCAGTTGGGAGGTTGGCACAGTTCTGGCATTCCTGAACTTGATGGACATGCTGGGATGGTTTCTTCAATTCGCCGATCTGTTTCGTCAAAGTCTCGATCTTCTCCGTTATGGACTTGATAGCTTCAGCCTGGTGCGGGTTGGATGCGGTAAGCGGTGCCGATGATGAGGAACGCTCACCAGAGTTCCAATCGTGATGGTGCATCGTCATATTCTCGATCAGATTCCAAGCCTCATCTGCAGAGAGTAGCATAATACTTCCTTGAGCGGCAGCGTCGAGGGTGATACGGTGGTTTGGAACAAGACCGTTGTAAAACGTGCACAGCTGGCTGGTTTTCTCAATTAGGTGGTTAGGGCATTTGTTTAGGAGACTCTTAAATCTCTCCCACGCCGTATAGATAGATTCATCATGAGCTTGGTGGAAGTTCATGATGTCATTCTTGCATTTGGTTTGTTTGGCCGGAGGAAAGTATTTAGTTAAGAATTTATTACCCATCTCCGTCCAAGAAGAGATAGAGCCGGTCTCTAATCCCTCAAACCAGGTTAAGGCATGGTGAGTAAGCGAATAGGGGAATAGGTATAGGCGGACTATGTCCTGCTCAACCCCATTCTGCTTGTAAGAGTTGGTGGTTTGAATAAATCGGTTTATGTGGGCGTTGGGGTCTTCATTGGGCAGACCATGGAACTGGCAGAATTCCTTGATTAGCTGAATGATATGGTGTCTCAGTTCGTTAGATGCGCCTTCGATAACTGGATAGTTGATAGGTCCTCCTCGTCCTTCGATTGACGGTTTGGTGCTATCGGCGAGAGTGACGCGAGCAGCCATCGGTTGTCGAGTGCGCTTTCCTTTACGAGCGGTTCGGATAATCGACTCAGGATCGGAAACGAAGATGATAGGTTCAGATCCGGATGATCTGGTCGAATATCGTTGTGTGTTGTGGGAAGGAATTTTCGAATGGAACAATTAAACTAAGAAAGTAAAACCAAACTAAACTAAACTATGGATATTTACTAGAAAGAAAAATTCGTCTATAACGTCTACGGATCTTACAACTGATTCCCCGGCAGCGGCGCCGAAAACTTGATGGGCGCCCGACGGTCGGTTTCAAGGAATCGCTTCCTGTCGTTGCGGGACCTTCCGCTGAGCAGCCGATCAGGGGTGTGTTTTAAAATTTGTAAGTGCGGGGCCTAAGTATACTTAAAACTATGGGTACAGTAGTAAGTATGACCTAGGGTCGTTCTATAAACCAGTTGTATTGTGAAACGTTTACGTTGGAGACGATTTATCAAACTAGTAATAGTTTTAAATGATTTTTGGTGGTTTTGTTTTGGTTTTTATACTTAGGCAGGAAATTAAAATAAAGCAGATAAAATTTATGTAGTTAGCAGATAATCTAGGGGAGGTGTTTGCTATGACTTCATTAGTTTTCTTAATTGGGATGATGTTTGATTTGTAAAATGATTTCAAAAGATTTGTATTTCATTTATTCCGAGTATTGAGGAGTAAGCACTAGCCCCCTACTGATAAATCAGTATGTCACTGAGAAACTAAGCTATCGTGATTCTGATCAGAGTAGTTTATCCGGCCATACAACGCCAACCGATAACGGAAGAGCGACCCTTATATGGATATAAATCCTGGGTGCATGAATATGACGACAAACCAATCTCGATGTTTGACCTTTCTTAACCCCACAGGAATACTTTAGATTAAACGAAACATTTAAGTTCAAGATCATGTTTTATATATGTTGATCACTTTCTATCGATGGGTTTGTAAAGTCTAAGTATAACGTTTGTACACAATAGGGAACTACGACTCTTCCCGTGGAAATACCAAGTTCTTAGCCGAATTACGGTACCTACTTTGCCTTAAACCCTAGACTTGTTTAACTAAGTTTGTATTTAAGCACAGAAATTCTCCATCTATGATATAAACCAGCCCTTACTTTAAAATCCCAATAAATCCCTAATTTGTAAATAGCTTAATATTTGCGTTCGAGAGAAGACAGTGTTTCCACAGGTACAATGTAAATTATACGTTCTGAGAGGAAAGCGATAATTCCACAATACCGGTGTACTTTGCATTCAAGTTAGAAAACGTTTTTCCATAATCACCATGTAGTTTGCGTTCGCGAGTGAAAGCATTATTTCCATGATGACGATGTACTTGGTGTTCCATTTAGAAAACAATGTTTACATTCTTCACAAATCAGACCATGTTCTAGACACAGATAACTAATCACCTTTGGATAGGGTTCGCGACGTCCTATCATTAAGGCCGTAGCCACGTTTAGTGGTCGAAAGGCGTTAAGTTTGATTGAGGTTTAAAATCATAGATAGAAAGTGGATCAACAATTAATTAATCATTAATCGACAACGGATTGTGCCCACGACTTTCATAGCTTCCACGTCCCGTACTACACACATTCGTGATGTTTCCAGCGCTATACAAATGAAAGCCGTATAACGTTACCTCCATTGTTTTCATAATGACATCATCCCGATTAATACGACTAATTACGTCATAGCAAACACGCAGTAAAACTACTCGCTAATCATGGCAAATGATCCTAAATCTAGCATGATAACATTGATAACAATCATCATAATTAAATAGATAAAGGATAGAATTAACCAGAGTAACAGCGTAGATGAATATAACGTGAAGAAATACAAGCAGAACTTCGAGTATCCTCCAAGCAATATTACAATATTACCCCCCTATTCGTCCGGTCAAAGCCGTGACTAACTAGCCGCTAACTACGAAAATAAAATATAAATCTAACCTAATAAGAGAGTATTTTTGTAGAACAAGAGAAAAGATGGAAGAGAATTTTTGAGTGTTTTTGAATGAGGTGAAATCATCCCATATTTATACTAGAAGCTCAACCGTATTCCTCAGCCGTATTACCATCTTCAAAATCTCAACCTTATTCCTCAACCGTATCAAAATCACACCTTGGATGACCAAAACACACGATACGGTTGAGTTTGGCCGTATACGGGAGAGATTGGCCGTATCGGGGGAGGGACAAGGCTGGATACGGGAGGGAATGGCCGTATACGGCTGGCATCAGGCCGTATACGCCCTAGCCAGGCCGTATACGGTTGGGTCTAGGCCGTATACGGCTGGATTTACCTGTATACGGCTTGGTGCCTCCCGTATCGTGGTCCGTCGGTTGTCTTGAATCTTCGTTTGGGCATAACTTCTTCATCCGATGTCCGTTTTGAGCGTTCTTTATATCCACGCGATCGTAATCTCCTAAGGAACAAAATGACATAGGTTAGAGGTCATAATTCCAAGCGGAGCTCAAAAAGTGCTAGAATACGTGAACCGGAATGCTTAAGATCGTTTATGCTCTATTTTATTCGTTTTTAGGCCTTTTTAGTTGATTCTTGAAGCATCGTTTATATTTTAGCCTTCATTATGAAATTTAGTATAAAAATGTATATTTCAAATGTTTTCATCCATAATTGGGCTAAAAAGGTGAGATAATGGCACGTTAAAACTTGACTTTTTGCGTGTCATCAATGACGTGGGACGACTTTAAGGCATTATTAAAGGAGGAATATTGTTCAAATAACGAGATGAAGAAATTGGGAAAAGAGTTTTGGAACCACTCAACGGTGGGGGCCAACAATGCTGCTTATACTGACCGTTTTCACGAGCTGGCAAAATTGGTTCCTCACTTGGTGACACCTGAGTCTAAGAGAATTGAAAAGTATATATATGGACTGGTACCGGAGATTCGGGGTATGGTAGAGGTCACTGAGCCGGCCACTATTCAAAGTGCTATACTAAGAGCCGAGGCATTGACTGACCAAATGGTTAGAAGTGGCATACTAAAGAGGGATTATGATATAAAGAAAGAATCAGATGACATTATTGCAATTGTGGATGAAAAGACTAATAACAAGAGAGCCAGGGTAGCTAGTGGATTTGTAATGGTCAACACAGGAAGGAAGGAGTACGAGGGTTCCTACCCAAGGTGTGGTAGATGCAATTATCATCATCATGCGTCAACTTCATGCCACACGTGTTTTAACTGTAATCAATTAGGACACTTTGCAAGGGATTGTCCGGTAGTGGCTAGGCAAGTGCCATCGGTGAATGCATTCAACGTGGCAGGAAATCCGAAGACATGTTATGAGTGCGGAAGTCCAGATCATTATCGTAATGCATGTCCTAGACTGGTGAGGACATTGACACAAGGAGGGAATAATTCAAATCAAGCATTGGTCATGGAAAAAAATCAAAATCAAGGAACTAATATTGACACAACTCAAGGACAATCATCTAGCAGGAATACAAACGAAACGCGTCCAACCTAGTATGCTGCAACGGGTGAGTATTCTCAAAACGATCACTTTATCACTGTATAGTTCAACGTTGAAAATCAATTGTAGTTTTGTCTACATTAAATTTATGTGTTTGCTTGATAAGAAACCTAGTACTTTAAACGTTTTTAAAAAAAAATGATTGGATGATAAATAAACAATAACTAAATAAATAAATAGATAAATAAAATAAAGATAAATAAATAAGTAAGATTATTTGAGGATGTCTCCTGGTGGTAGAAGGCTACTTTGGGGGTCTCAATCTCTTATCGTGTTGAGAGTCTCGACTTAGTAATGGAGAGGTGGATTGGGATGGCGTGTCAATAGAAAGTAAACCGCGTTTCACTTTGAAGAAGTGAGATGCTCTAGGACTATGGAGAACAAACCGAGGGAGAACGAAAAGTGACTTTGATGGTCGAAGTATCAAAGAGCGTGAACACAATGATATTCGAATTGTCAAGGAATTTTCCTTGAGACAATCCGAAAACTTAACTAAATTACCCACATAGTGACACATAGAAACACGTATTGATCCTGTTTTGGGAAGAAACATTAGAGGTTAAAGTCCCATAACGTGTGTGAAGACAAGGATCAATGTCTTATCTTCGGAGACTACGACTTGTTGGATCAACTGTAAAGGTTCGCATTGGTAAACAGAAGATTGACTTTCGACTAGGCAGTGAAAACAATTGAAGAATCACAAGGAAGATGTACCAAAGTTGGCGTTTGGGACTCGATGTGGCTGTGCCTCTCGACCCAACAATTGCGCCTGCGGTATCAATGGAATTTGGACTTGAGGAGGAGCTTTTAGATGTTAAATAAACGTACACTGTATACACCCATCAATATTTATCTCTTAAATAACCGGACGACTTTGTATTAAACGTCTAACGAATAGGTTCGATGACCTACCAATTGAAGAGATGGACGGAGCAAATAGAGATTGCAATGTATTTTTGGGAGTGACGAGCCTCTTAAGATGTTAGACGAACGACAATGTTGTGAAGTATTGCTAGATCAGATCGAGTTGAAGTACAAAACTACACTTTGTTATAGAACTAATAAAAACTATGGGAACGCGGAGTCAAGTAGCGGGAACGTTACGCGATCACTATAGTAGGATACGATTAAACGTTAGGCGAGAATTCGAAATTATTTAGTAACGAGAGGATCATAAGAAACTCGAATCCCATATCTATTCCATAGTAACGATTTCAATAATGATTTCGATCGAATTTCGGGATGAAATTTCCTAAACGGGGGGATACTGTGACAACCTTCACCAAACCGTAATCGTAATTCAAACCGTAAAAACTCATTTTCATGCTAAGACTCCTTTAAGGGATTTCTTTACATCAAATTCTTCGTTTTCGAAAAACGAATCCAACGCAAAAAGAATCATCGCAAACAGACATGTAACGAAGAAGATACGAAGTAAAACGTAAAACAAACAAAACGTAAATGTACAATAAAATAATTCGAAGTTGATCGCAGCTGCACTGTTAGGGCCATAACTCTCTCATCCAGACTCGGATTGAGGTGATTCAAAAGCCCAGACGACCGGAGCACAGAGGGTATAACATATCAAAAATTCAGCCAATTTGAAGACTTTTAAGCCCACAAGTCGGCTGGATGTGTAGATAGCCTAAAATCAATAATTACAAGTCATATGACAAACCTTAAACACACCCCTAAACCCAAAAACGAATTAAGCTAGACCTAAACTCTTCTCATCCAATTTCATCATCAAGATAGTCGATTATTAAGGGTTTTAATTCCCTAATCGATCCTAGTAATCGAAATCATCATTATACACATTCGTTGGTAAGTTTTCGACTGTCGATTCGTTCTCATAATTCTTATCCACGGGTAATTAGATTTTTGATGTGATCATATGAGGATCTGTAGGATATGGTTAATTATAGGATTTATATTTTTGGGGAAGGGTTATGTCGAGTATAATATGTTTTGCAAACCGAAAATTATATAATCGAAATCTCAGAATCTGTCCGGATTTTTCAGTCCAGTTCAACGTCCGATTTGACCTAGTTACGTTCGTTTTCAGGCTTCGTCCAAAACTAAAAAGTTGTAGATCTCGAAGTTTTACAAAAGCTAATGGGTTTCGGACTCTAAAACGAAGAAGATTATTTTATAAAAAATTATTTCGTGAACTGCTGCATTGTATTCCGAATTTTCTGAAAACTTTGGCTAAATTAAATAAATTGATTTAATTACTTTCTAATTGCTTTGGGATTTTTAAAATTAGATTATGACCTGAATTTTTCTGTGTAAACTAATATTTTTATAAACTTATGTTGAATTTATCTATTTAATCTAAAGGAATGTAAATTACAACCAGTCTTTTTATACATAAAGATTTATGATAAGACTTGATATACGAGGTAGATTTGTGGGAAACTTAATAAAGATGAAATGAAACATCATTATAAGATACAATGGAAGGGAATAGCCTTGTCTAGATTGTAACCAATACGTATTTGAATTGTAGATTCTCGTAAGGATTTGTGAATTCATTTGGGAACGACATTTGCTTTGTTAATCAAGGTGAGTTTCGTGACCCATTTTTCATTTATATTTTTAACGTTTTGGGGAAAAGAATGCTCAAACATATGTTATACTATTTTATTGATGTGGAAACAATCTTTGAACTTGCTTTTGATCATGAGTTGCTATGAAATTCATGTATAGTTTAATGTGTATTATTTGATTGTGTGGACCGATAACATGAATAGAGCTTAGCATTTGTGTGTGATTATTTTGTTCGGAACGATGATAGAAACGTAGGAACGATGGAACGTAGAAACGTATGAACGATGGAACGTAGAAACGTAGGAACGATGGAACGTAGAAACGTATGAACGATGGAACGTAGAAACGTAGGAACGATGAAACGTAGAAACGTATGGTGTAACGTAACGTTGTTGTGATTATTTGAGACGTTGAACGTGTATTTATATTTGAACGTTGAACATGTAACGTATTTGTAACGTGGATAACGTGTGATTTCTTGAATGTTGTATTATTGTACATTGTATACTTTGCACTCATGTGTTTAAAACGAAACGATTTTGATTTGATAAAATGTTTACTTAAAAACCTACGAACTCACCAACCATGTGTTGACGTTTTTAAGCTATTTCTTTTCAGGTTAAGCTAGTAATTCAAGAGTTGAGACTAAGGTGGCTTAGCAAGACTGTTAGAGTACATTTTAAATTTATTAATGTGAACAATTGTATTTGTGACGTTGTGAAGCGGTTTCATAACATTTTGTTGAATTTCATTTAGTGAATTTCTTTTATATCAATGTGTTATGATCTAGTCGTGCGTTGCATTCCGTTGTTTCCGCTTTAGACGCGGTGTGACACAAACCGAATGAATTTGAAACTTCGGCGAGGCGGATGACGGATTTCAAACTAGTGAAGGGTTTAGAAAATAGTGGGGGAGGTTTTGGTTTTTATATATTCTAACCTAGGCAAGTTAATAAAAGCGAAATAAAGTAAAGTGTGTAGATTAGATAAGATAAGGGTAGTGTTTGCTGAGATTTCGTTAGTTAAGTTATGGGATGATGCATGGTTGGAGAAACTGTTTTGAAAGATATTTGGTAATTATTATTCTTTGATACTTGTGATGTAAAACACTAGATTCCATACTAATTAATTTCTTAATCAGCATGCCACCAAGATGTATCATGATTTGAAAGTTGACTATTGGTGGCCGGGTATGAAAAGAGATATAGTTAAGTACGTAGAGCAATGTTTAACATGTTTGCAAGTAAAGGCGGAACAACAAAAACCTTATGGAATGATTCAACCATTAGATATTCCCGTTTGGAAATTGGAATATATTACCATGGATTAGATCACCAAATTACCGAGAACACAAAGAAGGCATGATGCAATATGGGTGATTGTAGACCGGTTAAACAAGAGTGCATTGTTCTTACCAATCAGATAGACTTCTTCATCCGAAGTATTAGCCAATTTATATGTAAAAGAAGTTGTAGCTGGACATGGAGTACCGGTATCCATTGTCTCCGATAGATATAGTAGGTTCACTTTGAGATTTTGGACAAAATTCCAAGAAGAAATGGGGACCCGACTTAATTTGAGCACGACATACCATCCACAAACCGATGGTCAAAGTGAGAGGATGATTCAAACGTTAGAAGATATGTTAAGAGCTTGTGTCATTGACTTTGGAGGTAGTTGGGATGACCATTTGCCATTAGTAGAATTTTCGTATAACAATAGCTATCACGCTAGCATTGGTATGTCACCGTACGAGATGCTTTATGGTAGAAAATGTAGGACTCCAATTTGTTGTGGTGAAATTGGTCAAAGAGAGTTAGCTAGCACCAATATTGTGTTAAAAACTACCGAGAAAATAAATCAAATTCGTGAAAGGTTAAAAGCAGCCCAAGATAGACAAAAGTCTTATTCGGATAAGAGACAACGACCATTTGAATTTCAAGAAGGAGATTTGGTTTTGTTAAAAATATCGCCATGGAAAGGGATCATTCGTTTCCGAAAGAGAGGAAAGCTTAGTCCAAGATTTATTGGACCGTTTAAGATCTTAGCAAGAGTGGGAAAAGTAGCATATCATCTTGAGTTGCCGAAGAGCTAACGGAAATTCATAATACATTTCATGTATCTCATTGGAGAAAGTGTTTAGTAGATGAAGCTTCATATGTACGCCATTGGAGGAAATTCAGATAAATGATAAGTTAAATTACATTGAAGAACCGATAGCAATTCTTGATGAAAAAGTTAAGAGATTAAGGAACAAAGAGATAAAGTCGTTGAAAGTGCAATGGAAGCATCGCAAAGGATCCGAAATTTACTTGGGAAATGGAAGAAGAAATGATCCGATATTACCCGCCATTACATCAAGCTTGGATTGTGAGGACACAATCCCAATAAGTGGGGGAGAGTTGTAACACCCCGTATTCAGTAAGTATTTTCTTATTGCCTACATTATTATTATAAATATTATGGTTAGTATATAATGAGTTATGTACAAGTTAACAATTTAAGTAAGAAGTCAAGTTAGTGGCAAAAGTAAGAAAATTTAAACTTGAGTAATGTAGATGGTGGCCAAATTATAAAGGTAGATACTAGAGGGTAGAAACCGAAAATACATTAAATAAATTTCCCTTCATTAAATAAAATTCCCTTCATGTAAACTCTGGAAGAAACTCAGAGTTTGGGTGTGTGTGTTGGTGAGTGTCGACCAAAAAAGGGAGAAAATGAGGGAGAGGCTAAATCCACCAAATTGAGGCCTAAGTTGTGTGTATTCAAGATTCTAACCAAGTAATTATCCATTGTGGAGGTAAGAATAACACCCTTCATCTTTTATTTGATGATTTAGTAGTTTTTGGGATGAACCCTAAAGTTGGGTTTTGTGTAATTGATGAGTTTTTGGAAGTAGGAATGCTAGATAATAATTATTATGCATAATAGAACATGTGTAGATGTTTAATTATGAGTTTTAATCTAATACTTGAATCTTGAAGAAGTTAGCAAATGTAAAAGAAGTTTTGTGGTTGATGATGATGATAAATTGGTGTGTTATAATGTAGTTAGTATTCAAATTGAAGTAAACTAGCCAAATGCATGTTATAAATCTATGAGAAGTAAGAATTTGGCTAGTTGGGCATGATGTAGAAGTTGAAAATGATTTTTTATTCTTAAGTTATTCAAAGAATGTAAATGTGTTTGATTAAGTTGTTTAAGCTATGGACAACACTTAGTAGTTGTTTATAAGTTTTATTTAGTAAGAATTGAGAATGTGAGATTGTAAAGAGTTATCACTTTGTGTAGTGAATAACCTTGCCTATGTGTTTTTGTTGCTAGGTGATTGTTGAGCTAAATTTATTGCTAGAGCTTATTGATCAACAATTGTGCTTGAGCAAGGTATGTAACTAATTGGACTCATTTGAGAATCATGAGTGATGATCAAATGAGTGTTAATTAGTGAATGGTTGTTAATTGTAAGTGTGGCATTGAATATGCCATTTGTGTAGTAGAAATGGGAATCCAAGTATGACAATGGGGCTTGAGAAATTCCATTGTTCATAACTTGGTACCATTGTAGTGTTCCTTGTGTTGGAACAAAATTGTAGATAAAAGATCCTTTAAGTTGTAGATAGTTGATCATGTAAGATTGGTCACCAAATTGTAGTAGTAATGGTTGTTGTTTACTTGTTTTCCATTGCTTACTAAGCATTGTATGCTTACCCCATTTATGGTTGTGTTATTGTAGGTACCAACGGGTCAAGGCCCAATACGGGCAAAGAGCCAAGAATCGAGTAAGGTGGAACTTGCGAAACTTGCTACTGAGTAGTAAGTTGAATCCCCTGTTTTGTTAAAATAAGGGTGATATTCAAATGAAAGCCCCTTGTTATGTAAGAATTCTGAAAATGTTTGGTTGATCATGCGGTAGTGAATGTTTTGACCCGTTTGTAGTTTTATACAAAAGTAGTTGTTTTTGGGGTCAAACATCGTAGTCATATCGTTTTTGAGAAATCATGAATCTTCCAAGCATGTTATTATGTAAACTGTGTAAGCGTTAAATTTGATGTGAAGTATAAGTGGTTCGACTTTTGTTAAGTCTAATATTTATGTTGGTAAGTTGTAAATGAAGGTGGAAACTTTTGAATTGTAAGTTGAAGTGAACTCTTACATTTGGTTGTGTAAACTTGTAGTTAGAAACATGTATTGTTGTTTCAAACATTGGTTTTTATGGTTTGAAAAGTGGTGTTATTGTTTTGGTAAAGGATTTGGGTCAAAAGTTATGTTTTTGCAGTTTTTTCAGGGTCCATGGATAGGTACGCGATCCCAGAATGAGTCTAGGATCGCGTAACAATGAAGGAATTCATCACAGTCGATTTTCAGTGTAAATACGCGATCCCAGGCATGTGCTAGGATCGCGTAACTAAGAAGGAATTTGTCACAGTGTGTTTTTCAGTACAAATACACGATCCCGTCAAAGAGCCAGGATCGCATATGAGATCGCGACACGACCATCCATGATGGCGACGCGATTTGTCTAGATCGCGACGGGATCATGGCAAATCGCGACGCGATTGTGGACTGTTTTAGAGGTTTTCAACTTCGTTCAAATTTAAAGGTTATATGTTATATCCTTGCGTATGTGTTTTTCACTTGACATTTATATTAGTTATTTTAATGAAGTAAAAAAAAAAAAAAAATTGGGGCTTCACATTTAGTGAATTAGTTTTGTATAGATAGACATGGGTCGGGTCATAAACACTAGTAAATTATTACGTAATAAGTTTTCATTAAACGTGATTTCGATTTTGTACCACCATAATCTATACAAAAGTTTATGATCGTTAGCACTTTATTAGTTTTTATTGTAATTATTATTATTAATAATTAATTACATGTCAAATTAGTTACATGTGAAATTATTAGTTACATCTAAAATGAAATTCTTCTGAATTGCTAACATTGTATGAATTGACTGACTTGCAAGCACTACAATTGTCGAATCATTTGTTGCTATTTACGATTAGAAAAGAAAGATTGATCGAGCAATGCTATTCTTTCCATGATATTGGCAGGGCCCATTGTTTACAAGTTAGAGAAATCTAATGTTCAAAATCCCCATCCAAGCGGTTGTCTCGTTTCTTTACTTCTTTGTTCTTTTTAATATTAATACTACAAATACCGCATTTACACGCACATTAATCTACACACTTTTAAAAAAAATGTGTAAAATTTACCCATGTGACACACTTATAATCGTGTAGTATCTCTCTACACTAGCTTATAAGTACGTATAATGACAATGATAAAGTGTATAGAAAATGTTCACACTCATTAGTGCGTACAAATTATATTTTCTACGCATTTATAAATGTAGAGATCAATTCTACATACATGATTTTTTTTCGCACCGTAAAAGAATTGCATGCGAGAAAAAATCGCGTGTACAAAATATAATTTATACTGACTAATACGTGTGAAAAATTTTCTTTAGACTTTTAAGTGCGAAAGTCATTTAGAGTATACACACTTATAAGTGTAGAGGGTCAGTACACAATTATACGTGCGTAAAGTAAAGTGCATATAAAGCAATATTTGTTGTAGTGAACTCATTAACTTGAAACCCTCCCCCGCAAAAGATTTCTTGGATTGTGTTACTATGTTAATTTTTTTTAAATCTCATTTGTATTTGTTGCGGTCCCAGCGGTCGGTCGGGTTTTAGAATCCGAGTCGTTGCACCGATGGCTACCGAGACGCGCGAGCGGTTGAAAGTTTTAAAAATTTATATTTGCTGGGCTCAAACTATGCAAGCTACCTACCTTGTGGGTAAGGCGGCAAGTATAACTCGAGTGTCGTCCAAAATCGGAACGAATTGAATTGAATTGGAACCTACCAAAGATAACTTGACAATAGGATGGTTTTAAAACAAGGTAGGTATGGGTTTTGGTTTTATCTAATCTAATCTAAAGACAGATTTTAAAGTGCAGGAAAGTAAACGAGAATATAAGCAGCAGGTAGAGAGTGATTGCTGAAACTTCGACGATTAGGGTTTCGGGATGATATTATATTGATGATAGGTGATTACTCTGGTTAAGAATCTTCTAAACAGTCGGTGTGAACACTAGGACCCTATGTCTAGGTGTAATCCTAAAGCATATGTCACTGAATCCTAGGCTATCCTGATTCTGATCAGATGGGACTGTCTTCAGACCCACCTCACCGTCTCTTTCGGAGACCAAGCGACCCTCTGAATGGGGTTAAGGAATAAGGCGACAGTCCACAACACTGACTTTTCTTAACACCTATGTCTATCCAATTTTAACAGAGTAATACTGGTTGTATGCTGAATAAGTTAAACTATCGGTTAAGTAGAGTTTAGGGGTTTTAAGCATCTGGGAACACAGCCGGCATCCTTACTTTCATTTCCTAACTCATGTTTTATCTATTTTAGTTCTAATACTTCCGTCATGGATTAGACCCTCCTTTGCCATCGGTCGTTCATCCCTAGGCATGCGTACAGTGTATAGTGACCTTATTTTCCACAGTACTCTAACCCTAGGTATATCTACGGTGTTTTAAAGACCTATTATATCTTTACACAGCTTTATAACCAGAGGTAGTTTAACGGTGTACTATAGCATTTTCACGGCTTAACAAGACCTAGACCCGTGTCTGGAAGGATTGCTTCCAGGTAATCCACGGTAAGATAGACCACCGGCATTTCCTTGGCTTCCACGTATTTGTACTCTACAGCGGTATTTCCAACGCTATACCAAGTATTCTGACGTGTTATGGCGATCTCACAGTTTCATACAAACAGGAGATAACTGTGTATTCGTAGTTAGGGTTGATCAGATCCTATCCTAAGGCAACAGTCACGTGAGAGACCAGAAAGGGTGATTAATTAAGTCTACATCCAGGATAAGTCTAAACATGTATGCAGCATAACAACTACCGATCGTATATAAGATATATTAATTAAACATCATCCCTAATCCTAACATCTACATTTCAACTATCACATAATAATCTAGCTAATCAGCATGGAAACAATCATAAATCGTACTGAAATAATATGCAAAGTAAACATTATAACAGTAAGAAAGTAATATATTATCACCGGATTAGAATAGTAATACTGAGGATTACAACAGTCTGACTTGAATAACCTTGCTACAGCTTGATTACCCAATTACAACTTTCCTCTAGCTCTAACCGCTAACTTATATCTCTCTAGTTCTCCTCTAACTCCTAAGAGTAGTGCTAGAGAGAGAAACTAGAGAGAGAACTAACTACAAGAATAATTCTCCTCTAACTCCTAAGAGTAGTGCTAGAGAGAGAATTCTAGAGAGAGAAAGAGAAGTATGTGAAATGAGAGGTGTAAGGTGTGTTTGAAATGGTGAAATGAGTAAGGTATTTATAGGAGAGGCTAGTTGGTCTTGGTACAAGTCTTGAAGCATGAAATACAAGCATCCAAGCAGCATACGGGACCATCGGACCAAGGGGGCAAACGACACCTCACAAGCCACCAGACCCCGTATACGGCACCCCAAGGGCCGTATACGGCACCTAGGGTACCGTATACGGTACCTAGGGCCAAGGGGGGGGGGGGGGTTGGTGCTTGGTTTGGCCTCCGCTTGTTTCTCGGTTGCTTGGTTCGTCCGTATCTTCTTCGTTTGGGCTCCGATTTGCTTGATTCTTGCGCCGTTGGCTTCGTTTTTCCGTTACGCTTCTAATGACACTAAGTTTGCCAAATTTGGAAGTGTTTGACTTTTGCGTGTTCCGGATGACGATCGGCGGGCTTCTAGACTGCACATCTTCTTCGTTCTTCACCCGTTTCTCTTGATTCTTTCACCACCGATCTTAGATTTTCCTATTGAATCATAAAATATGCATTAAGATCTACTTTGATAGGATAATCAAGAATGGAATTTTAAGGTGATTGTTTTTGCCTCGGTTTGCGTGCAAAATGGATGTTTTTACTGATTTTTGTAGCAACGCCCGTATTTAGACTACCTTGGTGATTTCTGATGATAAATGATTATTTTGAAATGTTTTCACCAAAGAATAGTCCACAAAGTGCGGAAATAAGTACTTAAAAACATGACTTTTTGGGTCACATCAGTATTCTTATTTAGTAATCAAGTTTTAAATTTTTAATAACTAAAGTAAAGCTAGCTAATTATAATTAGTAAAGAAAACATTACTTATTTACAATCTCACATAATTTCAAATTACTTATTCGAAAAGGTTGGGGATCCATCAGGGAAAGGGTTATAGGAGGGAAAGGAGGAGGAGGAGAAAAATTTAGGTCATTAGATCATCATTTGATTTAAATTAATGGTTAGGAGTGATGAAATTTTTTTAATTAGTATACAGAAATGAGGGTGAGAGTTAAGGAAAAAAAAACATAACATTATAATTCATCCCACACTACATCCACTTTTTCACTTTTACTTTTTAGCCTTTCCACTTTCTTTTTTGAATCCTCCTTCCATCTTCTTCCCCACCCCCACTTAACACCACCTCCCACACCCTGCTGCCACCAACTGACCACCGAATTCTGGCAGCCACCGCTAGACTTTTTTTTAGATTAAAAAAAAAACTTTTTGTAAAACTTTTTAACACATCTCTTCCTTTTTAAACATTTTTTTTCTTTTTGTTTTTATAAACCTTAAATTTATACATTTTTCATCTATCTATATAACTAAGATAGGAGACCTTGAATCATTTGGCAAATATTTACCTATGCCACATCACCAAAATCCCTATGTGTCATCATTATATGAAATAAGCTTGATGATGTGGATTCTCCTACACTTACATGATAAATAAGGTAATACTATATTAGAAAACTAAAACTAAATTAATTTAAAGTGTCATTATTTTTTAACGGTAAATACTACAATAGATAATTAAATTATAACCAATTCAATCCAAACTAATGTGTCATTAGATAATATTTTTAGTATAATATTTTTATTAAAGTCAAAAATCATGAATTCATTTACCTATTTTTCCCCTCTAATTTTGAATTATAAATTTGTTTACTATTCTTTATCTTAATCTTCACACCCATTTTTTCAGATCTATAAAAAAATATAACTTTTAATGAATTGGGATAGCTTAATTTATAATATCATTATAGCTTTTATCGTAGTTTTATTAATTTGACAAAAAAAAAATTATCTTACAAACTTAGGGATCTCAATTTCGTTTAAATTATAATCTGAGTACAAGCTTAATTGATAGGTATATCAAGTTCATGATATCTTTTAAATGTTTCATTAGTTTCAATAATACAACTTTATCATTATTTTATATTCGACTGGTAAGAGATGTAATTTTATATTTTCTTTATTACTTTTCGCGGTTAGGAAGATTGGTCGCAATCTGAGCGGTACCACACACCCTACCCTACCACCTATATACGTCCATCCATAATATCTCATTTAAGTATTTGTATATATCTCATCACTATAGATGGATTTTGTACATGTAGATGCACATTAGTTGTTTAATAAAATGTCTGAATAGTTATATTAATCGTTACAATTTATGTTTGTTAAAACTAAATACATATGTCTTGCTCAAAAAATTATTGAAACCTTAACAACAAAAATGCTATTATTACCAAATAATTGTTTTAGCTAGAAATGGCACTTTACAATATACACGTCTTTTTCAACCTTCCCAATGTATCCATATATTGTGGGAGAAAAAATATTTTATTCTTATTTCATTTTTAAAGAGTCAAAACTTATAAAATATTATTAATATAGGTAAAAAAATGTATTTGTTACACACTTTGAAAGTTTTAAGGGGTTAACTGTCTTCCATCTCTTCATACTTACTTAATTATATTATTAAATTATTTTTTAAATGTTATAAAAAATGATCATAAAAAGGGAAGTTATTTCAAAATTACTTTTTTAGCCGTATACCACATATGTATTACAGTGTTGTATAATATAACACTTTAAAGCATTAGTGATGGTGTACAAATAAACGCCAACAATGTACTAATCATCACCGATATATAAAGTGTATACAACATAAAATTGAATATCATAATTAAAACATTTCATTTACTGTTTTAGATTATGAGAGCTATTATAATATTATATTTTCTAACCGTGCATCGCACGGGTTTAACACTAGTTTTTAATAAATATATTTTTGTTATTTTTAAATTTTTTTGCAATTGAATCATATATTTTTAAGAAGTATGTTTTGTTACCTTTTGTATTATTTTAACTGTATCTTATATATATATATATATATATATATATATATATATATATATATATATATATATATAACATTCATATTGCTATTTTCTACTGCTTCTTGTATGTTTATGCATTTATTTTTACTGCATTATTTATTTTTTGTATAAATGTTGTCTTTTTTGTACTGCATCTAATATCGCATTGAAAGTCATTTTTTACCTCTGATATCTATTCTGATTAAAGCCTTCATTAAGAAAAATAGTTAAACTATTACATTAATTCATATTATTTTTTTAAGAATTAACAAACGAAGACGATCCAACAATCATCTTCCTACATGGGGATAATCGAAACCGGCGGATAAACTCAAAAAAAGATCGGTAATATTAATTGGGTGCCTAGCAGGTATAGGGCCGGGTATGCGCACATATATTTTAAATGGGTATGGGTACGAATACACTAAAACTCGCTTGAACCCGACCCGTTGCCATCCCTAATATAAGTATATCCATTAGTTAAGGATCACCATAGAGGCTAATCGTATTTGTGTTACTACATCCTGCTGATGAAAGACCATTGTTCAGATCTTTCACGATATATAGTTTACAATGTAACTTATGCTCCGTTATAAACTTAAATAGTTGCAAAAGAAAATCACGTAAAGCGGCCAAAAAACGAACATTCTAGAGCAAATTCAAGATCGACGACTAGCAACCGTACCTTACCAAGCTAGAAGGCTAATCTCACGGATTTCTTGGTTTTGAAATGTCAACGAACGTTTCGAAACCAATGCAAAAAGAATCAAACGAAATGACTAAGTAATGATGATTCAAGAACCTATCGAAATTCGAATACTTACGACTGTGCTCCGATAAGATTGAGAACTAATACCAAGGAAATCTTGGCATCAAAATCTTCATTTCGACAAGACGGAATCGAACGTATAACAAAGAAGATAAGACGTAAAAGGTAAACCGAATAGGAGTCGAAACCACGCAAACCGGACCGGCCGCCCCCAACCGGTCCACTCAACATTTGACCGATCCACTCACTGACCCGGCCGTCCGCCAACCGGATCTGATCCGCGCCAACCGGATTCGATCCGCACCAACCCGTTCCGTCCCGCGGTGAACCGGATCCGTCCAGATCCAACCGATTCTCTCCCATATTCCGACGCGCGTACCAGATTTTTCTAAAATGCACCGTTTTCGTGCTATCGTGCACCATTTTTAACCTATAAATAATCCGCACTTTCACAATTCAAAAAGACACATTATCACCTATAAAAAGTACTAGAAAAACTTTCTCTCTCTACTCTCTCTCTCTCTAATCAGTAATAAATAAGTGATTAAGCTAGTTAATATTTAATAATAAGGAGTAGAAGGAAAGTACGGAACACATTCTAATCTTTGGTGTACGCTTGGAGTTGTGCTATTTAATTCAAGTCTATTCATTCTCGCAGTTAATTTCCGGTTATTTCTATCCCTATATATCTTAATTGAATATGTATGCTTTGATTATGCAAGATTTAGTTATTGCCATGATTAGCGAGTAGATTACTTTGCATATTTGTTGTGATGTAGTTAGTTAAATAATTACGAGATGATGCTAAAGTTATTATGAAGTAATATGACGGCCCATATTCGACTGATTCCTCGGTATAACGTCGGAAACACGATAAGTGTAGTATAAACACGTGGAAGCCGAGGAACAACCGAATGTAGTTATATTACGGATTAATATTCTAAAATAGGAACCTCAGTGTTTTGAATTCTCTTTCCAATTATGATTTTAAACCTCAATATTAAACATCGCCATTCCACCAATAAATGTGATTAAAACTTTTTTATTAAGACGTCAATATAGAAGTTAATTAATTATCTATGTACAAACTATAGTCAAAATAGGAAACCACGGAAATACCAAGAGTACATGATGAATTACTATAGAATGTTTTTGAACATGATCAAGGTTTGAACCTTTGGAAACTCTATAAATGGAATACACGGTGGATTACTAAGGGATTTATTGGGAAGTATTAAGTAAGGGCTGGTTTAATATCATAAATGGGATTTTTTAATACAAACTTAGTTTATAAATCTAATATGAAGACAGAGAATCATTAAGTGTTCTAGTTTTTCTTTCACCTTTAGATTTTATCAGAGCCATTTGTAGAAAGCAATTTAAAACACCAAACCAATTTTTTAAATGATTATTAGACTAAATACTTTTGTGATGTTAAGAACGGTTAGACTATGAGTAGGTCTACTACTGTATTCATTCACCTAGGAATCTTCATATTCCAAGAAGGGTCACTTATTCCATAACAAGGCAGTGTTTGAGTTGAGCATGACCACTCCGATCAGAATCACCATAACCTAGTTTCTCATGACATTGTAACACCCGCCAAATTAGGACTAGCAATTAGTGCCTAATTCACTGTTAATACATGTAATTAGTTCTGTATTAGGCTAATTTATATATCGAAATATATATTGTTGAATATATACGATTATGCGATTTGATTAAATCGTACACTTTTAAATCGAATGATATTCGATTCAATTAAATACGGACGTTGGTGACCAATTTTATTAAATAACACTATTATGTCAAAAATATTATTTTAATAATATTCTAATTATAATCCATATCGTACAAACAAGAACCCCACGATTAAAATATTAAACGCGCAAACAAACAAAACGAATCAAGTTATGTTTTATAACTCAAATATAAAGAAATTGGTAAATATTCGTATTTTAAAACTTATAATTAAACATATAAAATAATTATTTAACGTTTAAACGACGGAGTAAACGAACACCGCACGGAGCGTGAGACGGAAACTGAAAATGGGAGGCTTAACCTCCCACCTCCTCTTTTCTTTTCATTTATCACCTCCACATCTCTCTCTCTCTTACTCTCTTTTTCTCTCCTTTCTCCAAAACCACCAAACCACCACCATCCACTAAAATCATCAAATAACACCCATATACGCACTCGGATCATCAAGATTTTTAGAGATTCACGACCACCTCGCAACGATCTACACTTCTATCTTTCCGGATTTCCATTTCGCCACTTTGTAAGTTTCCGACAAAATCCCGGAACCTCTCGATTCTTAGTATTTTCACTTGTTAGTTGTTTATGTAACTTATATATGTCCAATACTAGGAAGAGAACACGATTTTATAGCCTAAAAGTATGTTAAAATTGAGTTTTGGATCGGAAAAACACGTCAGTCACTGGGTACTGACTTGGTGTTCATCTTTGCGACACAAGCCTTGTGTCGCAGCTTATGTCGCATAAAACCTGTTATGTCGCACCTTGTGTCGTACTAAATAATTAGTGTCGTAAGTCTTGCGACACAACCATTATGTCGTACCTTATGTCGCAAATCCCATGCGACACAATCATTATGTCGTTGTTAAATCAGCATCGTACGTTTATGCGACACAACCCTTGTGTCGCTAAACTCTTGTGTCGCATTCCTATGCGACACAACCCCTGTGTCGCATACCAAACTTTTGTGTCGCAGATTGTGTCGCAGAAACCAGAATCAGGATTTTGAAGTCAAAGTTACTGTAGAAAAGTCAAAATTACTGTAGCAATTTACTGTAGCAATCACAATTATAACATTTCGGAACTATTGTTACAAACCGTCACCAAAGGGCCGTACACGTTTTCAAAACACAGATCAAATAATCAACCAAATCGTAGTAATTTGGACATATATATAGTTGTGTAACAACTACAAAGGTAGTCCTTTGAGATACCGACTCACGTTTATAACCATCGCGTGTTGTGGACACCCTCAGTTTACAAGTCATTGGACTTCACTACTCGGCTAACCAACTAGTTTATTAAGTAAACTCGCTAGACTCAGGTGAGTCTCATAGCCCCTCTTTTTACTGTTTTACTCAGGGGTGTGATACATTGCTTATTTTAACATGTGAACGCAAGTACAACTTTTACTTATACTACATGAGTTTTACACTAATCATTTAAAGACCTCCGTCAGCATAGTTGTTAATACGTTGTAGCGTGAATATTAGTATATGGTACCATATAGGATTGACCCTCCTTGTTCGGGTTAGCAAGCAATAACCGGGTAAACGGACGTAATAATATTTGGGAAGACGAATGTTGATTAGGCATTCGTAGAGGCAAAAACGCTCAGGCTGTGACCCTGACCCACGAGTTAAGCTCAACTATGTGCTCATGGCTGTATACATATACATTATCAATTGCTGGATGCAATTCAATTATTTAAATCTTGCGGTGCATACTATATTAACTGATTTCAAACCTGTGAGCTCACCAGCTTTAGCTGACCCATTTTAGCATGTATCGCAGGTACCAAGTAGTAGGTTGAATCTGCTTCAGGATTTGTAGCTCGAGTCAGCATACAGACTTTAGAGATTTTCTTGCATTAGTATATTTTGTACAAGTACTTATGTACTGAAATCTCTCTTTTATTTAAATTCGAGCTATGTAAAGCTTCCACGTTGTAAACATTTCAGTGTTAATATATTTTTGTTAAAACGACGCATATAGAGTCGTTTACTATATATCTTTGTGCTATGATTATTGGTTAGTAACACCCAAAGTATGCTTCTGCAAATCATTAAATTTGGGGGTGTTACAGATTGGTATCAGAGCCTAAGGTTATAGTGAACTAGGTTGCATTTAGTGGGCCTAGACTATGACTGTTAGGCAGTATTTCCTCGTTAGGCATGACTGGTTCAGGAATTACAGCATAAGACTTTAATTTAACATAGCCTGATCAACTATGTACAATTAAGGAAAGATGATGTAATGTCTGAAACTGTTATGTTGAACAGAAGTACACTAGTTGACTCTGACCTCGAGAGAACCGAGACTCAGACTTGTTTATGCTAGACACACAATAGGCTATATTATATACGTAACATATGATTATTGGCCTCACTCCTACTAACGCTTTGTCTCAGAAATGGCAAACACACCGTCCAATTCATCGCACTCTCAATCCGGGTCGCAGAACCCAAGGGTAGCTAGGAGGAACGCCAGGTTGCCTCGAGCTGGCCCGTACCCCACTCACTTCACCTTGCCGACCTTAGCTGCTAGGGTGAACCAACACGAGCAGCGTCTTCGCACCATGGACGTCGTGTTGCAAGAAACGAACGAAAACTGGAGACTTACATCCCTCGAGCGCATCGAACAAGTCTCCGAAGATCACGAAACCACCATTAACAACGTGGATGTCCTTCGCAATAAGGTAGTGGAGATAAGTGTAGAGACCACCCTTTTGCAGCAAAGGCTAGAAGAATGTGAGCAACGCTCACGGGAAACAGAGGAATACGTTCACAGTTTAGTGCAACGACTGGTCCTGGCAGAAGATAACGCCCGATAGGCCAGCAGACTTGCCAATACTGTGGATCGTCTCATTGAAATGATGGAGCAGATTAATCTACGTTGAGACTAGTGTAGTTCTTGTCTTGTAATCTATCTTGTAATTTAATAACTATCTGAGCGCTACTCTATAATTCGGTCGGATGTAACAATTCCCGACACCTTTTGTAATACATCCGTGGGATGTAACCTTTGAATTCGTATTTTCTATCAAATATTCCTTGCTGTTTCTACTTATACTAATTGCCATATTTCTTTTTCATATTGATGTTATGTATTACCGCCTTTATACATGTACACCTGAGATAAATACAATTTTCTTACAAAATCTCATGTATCTTCATTTCTTTTATTGAAGAATCATGCCGCCAAAGACAAGACCATACACCGATGCTCAGCTTACATCCCTCATAACCCAGGCTGTGACTGAAGCCCTGGCTCGGAATACTCCACAGAATTCTGGGAGAAACAGCGATGCCGCTGAAACTACCACTGCTAAACCTTGTTCTTACAAGGACTTCCAGAGCTGCAAACCCTCAAACTTCAAGGGTACTGAAGGAGCCATCGGACTGATCAGATGGTTCGAGAATATGGAAACTGTTTTTCGCGTCAGTAAATGCGCGGAAAACGACAAAGTTAACTTCGCCACCTGCTCCCTCAAAGACGATGCCCACTCTTGGTGGAACTCATATTCCCAATCAGTGGGTGCTGACACTGCCTACCAACTCTCTTGGGAGGACTTGAAAGCAAAACTCACTGCCAAGTACTGTTCGATCGACAAACTCCAAAAGCTGGACGAGGAGTTCTGGAACCTAAAGGTCCAGGGTGGTGATATCAATGGTTATACCACCAGGTTCCAGCAGCTCGCTGCCCTCTGCCCAGCTATGGTGAGCACGGAACCCGATAAAATCAGGAAGTACATCCTTGGCCTTCCAGAACCTGTTCGGGGGCACGTCGCCTCTTCAAATCAAACCACCATCGACGGTGCAATCCTATTAGCCCAAGACCTCATGGCTATGAGCGAGGGCTCAGAACCACTCACTTCATCCTCCAATCAAAACAAACAAAAGTGGTCCGACAACCACAACAACCAACCAAACAAGAAACCAGACACCATCAAGGCTTACAACTCCACCACCGACACCCAACGGGGCTACATTGGGAGCAAACCCTACTGCTCCAAATGCAGCCATCACCATGAAGGTCCTTGTGGTCTTCAGTGCCACAACTGCAAGAGGTACGGTCACCTCGCCAAGGACTGCAGATCACCAACCGACAACACCAACTCCAACCGCAACACCAGGCCCTCCCGAGCCTGTTTGAATGCGGAAACCCCGGGCACTTCAGGGATACGTGCCCAAAACTGCAAAACAAGGGCAACAACAACAAGAACAACAACAACACAAAGGGTAGAGCTTTCGTACTCAACGCCGGGGACGCCCGTCAAGACCCGAATGTGGTCTTGGGTATGTTCCTCCTTAACAACTTGTCTGTTTCTATTCTATTTGATACTGGTGCCGATAGGAGTTTTATTTCTGATGAGTTTTGCCTACTACTTGACATCACCCCCGTGGCATTAGATGTTAAGTACACCGTAGAACTTGCAAATGGTAAACTTATAGAAACCAATAGTGTGATACTTAATTGCACTTTAAACTTAGCCGGCGAAATCTTCTCAATCGATCTTATGCCAGTTGAAATCGGAAGTTTTGACGTCATCATTGGTATGGACTGGTTGTCCAAGCACCGAGCCGAAATCGTCTGTCATGATAAAATCGTCCGAATTCCTCTCGATGTCGGTAAAACCTTGAGCATACAGGGGGAGACCGGTGGGTCGAGACTAAACATAATTTCCTGTTTGAAAACCCGAAAATTTCTGAGAAAGGGTTACCCAGCAATTCTCGCACACGTCACAGAGAAAAAGTCGGAGGAGAAGCGACTTGAAGATGTGCCAATCGTTAGAGACTTTCCAGAAGTCTTTCCAGAAGAACTACCTGGTCTACCTCCACCTAGACAGGTAGAGTTCTCGATTGATCTCGTGCCGGGTGCTGCACCGGTAGCCCGAGCACCATACCGCTTAGCCCCATCCGAACTTCAGGAGTTGTCCACCCAATTACAGGAACTCCTGGATAGAGGATTCATCAAACCGAGTTCTTCACCTTGGGGAGCTCCGGTCTTATTTGTGAAAAAGAAGGACGGTTCATTCAGAATGTGTATCGACTACCGAGAGTTGAACAAATTGACCGTCAAGAACCGTTATCCACTTCCTCGAATAGATGACCTGTTCGAACAACTTCAATGGTCGAGTTTTTATTCAAAGATCGATCTTCGGTCAGGTTATCATCAACTACGTGTTCGCGACACCGACATTCCAAAAACTGCTTTCAGAACCCGTTATGGGCATTATGAATTTCAAGTGATGCCTTTTGGCCTAACCAACGCACCGGCTGTATTCATGGACCTCATGAATCAGGTGTGTAAACCTTACCTCGACAAGTTTGTCATCGTGTTCATCGATGACATCCTCATCTATTCGCGCAACGAACAGGAACACGCGCAACATCTCAAGACTATTCTAGAACTACTTAGACACGAAGAGCTTTATGCCAAATTCTCTAAGTGTGAGTTCTGGATACAGACCGTTCAATTCCTTGGACACGTTATCGATAGTCAGGGAATTCATGTTGATCCGTCAAAAATCGAAGCTATCAAGTACTGGCAAGCACCTACCACACCGACCGAAGTACGGAAGTTTCTAGGACTTGCCGGGTACTATCGGCGATTCATCGAAAATTTCTCAAAAATAGCTCAACCACTCACGGTACTGACTCAGAAGGACAAAAAGTTCGATTGGACCGATAAACAAGAGTCAGCGTTCCAACTTCTGAAACAAAAGCTTTGCAGTGCTCCTATTCTATCACTACCCGAAGGCACCGATGACTTCGTGGTATACTGCGATGCTTCCCATCAAGGTCTCGGTTGCGTGCTGATGCAGCGAGACAAAGTCATTGCTTACGCCTCACGACAGCTGAAAATCCACGAAAAGAACTACACCACCCATGACCTCGAACTTGGGGCTGTCGTGTTCGCTCTCAAAATCTGGAGACATTATCTCTACGGTACTAGGTGCACAATCTTTACCGACCACAAGAGTCTCCAACACATATTTGATCAAAAGGATCTCAACATGAGGCAACGTCGCTGGGTCGAGTTACTCACCGATTATGATTGTGAGATCAAATACCATCCAGGCAAGGCAAACGTGGTTGCCGATGCCTTAAGTCGAAAAGAACGAACGAAACCCCTTCGAGTCCGAGCTCTCAGCATGACAATTCACAACGACCTGAACCTCCAAATTCTCACCGTTCAACTCGAAGCTCTCAAACCCGAGAATGTCAAAAACGAGGCTTTGCGAGGCATGGATAAACAACTTGAAACCAAGGCTAACGGAATTAGGTACTTCGCCGACCGAATCTGGTTTCCTAATTTCGGAAATCTGCGGGACTTGGTGATGGATGAAGCTCACAAGTCTAAATATTCTATCCACCCGGGATCCGATAAAATGTATCATGGCATCAAGGAATTCTATTGGTGGCCGAACATGAAAGCTGAAATCGCCACCTACGTCAGCAAGTGCCTTACTTGCTCGAAAGTCAAAGCCGAATATCAGAAGCCTTCTGGTTTACTTTGTAACAACCCCAAAATTAGGGTAAATTTAAAATTTTCCTAATTACTTGTTTACTACTTGTATTTAGTATGAAATAGGACTAAGTACGATAATTACTTACTATATATGTATATAGGTGATATATATATATATACACGTATACGATTCGTTCAAATCATAAGAGATTACAAAAATACAAAATATGGACGTTGGTGACAACTTTTAAAATAATGTGGATTTATCCAAACAAACATTATTTACTTTAATATATTACGAAAATATATTACACGTTATACGTTTTGTTAAAACGTAACTTTACAGTACAAAAACGCGCGAGACGCGCCCGATACATGAAATACACTCAAGTTATGTTTTTGTAACTTCATAATAAGTATTTTGATAAAATACTTCAAGTAAAAATATCGCGATTACACGCGTACGGTTAACACGTTTAAAAACGTTACATAATTTGAATAAACGCACGATTCGTGACCGATGACCAAACGAAACCTCAAATATTATTTTAGTAACTTAAAATATGTTATTTGAGTGAAACTTTTACTTATAATATCCGGTTTTAAATCGTTAACAAAACGTAATATATAAAACGTTATACGATTAATTAAAACGCAAAACGAACGGGTAAACGAACACTGAACCTAACGTAACTTTGAGGAAACAATTTAAACACCCACTAGATGGGCCCCACCCACGAAAATCAGCAGCCAAGACATGGCATACCATGTCTTGACTTTCTCCCTTTGTGATTACTTACAAGCCACATCAAACACCATCCCTCTCATTTCATCACCACACTCAATCTTTTCTCTCATCTCTCTCTCTCTAAACTCAGCTGGAAAACCAGCCATAAACCACCCTTAAATCACCATAAAAACACCACAACGACACCTTGGATCACTTGACTCGTTTGAAAGAAAAAGGATCACCACGTGAAGCTCTACGTTCTCATCTTCTCGGTTTTTCAAACCGACTATTGTAAGACCTCCAACATTTCTTGAAATCTTTTATATTAAGTTTATTTACATGTTAGTATGTTCATTAGACTATAAAATGTCCAAAAGATAAGTCGAAACACAAATTAAAACTCGAAAACAGGAAATTAAACTTCCTGTCCAGACTTTGTACCCACTTCCACGAATTTTATAAAAATCATTACAACACGAAAATGGACGTTTCTTAAGCCTAAAATGTAGTACAAGAAGTTAGATTTCCAACAAAATTATTCTCGTGACTTTTTGACTCCGTTTGCTACTCGAAAACATTTTTCTTCGATGACATAGGTTTCCTGTTCTGACGAGCTGTAGAAACAGCCTACTTCTCGAGACCATATCTCGAGTTGTAGACCACTAAAATGTATGAGACCAGTGCCAAAATCTCAAAAATTTTGTCAAATTTAAAAAGTTCTTCTTTAGCTTCGACTGAAAACGCATGCATTTTTCCAGAAAATCCGAAACATGAGAACACCTCTACTGTCGGATAAACAGTACACAGTCACACTGCTCGATTTTTAAAAAATACTAAACGACCTCCAATATTCGTGAAAACAATACTGAAAGTACCCAATACATATAGGAACATTGTGTAAAAATTTCAGAACATTCGATAAAGTTTACTATTTTAAATAAAATTCCCATTGACGGATGAACAGTGACTCCGTGAATCCTATTGACGGATGAACAGTACTCCGTGAATACTAGTGTCGGATGAACAGTAAAATTGACTTTTGTTGACTCTCGGACTGAAGGTTGACTCTCGGACTTTAGGGTGAGACTCGGATACATAGTTTCGGACTTAATAAACGCTCAAATCAAACCAAACCCGTTTAACCAAGTCAACTTAAACGAACACTTAAATGAAAACGGAAAACATCCACCTCCGGCAATCTATTATCGCATGAATAGTGTTCCGAGAATCGATTGTCGCATGAACAGTACATAAACCCCTATTGTCGCATAGCTATTGGCGGATACATATTATCGCACGAAACGGATACTTTTATATATTTTCGCTAAGTATTGAAATACTTACAACAACTAAACTCTATATGATAACATCATTGCATGATATACTTATACTTTGATAAGCATACAACATAACGAAACATCTGTACTTTTATAAGTATACAACAATTCAAGTATAATAATAGTTTGAGATTATTATTACAATCCGTCACCAACGGGCCGTACATATCTTCAAAACTCAAACTAATCAATCAAACAACCAAATCATTTGGACATTACTAGTTGGATGAACAACTAGCATAGACGGTCTTTTGAGACGTCTACACATACTTATAACCTTGCGCGTTTTGAACGCCCGGCAGGTTACAGTCTTCGGACGACATTACTTGGTACAACATCATACTTGCTTGATAGCAACATACCAGACTCAGGTGAGTCTTACAGCCCCTATTTTACTGTTTTATACTCAGGGGTGAGATGCATTACTTGTTTTACATGAACACACAACTTTACTTACTTACTAGCCATTTACTTGATTACTACAAACTTACCGATACACTGTTGCATGAGTTTTCGACTAATCCAATGAAGGCCTCCTTAATCATAGTTGTTAGTTATGGGATAAGCGCGAGTTTTAGTATATGGATCCATATGGGACTGACAATCCCCGCCCGGGGTAGCACGCACTACCACGAACCGTTACTGTAGAAACGGGCGTTTCTTACTCGTTACATATGAATGTTTTGGATTAACATTCACGGGGGCACTATACCTACTGTACGTTAAGCTTCAACTATGGTGGCTCATGGCAAAGTTATCAAACGGTTTGCATGACCTGCAACCACCACTTACTTACTGGCTGGTTAATATTTACAAATACAACTGTTACTTGTGTGTTCAAACTATTTACTTACAAACCTGTGAGATTCACCAACCTTTTGGCTGACCGTTTTAGTAATGCTTCTCAGGTACACAGCATCAGTAGGGATGCCCAGCAGGATATGCTTATTAGCTCGAGTCGCATGCATTTACAAGCTTGGAGATTTTTATACATTACTTTTGTATTAGTTGTTATGTATTAGAATCTCTAGGAATTTACTCGAAACTCGAGCTTGTATTTTGAAACTAATTATGTACTAATGAAATTACATTTCGAACGTCTCATATAGAGTCATTCACTGTATCCTTTGTGCTTGTGATTATTGATTAGTAACACCCAAAACTCGCTTCCACAAAATGTTAAATTTGGGGGTGTTACATACTTCAACAACCCGACATTCCCGAATGGAAATGGGAACAAATTGCCATGGATTTCATAACCAAACTTCCTAAGTCGTCGAGCGGTTGCGATACAATTTGGGTGATTGTCGATCGTCTCACCAAATCAGCTCATTTCTTGGCAATCAAAGAAACCGATAAAATGAAACGCCTCACACAAATCTACATCAAAGAAATCATTTCCCGACACGGTGTCCCTACTTCTATTATCTCTGACAGGGATGCTCGATTTACGTCTTGCTTCTGGCAAACACTCCATAAAGCACTGGGTACCCGTCTCGATATGAGTACCGCGTACCACCCTCAGACCGATGGCCAGAGCGAACGAACTATTCAGACACTGGAAGATATGCTACGAGCTTGCGTAGTTGATTTCGGTACAAATTGGGAAAGACTTCTACCGTTGTGCGAATTTTCGTACAATAACAGCTATCACGCCAGCATCAAGGCTGCACCTTTCGAGGCACTGTACGGTCGAAAGTTCCGAACACCGATCTGTTGGACCGAAGTGGGAGACAGTCAGCTCGCTGGTCCTGAAATTATTCATGTAACCACCGAAAAGATTTTTGAAATCCAAAACCGACTCAAAGCCGCTCGTGATCGTCAGAAAAGTTACGCTGACATGAGACGCAAACCACTCAAGTTCCAGGTTGGGGATCGAGTACTTCTGAAAGTATCACCTTGGAAAGGTGTAATCCGATTCGGCAAACGCGGGAAATTGAATCCTAGGTACATTGGGCCTTTTGAGATCCTCGAAAGGATTGGCCCCGTGGCATATCGATTGCAGCTGCCATCCGAACTCAGCAGTGTGCACCCTACCTTTCACATTTCTAACCTAAAGAAATGTCTGTCTGATGAGACTTTCATTATACCACTCGACGAGATTCGCGTCGATAACAAACTTCATTTTGTTGAGGAACCTGCTGAAATCATGGACCGTGAGGTCAAACAACTCAAACAAAGTCGTATTCCCATCGTTAAGGTCAGGTGGAATTCGCGGCGCGGTCCGGAATTCACTTGAGAACGAGAAGACCAAATGCGACTCAAATACCCTCAGCTATTCACCGATTCTACATCAAACGCGACCTCGAACTAAATTTCGGGACGAAATTCTTCTAACAGGGGGAGAATGTAACACCCGCCAAATTAGGACTAGCAATTAGTGCCTAATTCACTGTTAATACATGTAATTAGTTCTGTATTAGGCTAATTTATGTATCGAAATATATATTGTTGAATATATACGACTATGCGATTTGATTAAATCGTACACTTTTAAATCGAATGATATTCGATTCAATTAAATACGGACGTTGGTGACCAATTTTATTAAATAACACTATTATGTCAAAAATATTATTTTAATAATATTCTAATTATAATCCATATCGTACAAACAAGAACCCCACGATTAAAATATTAAACGCGCAAACAAACAAAACGAATCAAGTTATGTTTTATAACTCAAATATAAAGAAATTGGTAAATATTCGTATTTTAAAACTTATAATTAAACATATAAAATAATTATTTAACGTTTAAACGACGGAGTAAACGAACACCGCACGGAGCGCGAGACGGAAACTGAAAATGGGAGGCTTAACCTCCAACCTCCTCTTTTCTTTTCATTTATCACCTCCACATCTCTCTCTCTCTCTTACTCTCTTTTTCTCTCCTTTCTCCAAAACCACCAAACCACCACCATCCACTAAAATCATCAAATAACACCCTTATACGCACTCGGATCATCAAGATTTTTAGAGATTCACGACCACCTAGCAACGATCTACACTTCTATCTTTCCGGATTTCCATTTCGCCACTTTGTAAGTTTCCGACAAAATCCCGGAACCTCTCGATTCTTAGTATTTTCACTTGTTAGTTGTTTATGTAACTTATATATGTCCAACACTAGGAAGAGAACACGATTTTATAGCCTAAAAGTATGTTAAAATTGAGTTTTGGATCGGAAAAACACGTCAGTCGCTGGGTACTGACTTGGTGTTCATCTTTGCGACACAAGCCTTGTGTCGCAGCTTATGTCGCATAAAACCTGTTATGTCGTACTAAATAATTAGTGTCGTAAGTCTTGCGACACAACCATTATGTCGTACCTTATGTCGCAAATCCCATGTGACACAATCATTATGTCGCTGTTAAATCAGCATCGTACGTTTATGCGACACAACCCTTGTGTCGCTAAACTCTTATGTCGCATTCCTATGCGACACAACCCCTGTGTCGCATACCAAACTTTTGTGTCGCAGAAACCAGAATCAGGATTTTGAAGTCAAAGTTACTGTAGAAAAGTCAAAATTACTGTAGCAATTTACTGTAGCAATCACAATTATAACATTTCGGAACTATTGTTACAAACCGTCACCAACGGGCCGTACACGTTTTCAAAACACAGATCAAATAATCAACCAAATCGTAGTAATTTGGACATATATATAGTTGTGTAATAACTACAAATGTAGTCCTTTGAGATACCGACTCACGTTTATAACCATCGCGTGTTGTGGACACCCTCAGGTTACAAGTCATTGACTTCACTACTCGGCTAACCAACTAGTTTATTAAGTAAACTCGCTAGACTCAGGTGAGTCTCATAGCCCCTCTTTTTACTGTTTTACTCAGGGGTGTGATACATTGCTTATTTTAACATGTAAACGCAAGTACAACTTTTACTTATACTAAATGAGTTTTACACTAATCATTTAAAGACCTCCGTCAGCATAGTTGTTAATACGTTGTAGCGTGAATATTAGTATATGGTACCATATAGGATTGACCCTCCTTGTTCGGGTTAGCAAGCACTAACTGGGTAAACGGACGTACTAATATTTGGGAAGACTAATGTTGATTAGGCATTCGTGGAGGCAAAAACGCTCAGGCTGTGACCCTGACCCACGAGTTAAGCTCAACTATGTGCTCATGGCTGTATACATATACATTATCAATTGCTGGATGCAATTCAATTATTTAAATCTTGCGGTTCATACTATATTAACTGATTTCAAGCCTGTGAGCTCACCAGCTTTAGCTGACCCGTTTTAGCATGTATCGCAGGTACCAAGCAGTAGGTTGAATCTGCTTCAGGATTTGTAGCTCGAGTCAGCATACAGACTTTAGAGATTTTCTTGCATTAGTATATTTTGTACAAGTACTTATGTACTGAAATCTCTCTTTTATTTAAACTCGAGCTATGTAAAGCTTCCACGTTGTAAACATTTTAGTGTTAATATATTTTTGTTAAAACGACGCATATAGAGTCGTTTACTATATATCTTTGTGCTTTGATTATTGGTTAGTAACACCCAAAGTATGCTTCCGCAAATCATTAAATTTGGGGGTGTTACAGACATGCTAACTGAGAAATTGATTATTAGAGAATAGCATTTACATCACAATTATTTTTTCATTAACTTGCATAAGTTATAAAATACAAAAATTAAAACTCCCCCACTGTTTTGTTAAACCTCTCACTAGTTAAAATGACTACATCTGCCTCACCTTTGTTTTAATTCATTCAGTTTAAAGAAAGATCCTGGGTCATACCTAACACTTGCTCACCCTTCGGTCAAGCATTAGATCTCTCCTGATGGTGACAGTAACTGACATAAACCGACGAACCACATCAGCGCCGCGTCAACTTTTTTCAAAAACTAACGAACCCTGGCCATCAGTGACTTCTTGACTTTAATTTTTGGGCCCCACATTTACCAATTTACCTTTATTTATACACACACACCAAAAAAAGAAAAGCAAAAAAAAAAAAAAACAAGTGACGCAACGTTGGTTTTCCGATGGAAAAAACCGACGGGCCGATGCCATCGGTGCCGATTCCGTTGATTTTAACCGACGGAAAGCGACATTCACCATTGGGAGAGCTCTTAGTAGAAAACTTAGGCCCAACGACATCTCGGAATGACACGAGCTATCGGGTGGCACATCAACATCTTGTATTTTCTAATTACATCATTCTTTTTTTCTATACGTGTTTTTTACCGCGTTTTGTATATGTGTTTTAGTGCATCTTGTATATACGTCGTCAACTACATTTAGTAGAAAATGATAATATGTATAATAAAAAATGCAGTATAAAACATATAATATGTACTAAAAATATAAATACAAAATGCATTAAAAATATCAAAATACAGTAAAAACTTCAAATTGCATTATAGTTTTATACAAAATGCAGTACAAAAATAATAATATGCATAATACAAAATGCAGTACAAAACAAACAATATGTACTAAAATATATATATATATAAAATAGTAAAAACAAGAAAATGTAGTAAAAATGGATAGAATGTATAATATAAAATGCAGTAAAAAACAAATATTATGTAATATAAATATATATAAAAAGTGTTGTAGAAACAAGAAAATGCAGTACAAATGGATAGAATGTATAATATAAAATGCAGTAAAAAATAAACATTATGTAATATAAATATACATACATATGCACTAAAACAACAAAATGCAGTAAAATTTTATGCAAAATGCAGTACAAGATGTATAATACAAAATACAGTACAAAATGAACAATATGTACTAAAAATATATTTCAAAATGCAGTAAAAATAACAAAATGCAGTATAAAACTAATAATATATATAATCTACAAAAAAATTTAAAAAATACTTTTGAAACAAAAAATTTCATATTTTCTTTTTAAAAAATAATCCGGCAGTCAGATTTCGGTGCCCCGCGGCGGCTGTTGGCGGTGGCCGACGGTTGGTGGTGGCGGCGGCCGACGGTTAGAGTGGTGGCTGAATGTGGTGGTTGGGTGGGAGGGTATGAAGGGGGAAGTTGAAGGGTTCAAAGTCTAATCAGAGGAAGGTGGAGGGCTAATAAAGAAAATGACGAGGGTGACAAATTCTAATAATATACAAAATATTCAACGTAATTCTGCTCATAACATCATAGGATAATATGATTTCTAAATATAGCGCCTTCCCCTTGAAAATTTACCTATCTGAAAAATTCTAATAATAAACAAAATATTCGACGTAATTCTGCACATAACATCATAGGATAATATGATTTCTAAATCCGAAGTCTTGTCGTATATTTCACTAGAATGGTATATAGGTAAATATCAAGAATGGTATATAGGTCACATCAATACATGACTTGTAGGCAAAGAAAGTACACAAAATGAATATCAACTAAAGTTTAAATATAGCGCCTTCCCCTTGAAACTTTACCCATTTGAAAAATTCTAATAATAAACAAAATATTCGACGTAATTCTGCACATAACATCATAGGATAATATGATTTCTAAATCCGAAGTCTTGTCGTATATTTCACTAGAATGGTATATAGGTAAATATCAAGAATGGTATATAGGTCACATCAATACATGACTTGTAGGCAAAGAAAGTACACAAAATGAATATCAACTAAAGTTTAAATATAGCGCCTTCCCCTTGAAACTTTACCCATTTGAAAAATTCTAATAATAAACAAAATATTCAACGTAATTCTGCTCAAAACATCATAAGATAATATGATTTCTAAATCCGAAGTCTTGTCGTGTATTTCACTAAAATGGTATATAGGTAAATATCAAGAATGGTATATAGGCAAAGAAAGTACACAAAATGAATATCAACTAAAGTTCACAAAAGCTTGTTTTGATAATTGCAAGGTGATTATCATAGTGATTATGTTTACTATTAGAAATAATATACTTGCACTAACATTGCATGAAAGACACGGGCCAAACCGACAAGAGAAATAGTGAAATTGTGGACATATGATCCACGATCCGACCGTGAGTTGACCGTGGTATAAGAGAAATCGAAGAGACACACATGTCACATCTGTCCCACCATGCCGCGGCGGAATCACGACGGGGTGTACAACTAATCCGGATCATCACATAAAGTTACAATGAACGACCTCTATATGAGTCGTTTTAAAAACACATTTAAAAAATACATCGATTACAAATATCTTATGCAATACATTGGTTTACCCTAGAGTTCACATCTCAATAAGGAGATTCTAATACATAACTAATTTTACAAAATGTAGTAATGCAAGAAAATCTCTGTTTGTAAATCATGAGACTCTAGCTATTGCTTCCCTAAAAGCAATCCTACTGCGTCTGTGGACCTGAGAAATACACGCTAAAAAGGTCAACAATAATGTTGATGAGCTCATAGGTTTAAATACTTAAAATCGTATGTATGAACCGCAAGATTTCCAATGCGTTGCACGAATGCAAAAATAATGTATACTATTTCCATGAGCTCACAGTTCGAAGCTTAACCTTTTTTGGTGCCTCCACGAGTGCCTAATCCAGAACACTCGTTATAAACAAATATTAATTCGTCCGTTCGACAAAGCAGTAGTCGTGATAGCGCTACTATCCCGGACGAGGGTGTCAATCCCCAATAGATCTATTCACTAATACTCACGATTACGCAATTAACGAACTAAGATATGTGATGACTTTAGTGGATTAGAGTATCACCTATGTAATATATATGTATTCTTTGTACTTGTGTACATATAAAACAGAGCAGTGTATTCTCACCCCAAGGTAAAAACAGTAAAAGTGGGGCTATGAGACTCACCTGAGTCTTGTAAGCTAGCAGTTTCTAAAAGCAAGTTGTTGTCCAATCCATAACCTTCTAGCACCTTAAACGCGTAAGGTTATATGTAAGTGGAGGGTTAATGGTCCACTTATGCTAGTTGTCCACTTAACTAGTTATGTCCAAATGTTTAATGTTTTTGAAAACGTGTACGGCCCGTTGGTGATGTTTTGTAATAATAATTCTCAATGATATTATTATTATGTTCGTTCCATTGTATACTTTGTAAAAGTATATATATTTAGTGTTTCCAAGTTGCTTTCATATGTAGTTCGTTTATTGTTAATGTGAAGTCGATACTTTGCGATATTTAAATAAACTGTGAGTTGCTAGATGCGACACTCGGATGGATTGCGACACTGAGGTCAGTGTGGCTAGTTGTGAATTTTTGGAGAAATGTGCGACACACAGGTTTGTATCGCAATGTTGGGAAATCAGATGAGTATGCGACACAGAGGTTGTGTCGCAATATTGCAAAATTTGATAATTTATGCGAGACACATGCGTTTATTTTAGGTTGCGAGAATCAGGAATGTTGCGACATAAAATGTTGTGTCGCAGATTGCGAAACTTAGATATTATGCGATACAGGATCTGTGTCGCAATTGTTGCGACACAAGGAACTTTTAGCGACTGGGGTCTGATTGTTTTCGTTTTTCGTCTAAGTGTTTAAGTGTGCCGTTTTTCTTTCGGGTTATGTTTATAGGTATCGTTTTCTTTTGAGTTTTAAAATAAAATACTTAAAAACTCCTTTTTCGACTAAAATCTTAGTGTTTAATAATTCGGTCCAACGTTTATCGTATCAGGGTTCGTTTTTGTTGACGTGGTAATTACTCGTTTTGACCCGAAATTCGAAAGTAACATTTTTCGTACATGCGTTTATTTTACGTGGTCATTTCCCAAAACCTTTCGCATGATGCTGCATGCAGAATTCAAATACCAAAACCAGCAAAATCCAAAAACCAAATGACCAAAAATTCAAAACAAAATCTAACCAAAACATATAATCATACAAATAACATAAAGTATGTACAAATCAAAATGTTTAAATATTGTCGCACCCCCAAAACACGTGGCAGCGGAAACATGAGGTGTCAGGGGGCACCGACCAAATTAAATATCACAGCACAAGATTAAAGCAAACGACCTCTATATGAGACGTTTGAAAATATTACATACCATAAATTCAAATTTTTTTACAACCGTTGTACAAAACATTGGAGTTCGCATAAAATGTGTAGATTACATAACTACAAACTATAATAAAATGCAATCTAAATCCTTTGAGTTTGAAAGCAATGCGAATCGAGCTACACTATCCATAAGCGTCCTACTGCTGTGGGTTACCTGAGAAATACATACTAAAAGGTCAACATAAAGTTGGTGAGTTCATAGGTTTGTAAACAATCATTTAGTTATGATCCACAAGATTTCAAGTTGTATCATTCAAAAATGACAGTTAAAAGTATCGTTAGCCAACGACAAGTAAAAGTATTGCATAAAGCAATATAAGTATACCATTTGCAATGAGTCTCATAGTCGAGCTTAACGTTGTTTGCCTCCGGTAAGTGTACTAATCCGATACACTTCTAAATCACAAATAATATTGCATCCGTGGGTTGACTAGCGCGACTAGTCCGGATGGGGATTATCAATCCCCGATAGTACTATCCAATAATATTCACGCATATATTAACGAACTATGATGGGTAGAGGGCTTTAATGGATTATTCAGGCCTCATGCAATCCGTACGAAAAGTTGTTTACAGTTACTTGTGATCATATAAGCAGTTGTATAAAACAGTTGTATGTATTCTCACCCCAGTTGAAAAACAGTAAAAAGGGGCTATGAAACTCACCTTAGATTAGCAAGTAGCAAGCAAATATCAAATAAGCAAGCAGAGTCCAAAGAGAAACCTTCTAACGTCCTAAACGTATAAGGTTGTGTAAGTAGATGTCTTATAAGACCATCTATAGCGATTGTATAAGTGGGGGTCAATGTCCACTTAAGCCAATCGTGTAGGTGGAGGGTTAATGTCCACCTAGAGCTAGTTCATCAACTAGTATGTCCAAATAAGTTTTTCAAGTTTGTTTATTAAAAACGTGTACGACCCGTTTGTGAAAGTTTGTAATAATAATTCATTTAGACATTATTATCAAGTTTGTTTTGTTATATACTATTCAGTAGAACAAATCGTGTGTTGCAAATAGATTATTTTAGTTTGTATAAGCCTTAAACCGTAGGTCCAAGTTGGTCAACTCGTTGGTCAAAGCTGGTCAACCTGGTCAAACCGGTCAAACATGGTCAAACCTGGTCAAACCTGGTCAAACTGGTCAAACCGGTCAAACCTGGTCAAACTGGTCAAACCTGGTCAAGCCTGGTCAAACTGGTCAAACTGGTCAAACTATGAGTCACTTCTCAATTTATAGAGTCACTTACCAATTTCATGAGTCACTTACCAATTTCATGAGTCACTTACCAATTTAATGAGTCACTTACCAATTTAATGAGTCACTTACCAATTTCATGAGTCACTTACCAATTTCATAAGTCACTTACCAATTTCATGAGTCACTTACCAATTTAATGAGTCACTTACCAATTTCATAAGTCACTTACCAATTTCATGAGTCACTTACCAATTTAATGAGTCACTTACCAATTTCATAAGTCACTTACCAATTTCATGAGTCACTTACCAATTTAATGAGTCACTTACCAATTTCATGAGTCACTTACCAATTTCGTAAGTCACTTACCAATTTAATGAGTCACTTACCAATTTAATGAGTCACTTACCAATTTCATAAGTCACTTACCAATTTCATGAGTGACTTACCAATTTAATGAGTGACTTACCAATTTCATATGTTCTAAGTGTCGGTTTCTAATTCGGGAAACTTTCTAAGTTTAGTTTTTGGTCCAAGTTACAAGCTAAGTCACCCAAAACCATTTTTGTTACCACTTTCCAAAAATAGTAAGTTTTGTCGTTTTTAGCCATTGAGCCGTTTTTGTTGACTTGGTCAAACCTACTCGGTTTGACCCGAAACTTTTACCCAACCCATATATCAGTTTATAGAGTCCAAATAATTTGTTGGTTCGTGTCGGAGTTCATCCAAAGTGTCGGTTTCTAACATGCAACCTAAAAATTCAAGGTTTCATATTTTCGACTTTTGTCGGTTTTGTTCGCCATTTAATTTCTACCACTTCTGGTTCAAACTAGGGTCTGAGATTTTTACACACTGATCATGTATGTATCTTGTCTAACAAATAATTTTTACAGCAACCATAGTGTCCATTTACATATTTAAACAAATTCGCGTATAAACCGTACTCATTTTCCAAAAACTTCCAGACCAGGTTTAAAGATCCGAATATAGCCAAAAATACGTAGAGATCTGGAAAAAGTGTAAAACACGAAAGTTGTAGATCTTTTCAATACGCAACTTTTAAAAAAACATTCGTTGTCTAACTCTTCCTATAACTCAAGTTATGACCATTTTACCAGACTGACTTTTTGATGGCAGATTATGCATGTTCTTGAATAAAGTATAAAAACGTATTTTACCAAGGATTTTGAACATAAACAAGTTAAATAGACTATAAAACATCAAAATAAGTAGCATGAAAGTATATAAATGAGGATTTCATGTGATTCTTACAAAGGGGATGATGGTTGAAAGAAGGAGAAGTTCTTGTAGCTTGCAATTCTTGAAAAACACTAGCAAGTGGTGGTGAATCTTTGTGGTGGTTGATGGTTGTTTATGGTGGTGGTTAAGGGCTGAAGTTTCCAGAGATTAGATAGAGAGTGGGTTGAGTTTTAGAGAGGATATGAGTGGAGATGATAAGTGTTGAGTGTGAAATGGTTTGTGCATGTTCTTGCATGTGTTTCTAATGGAGGAGTGATCAAGTGGGCATGTGCTTGCACATGGGGGAGGGGTGGCTGGCCCCTAGGGGGGTCCCACAAGGGGTATTTTGGTCATTTCTCATTTCCTATTTAATTAGTTACGTTCTCCGTTCGTTTACTCGATTGTTTTGGTATTTATATATATACGTAAAATGTTTAATACACGTATTTAAATGACGAATTAAATTTCCATATTTTCAATTGAAATATTTAATATATATACTTGGAAACATTTATAAAAATTTTCCGTTAATTTATCGGCCTCGATATGCGTGCACGTTTTACGGAGGTTTAATCGCGTAGCGTTTTAAATAGACGTTTTTCATTGACGAACTATTATATGATGTTTTCAATAATAATCTCATACAAAATAATATATTTAAATTATTAAAATATATTTTGGCTTTCGTTCGATTGTCGGGCGCATTCCGCGTGTTTCTGTTGCGTTTGAGACGTTTTAGCCAAAACGCCTTAGTTTTTCGTGTATTATTTTAACAAAATAATAATATATGATAAATAACTTCTAAAAATAGATTCAAGTTATTTATAGAAATGTTTTCACCAACGTCGTATAATTTGTCGGACTCCGTCCGGTTGTTTTGCACAATTTCACCAAATTGCGTAAGCGTAATATAAATCAATTACGGGAGTGTATATTCACATAAATATACAAATAGTTACAAGTAATTACAAGTATTTAGCCTAATACTAAACTAAACACACGTAATTAGGATTTCTAACAGGTTAATCAGTAACCCTAAATCGTCGGGTGTCACATTCTCCCCCTGTTAGGAGAATTTCGTCCCGAAATTAGTTCGTTGCCGCAGTCTGAGGGGTATCTAAAAATAGATGTGGGTGTTTCAGTCGCATTTGGTCTTCCCGTTCCCAAGTGAATTCAGGACCGCGCCTAGAATTCCACCGGACTTTAACGATGGGAATACGACTTTGTTTCAAGCATTTGACCTCACGGTCCATGATTTCTATCGGCTCTTCGATGAAATAGAGTTTATCATATATGTGGATTTCATCGAGCGGGATTACAAGAGTCTCATCAGACAGACATTTCTTCAAGTTAGAAATGTGGAAAGTGTTGTGCACGCTACTGAGTTGGGGCGGTAGCTGCAGTCGGTATGCCACCGGACCAATTCTTTCAAGAATCTCAAAAGGTCCGATGTACCTAGGGTTTAGTTTACCGCGTTTACCAAAACGAATGACACCTTTCCAAGGTGACACTTTTAGAAGTACTTTGTCTCCGACCTGAAACTCGAGGGGTTTGCGTCTCACGTCAGCGTAACTCTTCTGACGATCACGTGCGGCTTTCAGCCGGGTTTGGATGGTCACGATTTTCTCGGTCGTTTCATGGATGATCTCAGGACTGGTGAGTTAGCTATCGCCGAAGTCAACTACGTACGCGCGCATCATATCTTCTAAAGTTTGGATGGTTCGTTCACTCTGACCATCAGTTTGTGGGTGATAAGCGGTACTCATATCCAGACGAGTACCGAGAGCTTTCTGAAGTGTTTGCCAAAATCGAGAGGTGAAGCGGCTATCTCTATCGGAGATGATCGAGATGGGTATGCCGTGTCGTGCTACAACCTCTTTGATGTAGATGTGAGCCAAGCGCTCCATCTTGTCGGTTTCCTTGATAGCTAGGAAATGGGCAGATTTCGTGAAACGATCTATGATCACCCAAATGGTATCGCAGCCGCTCGGTGTTTTTAGTAGTTTGGTGATGAAGTCCATGGTTATGTTTTCCCATTTCCATTGAGGTATTTCGGGTTGTTGTAGCAACCCGGAGGGTTTCTGGTATTCGGCCTTAACCTTGGCGCAGGTTAAACATTTGCTAACATAAGTGGCGATGTCAGCTTTCATGTTGGACCACCAATACCGTTGTTTGATGTCATGATACATTTTGTCGGAACCAGGATGTATGGAGTATCGAGCTTTGTGAGATTCATCCATCACCAAATCTCGTAGGTTTCCAAAGTTTGGTAACCAGATTAGGTTAGAGAAGTATCGAGTTCCGTCGAGTTTGATTTCGAATTGTTTTTCCATGCCTCGCAAGGCCTCATTTTTGATGTTTTTCTCGTTGAGCGCTTCGAGTTGAGTGGAATGGATTTGAGAAATAAGATCGTTGTGGATGGTTAAACCAAGGGCTCAAACTCGAAGGGGTTTCACTCGTTCTTTTCGGCTTAGGGCATCGGCAACAACGTTAGCCTTACCCGGGTGGTATCGGATTTCACAGTAGTAGTCACTAAGTAACTCGACCCAACGACGTTGTCTCATGTTTAGGTCCTTCTGATCAAAGATATGTTGAAGGCTTTTGTGGTCAGTGAAGATAGTACATTTTGTACCATACAGGTAGTGTCTCCAGATTTTGAGTGCAAAAACTACAGCTCCCAATTCAAGTTCATGGGTGGTGTAGTTCTTTTCGTGGATTTTCAGTTGTCACGAGGCGTAGGCGATGACTTTTTCACGTTGCATTAACACACAACCTAGTCCTTGGTGTGAGGCGTCGCAGTAAACTACGAAATCATCGGTGCCTTCGGGTAAGGACAGGATTGGTGCACTGCAGAGTTTCTGTTTTAGAAGTTGGAAGGCTGACTCTTGTTTATCGGTCCAATCAAATTTCTTATCTTTCTGAGTCAGTGAGGTTAAAGGTCGGGCTATTTTGGAGAAGTTCTCAATGAATCGCCGGTAATACCCAGCGAGACCTAAGAATTTTCGTACCTCGGTTGGAGTAGTAGGTGCTTTCCAGCACTTGATGGCCTCGATTTTTGCTGGATCAACATGTATCCCTTGACTGTCAACGACATGCCCTAGGAACTGTACTGTTCGCATCCAGAACTCACACTTGGAGAACTTGGTGTATAACTCCTCGTGTGTGAGTAATTCCAAGATAGTTTTGAGGTGTTGGCCATGTTCGGTTTCGTTGCGAGAGTAGATCAAGATGTCATCAATGAACACAATGACAAACTTATCTAGATATGGTTTGCACACCCAATTCATAAGGTCCATGAATACAGCTGGTGCGTTGGTTAAGCCAAAAGGCATCACTTGGAATTCGTAATGCCCGTAGCGGGTTTGGAAGGCGGTTTTCGGGATATCGGCGTCTCGAACGCGGAGTTGGTGATAGCCAGACTGAAGGTCGATCTTTGAGTAAAAGCTCGAACCTTGAAGTTGGTCAAATAAGTCATCGATTCTAGGAAGTGGGTATCGGTTCTTGATGGTAAGTTTGTTCAGTTCACGGTAATCGATACACATTCTGAAGGATCCATCCTTCTTTTTAACGAATAGGACCGGAGCTCCCCAAGGTGAAGAACTCGGTCGAATGAATCCCTTGTCCAGGAGTTCCTGTAATTAGGTGGATAACTCCTGCAACTCGGATGGGGCTAATCTGTATGGGGATCGTGCCACGGGTGCAGCACCGGGCACAAGGTCGATTTGGAATTCGACTTGTCTAGGCGGGGGAAGGCCTGGCAAGTCTTCGGAAAAGACTTCTGGAAAGTCTTGGACGATAGGCACATCCTCAAGTCGCTTTTCAGCCGACTTCTTTTCGGTTACATGTGCAAGGATTGCCGGGTACCCTTTCCTCAGGTACTTTTAGGTTTTCATACAAGAGATGATGTTCAGGTTTCGCCTACCAGTCTCCCCCTGTATGATCAAGGTTCCACCGGTAGCGAGAGGTATACGCACGATCTTCTCGAAACAGACAATTTCAGCACGATGCTTGGACAACCAGTCCATGCCAACGATGACATCGAAGCTTCTGATTTCAACAGGGATGAGGTTTATGGGGAAAAGTTCGTTGGCGAGGTTTAGAGTGCAATTAGGTATCACACTATTGGCCTCTATCAGTTTGCCATTCGCTAATTCTACTGTGAACTTAGCATCTAAGGCAGTGGGAGTGATGTTGAGTAACGGACAAAACTCATCAGATATGAAACTTTTATCAGGACCAGTGTCGAATAAAACTGAAACGGTTAAATCGTTGAGGAGAAACATACCCGTAACAACGTTGGGATCTTGACGGGCCTCTCCAGCATTGAGTACAAAAGCTCGACCGCGAGAGTTGTTGTTGTTATTGTTGTTCCTGTCGTTGTTGTTGTTGCTGCTTCGTTTCGGGCAGTTATTCCTGAAATGGGCATTGCTGCCATACTCAAAACAAGCCTTTGGTACATTGGGGTTGGTATTTGGGTTGGGGGTTCTGCAATCTTTAGCTAGATGTCCCTGCCGTTTGCACTTGGTACAGGTACAGGGTCTTCGTGGTGTAGAGTACACTTGGAACATTAAGGTTTGTTCCCAACGTACCCTTTCTTGTCCCCCGACCCTGAACCGGAGGTGTAGGCCATAACAGTCTCGGCCTTCTTGGTTTGCTGCTGCTGCTAATTGTTGTTATTCCCAGACCATTTCCGTTTGTTGTCCCCGGTGGATTTCACTGTGGGTGTCCCACGGTGGACGATCTGAGCCATAAGCTCGTGTGCCATGCGGACGGCACTTTGGATGGTCCCGGGTTTGGAAGAGATGACATTGCCTTGGATGGAATCAGGTAGCCCCAAAATGTATCTTTCGACACGTTTGGATTCAGGGTCCACCATGGATGGACAAAGGAGAGCAAGCTGGTGAAATCTGGTTGTGTAGCCAGTAATGTCGTTTCCTTGAACTGTGAGGTTCCAGAATTCATGTTCGAGCTGTTGGAGTTGCTCGCGTGGACAGTATTCTTCCCTCAGCAAGTTTTTGAGTTCATCCCAAGACATTTGATAGGCAGCATCAATGCCATGGGTTTGGGCGTATGTGTTCCAGAAGGTGAGTGCACCCTCAGCTAGAGTGTAGGTAGAGAATTTGACTTTGTTCTCTTCTTGGCAGTTACTTATGCGGAAAACGGACTCCATTTTCTCAATCCATCGCATGAGACCGACGGCTCCTTCGGTTCCTTTGAAATGGAGAGGTTTACAATTCATGAAATCTTTGTGGGTGCAGGGCTTTGGCACAGGTGGGTTGTTGCCTGCACCTCCTGGATTTCCTTGGTTTGGATCGGGGTTATTTCTGGCAGCTTCTAGGGCTGCTTGAACCCTCTGATTGATTAGTCTTTCGATATCAGCGGAGCTCATTTGACGTTTTGGTGCCATGATTCTAAAAGAAAGAAAATAAGAGGCACATAAGATTTCGTTGAGCAAGATCTAAAGTTATTGCAGATGCATAAAAGAGAGTATGATAAGTATCTACGACAAGTCGAGACAATCAATAAAGCAAGGAAGCAATTTTTATAACCAAATTGAGGCGCAAGATAAACGATTACAGAGTTTGAAGTTTACAAAACATGTCGGGCATTGTTACATCCGGACTTAATACGTGAGTTTACAAAAACTAACTAGTTGAGCACATCCTGCCTCAATGGGTTACAAAATAGAGTATCGTACTAATCTAATCCTGACTTGGATTCGGTGGTGGATTTGATGACGGGAGTAGTGTGATGACTCGTTCCATGTTTGCAGTAAGTCGGCCAATCATTCCGACAGCTTCTCCTAGTTGTCGCTCTAGCAAGCGCACATGATCCTCGGTTTCTCGTAAGCGTGTCTCACTTTTTTGCAGCCTCGATTGTAGGACAGTGATTTCATTTCGGTTACCGATCACTTGGCTGTGAAGAGTTCCCATGGTTTCGGTGATGTCCTCCTGGTCTAGGTACATTTGTGCAACCCGGCCTTGAGCCAAGTGCATCCAATTTTGGTAAGTTTCGTGCTGCTCCGCTTCCACATCATCCAGTCGCCTTTCGTGACGATGGATTCGGGCAGCGAGCACGGGTATGGTATAGTGAGGAGGTTCATCGGTGTGTAAGGTGTGTTCTGGGTCTAGATCCTGTGAGGAAATTGGTATGTCCTCATCGGATCTCCAGGCGCAGAGAGTATAAGGTAACCAGTTCCGTCGAGGGGTATCGGTTATACGGCGGGCTTGGTTAGGTGTGGAAGTGGTTGTGTTACGAGGAGGGTAAGGGCTAGCTCGTGCTGGCCTAGTGGCTCCCCAACCTAAGCGAGAGTTGCGTGATCCCGAACGAGAGCGGGAGAAAGGTGTAGTTGCGTTGGGATTTGTTGCCATTTCTGTGGCAAGGAATTTAGTATACGTGAGGTTGTATATAGAAATAAAGTAAACTAGCACATAAGCACGTATAAAGGTTGGTCCCGTTCTATCCTTGGTTTACGTTACTACCGTATTCTCATTTACTACAACCATTTCAGGTCTTGCATTGATTCTCCTTTAATTGTACATAGTTGATCAAGCTATGTTAAATTAAATTCAACTGACACAATTGCTGAACCAGTCATACCAAAAGAGGAATACTACCCTACCGGTCATAGTCTAGGTCACTAATGCAATCCTAGTTAGCTATAACCTTAGGCTGTGATACCAATCTGTCGCACCCCCAAAACACGTGGCAGCGGAAACATGAGGTGTCATGGGGGCGCCGACCAAATTAAATATCACAACACAAGATTAAAGCAAACGACCTCTATATGAGACGTTTGAAAATATTACATACCATAAATTCAAATTTTTTTACAACCGTTGTACAAAACATTGGAGTTCGCATAAAATGTGTAGATTACACAACTACAAACTATAGTAAAATGCAATCTAAATCCTTTGAGTTTGAAAGCAATGTGACTCGAGCTACGCTATCCATAAGCGTCCTACTGCTGTGGGTTACCTGAGAAATACATACTAAAAGGTCAACATAAAGTTGGTGAGTTCATAGGTTTGTAAACAATCGTTTAGTTATGATCCACAAGATTTCAAGTTGTATCATTCAAAAATGACAGTTAAAAGTATCGTTAGCCAACGACAAGTAAAAGTATTGCATAAAGCAATATAAGTATACAATTTGCAATGAGTCTCATAGTCGAGCTTAACGTTGTTTGCCTCCGGTAAGTGTACTAATCCGATACACTTCTAAATCACAAATAATATTGCATCCGTGGGTTGACTAGCGCGACTAGTCCGGATGGGGATTGTCAATCCCCGATAGTACTATCCAATAATATTCACGCATATATTAACGAACTATGATGGGTAGAGGGCTTTAATGGATTATTCAGGCCTCATGCAATCCGTACGAAAAGTTGTTTACAGTTACTTGTGATCATATAAGCAGTTGTATAAAACAGTTGTATGTATTCTCACCCCAGTTGAAAAACAGTAAAAAGGGGCTATGAAACTCACCTTAGATTAGCAAGTAGCAAGCAAATATCAAATAAGCAAGCAAAGTCCAAAGAGCAACCTTCTAACGTCCTAAACGTATAAGGTTGTGTAAGTAGATGTCTTATAAGACTATCTATAGCGATTGTATAAGTGGGGGTCAATGTCCACTTGAGCCAATCGTGTAGGTGGAGGGTTAATGTCCACCTAGAGCTAGTTCATCAACTAGTATGTCCAAATAAGTTGTTCAAGTTTGTTTATTAAAAACGTGTACGACCCGTTGGTGAAAGTTTGTAATAATAATTCATTTAGACATTATTATCAAGTTTGTTTTGTTGTATACTATTCAGTAGTACAAATCGTGTGTTGCAAATAGATTATTTTAGTTTGTATAAGCCTTAAACCGTAGGTCAAAGTTGGTCAACTCGTTGGTCAAAGCTGGTCAAACCGGTCAAACATGGTCAAACCTGGTCAAACTGGTCAAACCGGTCAAACCTGGTCAAACTGGTCAAACCTGGTCAAACTGGTCAAACTATGAGTCTGTTGCGCCATCAGAGTGCTGACACAGCCGCGGTCGTTTTCCAAGGGGGGCTGGCACGGCGGTCCTGCAGGCAACGACGCAATGACGCGTGAACGTGTTAGGTTTTAAATTTATATGAGCTGGGGCTCAAACTATAAGTACTACCTACTTTTGGGGAGTAAGCAGTAAGTATAACTCGAGTGTCGTTCTTAAAATCGGAGCGAATGGAACCAAAAGGGACTTACCGTAAATGAGCTTTCTGATAGGATGGGTTTATAAAAGTAGGTAGGTTTTGGTTGGTTATCTAAGCTACTACTAAATAAAACAAGTAAATTAAACAGAGAGTAGGCAAAAGGTAGAGCGTGATTGCTGAAACTTCGATAATTAGGGTTTCTGGATGATATTCATTAGACAGATGATTGGAGACTACCTTGGGCAAATCATCAGACGGACAGTCGGTGTAAACACTAGGACCCTACGTTTTAGTCTAAAAGCCTAAAAGCATATGTCACTGAATCCTAAGTTATCCTGATGCTGATCAGAAACAGGTTGTTCAAACCCTCCTCACTTGCCTTGTAAGACTAAGCGACCTCTACGGATGATATATCCTGGGTGTAGGCATAAGGTAACAAACTGCAATTTTCTATCTGACCTTTCTTAACACCTAAATCTATCTGAGTTTATCTAGGTAAGTACTAATTGTATGCTGTATACGTTGAGCTGTCGGTTATGTTGAGTTAAGCGGTTTAAGCATCTTGTATTACAGCCGAATACTTGCTTTCTTTTCAAAACTCATTTATTATCTGGTTTAAGCATAATTAACTCCGTCATGAATTAGACCCTCCTTTGCTATCAGGCGTTCATCCCTAGGAATACTCATGGTGTACAGTGCATTTGGCATATCCACAGTGTTCCGGACTCAAGGTATACTCACGGTGTACAGTGCATTTGACATATCCACAGTGTTCCAGACTCAAGGCATACTAACGGTGTACTGTACATTAAAGTAGTTCCACAGCTGTATGTTAACCTTGGTGTACTAACGGTGTACAGTGCAGCGAGCATTTCCACAGCTGTATTTTAACCTTGGTGTACTAACGGTGTACGGTGCAGCGAGCATTTCCACAGCTTTATTGTTCCTAGACCCATATTCTAAAAGGGTGACTTCTAGGTATTCCACGATGAAATAAACCTACGGCAGTTCCTTAGCTTTTCCCACGTATCTAAACGTTATACGAAGTACTGTGCCATTTTACGGAATATTCATAGCTTCATACTGTAATATGAGATAACTATATCTACGTAGTATTAGGGTTGATCAGATCCTATCCTAAGGCAATAGTCACGTGAAAGACTGGAAAGGGTGGACACTGAATTAAGTCTATATTCATGTAAAACTCAACCAGATATACAGCAAAACAATCACCAATCATAATACTGGGAACATTATTCCATAACGGATTGTGCCCACGACTTTCATAGCTTCCACGTTCCGTACTACACACATTCGTGATGATTCCGGCGCTATACAAATGAAAGCCGTATAACGTTACTTCCGTTATTTCATAATGTTTATCCCACTGAATTAAATATAATCCATAATCCTAATATCTATATTTCAACAATCACAGTATTAAACTACGTAAATAGCATGGCAATATTCCCAACACAAACAAAGATATCATGCAAACAAAACATAATAACCGTAAGTAAAGGAATAAGTAATAACCAGTATTTAAGCAGCGTAACACTGAGTAGTACAAGCTAGAATCTTGAAAACTTCAATACAATAAAATTCCCAAGCTACAGCTCTCTTCCCCACTCGAACCGTGCCTACATCTCTCTAGTTCTCTAGAGAGAGAAGCTAACCTAATCTAATTCTCCTCTAACTCCTAAGAGTAGTGCTAGAGAGAGAATGTGTGAGAGAGAAAGTGAGAGAATTCTATGAAGAATGGTGTGTGAAATGAGGTTACATGAGGTCTCTATTTATAGGCAAGCCTTGGATCCAAGAGTACAAGTCCACAAGCACACGTACAAGCCAACGAAGCAAGGAAGAGGCCGTGTGAGACCAAAGTAGGCTGTGTACGGCCCTGCAGAGGCCATGTACAGCTCTCTACAGGCCGTGTACGGCTTGGTGGAGGCCGTGTATGGCCCTGTGGTGGCCGTGTGCTAGGCCGTGTGATTTTTCCGACTTTTCTCGCATCTTCGGAAGGCCGTATCTTCTTCGTTTCGCATCCGATTGACTTGATTCTTTCGCCTACGGCTTCATAATTCCGTTACGCTTCTAATGATGCCAATTTGGTAGAAATTGGATGTGTAGGGCCCGGGCGTGTTCAGAATACGTTTTGTAGCTTTCGGCTGCGCTGTAACTTGCATAACTTTCTCGTCCTTGATCCGTTCTGAGCAATCCTTATATCCTTGTTCTCGTAATCTTCATAGCTACAAAATAAGACTATTATGAGGCTCTGGTATGAAGTTTACAGTAGAATTAGGGTTGGGCTCAGAATAGTGCCTATTTAGGTCAGTTTTCTGCCCTTTTTGCTTGATTTTCAAAAGCCCGACAAGTTTATACCTTTCTAACAAATGTTATTGAATAATGATGATTTTAAAATGTTTTTGTTAGAAAAGAGCTAAATATGGGACAATTAATGCATGTAAAAACGTGACTTTTTGCGATACATCAAATATCCCACACTTAAGCTTTTGCTTGTCCTCAAGCAAACCTCATTTGGAAAATAGTTTTTGAAAAATTATTTTGGATGCTTAGAGTATCTTCCGCAGAAAGTCACTTTCTTCAAGGTAGATAAATCTTTTCGGAAAGTAAGCATCAACAAAAATTAACTATACTTAAACATAAATTTGATCAACCCTTTTTGGCATACTTTGCAACTCTCGAGACGTAGATGTACATGACTGGGCGATTCTCACAAGTGGGTCACTCAATTCACTCAAAGTGTATCAGGTTACCTATAATCTATAGAAACGAAATCGCTCATTGCCAGTCATGCAGTGCTTATCGTCATAGGCTTGGTCGAGAATCGAATCTCCACCACTCCTTTGAGAACGTTGCTAATTATCCCAAGGCATTTTAGTGGGTTGTGTGAGTAAGGGTAAAGTGGGTAAGGATAGGGGTAGTTTAGTCAATGGTTTTAGGGTTTCGGAACTTCAGACTCGGAACTTTCAAAGATCAAAGCAAGTTTCACTTGAGATAACTTCTAGAGTAGACTCATCTCCTAGAGGAATAATCTCATCTCTTGATGTTTCTTTTGAGTTCTGATTGATTTTTCTTCTTTGGAGAGTAGTCTTCTTCTTCTAGGAGCTCTCCAAGGTCTGCTTTTCTTTTCTCTTTTTTTTTTTTTTTTTTTTTTTTTTTTTTTTTTTTTTTTCTTATTTTTATGACCTTGGAGATCCTTCGTATAGTGAGACATCTTTGACTTCTCTTTTGACAAGTACCAATTTTTCGTACTGTCTTTGGCGGAAAATATCTTCGTGATGAGTAATACTTCGCTTTTGTACCGTATCTTCATTTTGGATTTCTTTCTTTAAACTCTTGATAGGTACAGAGAGATGTTTGAAGATGAGACACCAATAGAAAGATACCTCAAGCAGCCCTCACTTATGATCTATGAAGTTTCACGAGCTGGAATGGTGTTTGGTGGGAAAGTGTTTGTGTTGTGGGGAAGTGTTTTAGGGTTTAGAGAAATGAAATGGCTAAGGCGCAAAGGGTTTTCTAATGGATCATCAACAATCTTAGAAAGAAAGTTGGAAGGGTTGGCTTGAAAAGATATGAAAGAAATGGGTTAATCCTAATAAATGCCAAGATCATCTAATTGCACCTATACCGCGTACGCCACTCATTGGTATGGTCTCGAAACGCATTTAGGAGCAAGTTCTAATTCAAAGACATATGCATCGGCGCACACTTAGAAATGAAAGTGAAGCATTAAAAGTGAATGCTTATTAAAGGCTCAAGTACCTCACAATCAAAGGGTCATATGCACAAGTCATGCGATGCCTAGAGGATTTCTCAGTTTTAGTTTAAGATACGTTCTTATCTTTGCCTTATCTTACTTTCCAAAGCAATTTATCTATTTTGACAGAAGGTTTATCTCCTTAAAAGAATATTCTAAGACTAAAATCTTTTGAAAATATTCGAAATCAACCGAATGGATGTCGAACATCGTCGAGGTTGGGTTTTCGAATGTTTTGGTGATTAAAAATCTCAACCTTTTGGGTTGGTTTTGCGAAAAATTTTTTGAAAAAGTTTGAATGAAAACGGAGGTATTACTTTGGACCGGCAAATATAAACTTGTGGTATATATATACCGTGTATCCCACACTTAAAACAACATTGTCCTCAATGTTCATTTGCTAAGACGTAGGATTTTCTTCGGGAAAAATCCCACACTTAGGTTTTGAAATAGTGGAACAATTTTAAGTGTTTTGAAAAATTTGGTGGGATGGAATCCCACACTTAGAATTTAGGCATATTTGGATATGTGGTAATGGTGAAAATCATGACAAAAAGAAAGGAACTTCCCTACGATAGAGACGTGGAGATGGTTTTAAGAAAGAAGCGGCGTTCTGCAGGTGACTGAAATTCCTTGGTTGAATCCATGCAGAAAGCAGTTTCTTCGTGAATGATCGGCATCTCCTTTCCTCAATTCTCATTTGCGCAAACACAATTCACTTATTCTAACTAAGAAGAAAAACAGAAATAAAAACATAATAAGTAAACTAAATAACTGATAACTAAATGATAAAGAAACTAAACAGACTGTGTCTGATAGTTCATGTTCCAAAAATATAACAAAGTAAAGTTCCACAACCACACAACAAGTCAAAAGTATGGAATAGAGGAAATAGTAAGTATGTAGATATGGGTGCACAGATCTAGGGTGCTGGAGAACCCTGATCAGAGTCCTGAACAGAAGGCTGAACCGGTGGAGGAACTGAGGAAGGTCCAGCAACTGACTGCTGACCACTGGAGACTCTCTTCTCCTCTGACCACACCTGCCTGTACTGCATCAATACATCTCTAAGGGAGCAAGCAGGTAACTTCATCGGATCATCTAATGCCAACTGTCTGAAATCCTCAAAAGTCATCCCCTCATGCTCCATCTTGGATCTGTAGATGTGCCTAAGTATCTCCTCTGTAGGAAGCTGATCAGAAGGTATAGGGTCTAATGCCAACAATCCCTGAAACTCTGATAAGGTGAATGGATCAGTGCTCAAATGAACAACATCTGGTCGGTAGGAACCAACAGCCTCTCCTCCTGCGGACTGCTGAGAAGAACGGGCTCTACGGGCTGACACAGTAGGATGTGGGAATGCAGCATCAACCGATAAA